>JASMMZ010000008.1:1948979-2032491 GCA_038502455.1 Anisogramma anomala | reverse complement strand
TTGTGTTTACGCGCTAAATAGTGCCTGGCAGTCCTATTTTTATGCGGTATCTGTTTTAAATCGAGGTTAATATATAGGGATTAGTTAACTAACTTACCTATTGGAGCGGTTTGAAGTGGTTGACTAAAATTGGAAATTGGGTTAAATTATAATAGGGAATTATATTAGCTTTAGGTGCACGCTGTTAAAAGGGGAAAAAAGATGTTTTATCTGGACTGATGGCGATGTATTTTTCTATATTAACCCCAAATACGTGACGGCGTAATTACCCCTATGTAATTACCCCTATAGCATCTGCGTAACTATATCCCTGTCGGAAATAATGAAATACGCAATTAATAACTATATAGATACCGCTTAGTTACATTAACCAGGCCCTTACTATAATTACCACTGCAGCAAAAACTACTAATTCGAACCTTTGAAATTAGTACCGCAACTATACTGATATTATAAAACTACGGATATAGACTTATCACAACTATACTATTACCAATAAAACATAAATATAAAGCGTACAAAAAAGGAAGAAAAGATTACTTATATGGATATTATTATATATCCTTATGATTAGTACACGTAGGTTAGGTGTCATTATACTATACTGCAAGGTACACTCCTGCAGAGTACACGATAACGTTTCACGCTGCAGGCTATACTATTGCAGATTTTATTATGCGTGGCGCGGTCTAGAAGGGGCGTTCCAGAGTGTATAATAAAGTTCTACTGCCCGGATGAGAGGTTTATAACCTCTCATCCGTGGCGTGCACTCTATGAATACCTCTTTCTGACTTATATATCTTTACAACTACAATACCAATCATTAAGATTACTCTTCTACTCTTCTACATTCACGTGAATAAGTAGACCTTACTAACAGATACCCTTATATCTATATTCGTTATAGATATTGACTGCGTTACTACTAACTATCAAAAATATACCTTTCGCTTTTATAACATATTAGACGACGAGTAGGGTTTAAAAAAAATATTTAGACGAAAATACGATACGCAGAAGTTATCGAAACCTAAACATATATAACAAGAATTGACATGGGGTTATGATCGATATTTAGTCCTTATTAAATGTAGATACTTGGTAATATTTTCATTCTTTTCGTCAAAAACAGCAAACAGATAAGTATATAGTTAATATTAAGGAGAATAAAACTACGTTTTTTACGATAAAGAAGTGTAAAAGCCTTCTTACGCTCTTCCTTTACGTACTCGGAAAAAGGTGTCGTAGGCAATGTAATTGAGATACACAAGCCAAGTAAGATAATTTACGCTTATTGTCGCAAGTCTTTTAACTCTCGTAATCAATTATTTACTTACCTGAAAAGCTATTTGACTCGCTATATTATTATAATTCGCCCTATACGCGGGTATTTACGTCAGGTTAACGAACCTACTTTAGACGAGGTTATTAAGGATTTTAAAGAGTTGGAAATTATTATAATTCATATTATCAATAACGAGACTACCTTGGCAATATATAGATATAAATACTTGTAGATTTCCGTACGCAATAGTAAGTATATGATAAATAAAAGCGAGAACGTTATTATGTGCCTCGACATTAGTATAGGCAAAAATCTCGTGAACAACGGGGTTTTGAGACAAACGTTTCGGACTTTATTACATTTAAAGTGCCTATATAGAAACGCGAAATGGTTATAAGAGTCATGTGACCCCTAATTCAACTGAAAAAGAAGGCTAAATAAACCTTTTGGGCCCCCAGCTATAAGGTTAACAGCTCGCCTAAACTCTTGCATAAAATGGTAAAAGCTTGGGTTATAGATAAATTCTATGTTAACGCCCTCCTTACCAATAGTTGGCTAAAATCTTGTAAGGATAATATTATTATATCGCGAGATGTTATCTCATTTCGCTACAGTAAATTCGATGTTCTATTTAATATATATAAGATAATCTTTAAGTCAGTGGTTCGTAAAGTAAAAATTCGTTTTCCTATAATAATACAACCTAGTCAGATTATCTAGGTGCTAGTGGATTATATCAACATACTTAAAGGTCGTTTATTTATATTTATATATTAATATTAAATATTTTAAATGTAATCATTAACTTTGTTATGTTTAATATTATACAGTTATATAATACAATTGAAAGAGTAGCAAAGTTTTTAAAAAAGCTGGATAAGAAACTATAACTAAATACGAAGATTTGGCTTATTATTAAGAAAATTGGGATAATATATTACAAGCTTTGATTTATATCAATAACGCCATAATAATCTCTTTACTAGTAGCGCAATCCATTGAGACAACCTTATCAGGTTATTATGTAAATTTCACGCCATTTGAAATACTAGACGATAATTCGTTTATATAAGCAATAAAGGTCGAGTTCGAACTAAATTCTCTTAGAACGCAAATGGCAGTTTTTTCACTTGGCCTTACAAAATTGAGTCAAATTCCTATTAACCCAAACATAGATACGCCGTTACTAAACTACGTGGTTTACATAATTACGGAGTCTTTTGATGAATTTTGGAAAATTACTCAACTGGGGCTTGAATTGGAGAAATAATTACCGCAAGTAGTACCCAAATTCTTCGGCATTAAAACTCTCAATTATGTGCCAATATTTCAAACGGTATAAGGCGGCCATATTAATGCGGCTGATAAAGTATAAGGATTGAAACTTTAGAAAATATTCGAATAATACCCTTATATATGGGGGGATACTATTCTAATGAAAACCTCGGAGAATAAAATGATAAAGGTACTATTATTTAAGTGTTAGTAATACGCTGAACTTAATTATCATCCCTATCCGATTTCGAAACGGAACGAGTAACTTCTTAACCGATATTTTGACAATATTTATGACTAAGATCGCATGGAATACTCGGATAAGATTTTACCATTTGACTTGCCTATCTTTGTGGTTTTGCGTATAGTTTATAGCGTTTAAAAAGGAAGTTTTATGGTTCATTTCAAGGTTTTGAACATTTGGAGCGTTTTAAACATTTACCCTTTGTCCTTTGAAAAATATATTATCTAATTATTGCGTGAAAGGCTTTGCATCAAAGTAGTAAATATTACTAAATTCGTCTTTAAACTATTTATTTACCCGTAACCTAGGGATTGATTTACAATAGTAAGTCATCGTGGGCTGAAACGTTTTAAGTTCATTTCTATGGGTTTTCAGAATTCTCCTTTTTATGCTTATGATTATATGTATCGTACGCTTGTGTAATCTAGTTATTTTTATAAGAATTTTATTAACGTTGTCATTATTTTTTCGGATATGTTCGAAAAGAACTATTATTTTCTTTAGAAACGTGATATATAAAATTTCAATTTATTAAGGTCTTCGAATTGTATATTAACGATTTCGGTATTTTAACAACTTAAAAACGTATTGAAGGTTTTCGCAAATTATTACTCCTAGATAATTTGATTGTCTTGAAAACGTATTAGGGCACGATAGGCTTTCTACAACTAATGATTTCGTATTTGACTTAATTATTAAATGTACTACAGAAACTTAATGTCAATTTGCTTTCATAAGTTTAAAGAGAAGGCATATTTAATACTAGAAACAAAGAAAAACGCCAACATCACAGCTAATTTACGAAAATATAGTCTACCGATAAATAGCAACGTTTATTTAACGAACTTTAAACATAGTTATACGATAGTTTACGTTTATATTATCCTAATGTAGCAAAAACTTTATTATTGTTAGTCGATGGTAGTTTCGAACATGGATTTGGCGTCATGTTTTTCTAATTGAAAAAAAGATTCAATTTGTAATCCTGCCTAATATATTAAAACCATAGCAATCAAATGAATTATATTGTTTCATAGATTCCTTACCAAGGTAGTATTGTAGTACGAACTTTTTACATACGAAGTTGATTACCTCATTTCGATTTAAAAACGCGTACGCATTATACTCGTTAGCAATTCGTACCCAATTGTTATTTTTCCGAATTCTAAATTTACTGAAAGTATAGAAAATCAAAGTTAACTAGATATAATATTGATAAACCACTTTAATAAAAGTTGAATAAACGGTTTCATTTACCTAAATGCATATAGCTTGAATATTATTTAAGTTTTAAGCCGCCTTAATCCTTTTCTAGATGCTTTATGAAGACTTTTGATGACAATTAGTAAATTAGTAAAATAAAAATATAAACATTCTATTTTTGATTACATTTTCGACTATTGCCCCATTATTACGGATAAAATTATTACGTATATAACAAAATTTTCAATTTACGATAAATTGAAACCACGCCTCTAGGCTATATACTCAATAAATGTCATATGGAAACCAATTTCATATAAGTTACGAAAGGATAATGGCGAGGACGCCGTTTTAACTTTAAAACCCGAGAAACATTTTTGTTTAAGGTACTACACAACAAGACATTATATAGGACTGAATATTCAAGTATTGTAGAATCTACATGAAGGACTTGATATATGATTAAGTGTATACTCATATAGATCTCAATAAAAAGTTGAGACTCCGTACTAGTTAATACTAGTTTATACTAGGTAATACTAGTTTCTCTGTGCTCGTAAGTACTAGCTCAGGTAGCATTTCTGTGCTGATTCTCTGTACTAGTTAATATTAGTATTTGTACTAGTAAATCATAGTGTACCTTGGAGATATTTACAATTACGGTGAATTCTTTATCCTTTGGTGTTGAGAGGTTTAGTACTTGAAGTTTGTACCAAGTATTGGCTGGCTCTGTTGGCCCTATTATTGAGTATGTACTGTGTGACTGTACCTATTGTATATTTTAATACATCCTCTTAAGAGGTATTGTTTACGTCAAAAGAAAAAGAAAGGAAAAAGAAGTAGAAAACAAAATCTAGAGGATAAAGTGAAGGAAGTTTAGTGCAGAAAAAAAGAAAATCCGTAGATGTAAAAAGCAAGAAAATTTTTGTAGTCATATTTCAACCAATGACCTTTTCAGTATCCCTTTTATTGATATTCCAAAGTTTATACCAAAATTACTTTGGTATTTTATACCTGTAATACCATAAGGTAACTTGAAGCATAGAGCTTTATGAACCATTAGTTTAATTTAAACACAAGTTAACTAAGCTAAGCCGATGCATTATCACTTTGTATTTTACCTTTGTTAATGGATTCATTAACCTATTGACTAGTTTTTCATCCGTAGGAACCTATTTGATCTGCATGTTATTACGTTTTATTTTATTCTTTATAAAGTGTTTTAAGGGGTATAAGTTGAGTGCGTCATTGATATTCAGGGTTCCTAGACAATTTGATAGCTCCCTTATTATTATAGTATATCGTAATAATGATAAGAATACGTAGCTTTGTGAATAATTTTCTTATATATAGTGTGTTTTGAGTAAACGTTATCATTGTTACGCTTTTACCATTTATAGAAGAGAGGCATACTTTGGATCCTCATTTGGATACCTAGTTGACCATACTGTTGACTATTTGAATTGTGTATCTATAGGTAGACTTTTCATTGATTTTGTTCCCCCTTTAGTTGAAATCATATTATCTGTTAATTTGAAGTTTGTGGGTATCTTTATAGTGAATTTTTCTGAATTTTGTGGCGTTTTAATGTGGATTGGCTGATGGTTGTTTACTATATTTTTGTAGCCAATGGTTTTTGTACTGTTTGAAGTATTTGAAAGTGTAATTAATAAGCGTGATGTTTTTATGTGAAGATTGTGGTAAAAACTTGAAAGTATTGATATAAGGAAGGCGATGTTCGGCTTAGTCTATAAAATTGTATAGCTAAGAGCCCCCATATTTGACTGATACTTTTTGGTTTATAATATATTAGCCTGATCTTTTTTTTGGTATAGTTTGGACTATTCATCCGGTTCTAATGTGGATGTAGGCCGAACGTCTGTTTCATTCCTTTGCCTTAAAGTCCAAGATCCTTTGGATGTACGTATCTTGTGTTAAGATAATTGTATATGCGTTTTTATTCCTGAAGAGACGTACTCTTAGGAAATGCTTTGCTTTTCCTAAGTCCTTATACTTAAGGTTCTTTATAACATATATTTTGAAGGTCCTAATGACGGTTGGGTTTGATAAGGTTATTAGAAATCATTAACGTAAGTATATATGACGAGTTGATGGAGATAGTTAATGTATACCGCGTTATTGGAGTTTGACATTTTGAACTAGAGTATATTAAATACTTTTTAACCTTTTTGACTATTATTTTGAAGCTTGTTCAAGCCCGTAAAGTGAGGCGAGTAGCTGGAAGACTTGGTTAACTGTAGGATTAAAACCTATAATATTTTTATTCAGATACTTTAAAAAGAAGTCTCTGATAGTATCCGGAATTTCCATTAATACCAGTTTTTCAAGTTCCCCATTTAGGAAAGCCGAGTCGATGTTGATTCATTTAATATCCTATTTATAGGAAGTAGCAAGCATGACAAAGATTTTTAACGTGTAGGACTTTGTTGTGGTAGTAAAGGTTTTAGTATAATAAACACCATACTTTTGTTTAAACTCTCGTTTTACGATCTTGATTTTACATGTTTCGATTTGACCACTAGAATAAGTTTTAACCTTAGTAACTTCTTTCACAATTAGAGAATAGAATTTAATATACCCTTTGATAGTCTTAGAGACTTCAAAGCTTAATAAGCTCCGTATCTTATTATGGAGAGCCTTTTTTAGTGTTTGGTATCTGGGCTCTTTAAAGCTTTTTTTATAGTTGGCTGTTTATTTAGTTTGTTTGCTGAGAGAATGGACTGAATTATGTTTTTATTAACAATAGTATTTGTTTGAAATTTTGCAGGCAGGTTATTTGTTGTCTTTTATACTGTTAATCGAATACTTCTTTTTAGCTTGGAGTTTGGAGGTGCCGTTGTAATGTTATAAGGGATATTAGCCTCGATAGTTTCGATATCATCTTCCCTTACAATGAATCTATGTGGTTTCGTGATAGTTCTTTTAAAGACTATTGGGTTAGAAGTATTGAAGATTTTGCTCGTCGAATTTCCCGGCCGGTTTGGTAAATAGACTTTAAAGATATGCCGGGGCTCTATAATATCAGAAAACTGACACAAAAAAAGATTACTCTTTCCCCTATAGGATTAATCTTTTAACCCTTTACTCGTTTTGTAAAGTGTATGTAGACGATGACGGTAAAGCCGGAAGTAAAGGTAAACTTAACGTTAGTATTGGAATAGTATTACATGAAGTGCAATAGGTCAACTTTACTTACAGTAAAGTTGACCGTACTGCAAGTGTATTGCTTTGTGCAGACTTACCGCATTGGGTGTAAGTCGAGTGCAGTATGCTGCATTTCACTCTAGGGCATGGGCCAAGCAATTGGCCATGAAAATTACAGTACAGACCGGCTAGCGGTCTGCCAAACCTAGAACAATACATCCACCACTTGACTAATGCAATACACCTGTTACTTCGACCAATCGAATCGACAACGTTGCAACGATCTAAAGACCTGCAAACAGTTAGGCTTATAACCTTCGTATCATCTTATTTTATTGTGAAGACCTTTATAAGGTGTGTTATGTTGGATTTTTCTCTTTTTGTGGACCGTTAAGTTGGCTATAGTAATATTTTATTGAAATAGGTAGGGTCATAAGTGATATGATACCTTTCCGGTAACGGTTTAGGTCCCTATATTTTCCAAGATTGATTTATTGGAGCGTTCGGAAATGCCGGGTTTTTTAGGGATGTATAGCGAAGAAAACTTGAGCGTGAAATCGTAATTAATGGATATTTTTGTCATTAAATAGTTAATAAGCTCGTTGCCTTTGTCGACAATTAAGTGGTTCATGGTATACCCATTGTGTATGATTATTTTATTTAATATACGATAAATGGCTTTTTGTCCCTTACTAGGGTAAATGATAGCTGTATTATAAACTTTGAAGCTATACTTAACCTTAGTAACCATTTGTTTACAGTGTTCGTCTTTTGGGCTAGTAGTTGTTTTTAGGAAGCTGTTAAGAATTTGGATGGATCTTCCTTTTTTGGGGGTACCGCATTAAAAACTTAGTCGTTATCTAATGATTTTGGAAAACTTATAGGATGTATAAATAAAGTTGAAAATTTCTTTGTTCTGTTCCTTTTTAGGGCCGTTCAACAATTGAAGTGATTTTTTATTGACTTTAGGTTGGTGTGGTTAATTTTTATATGTTAAAGAGAATATAGAAAAACTTGATAGGAGTAGTGGTGTTAGAATGGCGGTAAAATGGCTGTGTAGCTTAAATAATGGCATAGTCGATAGTTACGGTAGCTATCATATCCTTAGTTTATAATTTAATTAAAGATAAGTTTTTGATTTCAATACCCAGGTTCTATAGCCTCAAGGAGCTAATTGTGTTTATAATAAACTTAAGGTAGAAAAAATAGGTATAAAAAGTTAAGGTATTGTAATTGTAATTTTTTTTCAAACTTGATTAATATCTGAATTGTTCTTTTGTTAGTAGGCTAAATAACATCATATGTTCGTAATTTGGGGTAGTTTTCGAATTATATTTCGAGATGGATAAATTGTTTTTTGTCGTTCAAAATATGGTAAGATGAGTATGAATCACCTTGAAAAAAATTTCGAAACTCGAATTTATTAATTGCAAAACAATGTTATAGTAAGAAAAAAGGATGAAGAAATTTAAGACTTGATGTTGAGTTTTGATAACTTAACGTTGAAAGTGGGGCTTATATGGCGGTACTACCCGCTTTTGGTACAGCCTTCAATTAGTCGTATTGGTAGATCAACATGAAAAGTGAAGCTCTTAACGTTGAAAGTGTATATTTTAACATTAAAAGTGGAGACTTTAACGTTGAAAATAGATACCTTCAAGCGGGTACACTCGTATAAGATACGGCTTTTGATGAGCTAAAATTATCTAGTGTAGGATTTTGTATAGGGTCTTACGTAGTAGACCTATTAAATTGAATATCTGACTACGTAATTCATAGTAGTAGCACTATAATATTATAATGTTGTAAGTAGTGTAGGTATTTTATTTTACCGTTGTTAACTATAATATCGTCCGATTTTTCTTGCTTGCCAATAGATTTATTAGTACTGGAAGGCCCTATATTTGTTTGTAATACCCAATAAGTCTGTGTCGAGTGGACTTTTTGAGAGCCCGTAGGGCAGTTCTTCTTAAACCAACTAATACGTTGATTATGGTTAACAGATGGCTTGTTTTTCGGTTTTTTTTTTACAGTATGTAATTTATTTATTTTCGTCTTTAAAGCTGGTTTTCGTTTTGAAAGTCCGATTGTAATTTAAGGTGTAATAAAGGGACAGCTCTCCTTAATCCGCTTCGTATGCGGATTATCCAAATTAGAAACTCGGGTTTAGTATAGGTCAAGAACTGTAGGGAATACTTAATATCTGTTATGGTCTGACCTACAATGGTAAGTCAAGTAGGTGCCAAATGGAGTTTACTATTAAGGTATGGTGGAAGACTAAAAGAGGTTACCGTAGCCCATTTTGTGAGACCTATAGGCTTGGCCAGTGCCTAACCCGTTACGTGCCCTTACACGTGCTGTATAGGGACCGTATCCTATCCGCACCAGGATCGTACCCGGTCCGCATCCAGGCTATATCCGGTTCGTACCCGGACCGGGCCCGGACCGGGTACTGCCTATCCCGTTACATATATAGTTACATAACCTATAAGCTTAATAACTAATAGCCTAATTTTATAATTTACCCCTCTTTTCCTCGGATATTATAAGGGTTACGACGCCCCGTTGATTAAATATAGGATGCAAGTTTTACCTGCTTAATATATGGGCCGAACGTAAACCGGTAACGCAACGTTAAACGCGTTATATAATGTTTTGTACGGTTTAACCTTAAGTTTTCGGCGTTGTATAACGCGTCCGTGGGTTAAACATATAATATATAATTTTTGCTACCAGCCTCGTATAACGTATTATATAATATATTAGTAAATTCGATTGTAAGTCTTTGACGTAGTATTACGCACCCGTTAATACGCCGTATAATATCCTTTTTACCGCCGATATCGTATAACGCGTCGTGTAATACCGCGTTTCTACCTTTAATACCGTATAACGTGCCCCGTATAATATATAATCATTACCGAATCCGGTTCGTTAATCCTTATAAATACAAACACCTCTATAACCTTTAAAATCCTTTTCTTTTCCTTTTTATAACATTGTTTTTTTATTAATTACCCTTTTTATAATTATTTTATTTCTCCTTTATATATACGAACTAATAATTTCCATTAATATATTTTAACTAGTTACTTCAATTGATTTTGTCAATCGACGTATATAATAAACTTAACTTGGATTACATTATCGTTGGCAGCTTTGATAAAAATAACAATTTACTCTGTAATATATATTATCCTATTATATATTAATACCTTACCGTTCACTATTCGATATAACCACTCCGCATTATAAAATATTTTATCGTCTTTGGTAATAATAAGGATAAAAGTAAGTTTTTTTCCATTATAGGTTAAAAACGCATATATATTATTTATTAATCTTTTTTTTTACTCTAGAGATTCTTCATTTATATATCGAGTTTATCGGGCGTAAGGTTATCGTACATATCGGAATATTTATAATAAGTTAAACTTATAAATGAACCTTACAGGAAACTTAGACGTAAATTAACCCCTGTTTATAATGTATTTGAATGAAACAAATTTATTTACGGCTCTACCCAGTTTATGCGCTCTTTTACATTAGTTAATTATTACGACTAAAGATAAAGGGTATATCCTGTCTTTTACGTATAAGTGTTAAGGAGATGTCTCAGGTTATTAACCCGTTTTTACCCCCACCTTTTTTAAGTTGGTTAATTAGTCTACCCGGTTTTGTGATATCGTTCAGGTATAAGAAATCTCTATCATACCGGTTGTACAAGTCGTTAACCCTTTGGCTATACTTCCTCGTCTCCCCCTCTTCCCGAGTTCATTATCCTTTAAAACTTTTTCGTCGCCTTTTACTATATCTCCTATTTATAGAAATAAAATTCCTTCGGCCGACTGTATTTTAACACGTAACGTTTTTGCTCCGACCCCCTTCAACTACCGCTATATATTCTTTTGTAATTTTAACCTAAATATCTAAAATAATTTAACTGTTTAAGATATATTTTTATAATTAATATGAACTATAACTTATAAAATATTATAAATGACATCCAGGGTTTAATTATACGATTCCCGATTCTACCTGTATTTATTTTTTAACCTTGGCTAAAAACGAGTTAATCGGGCTTATCGTGAGCAGGCGTAGGATTGTGCTCGGGTGGACCGTATTACCCAAGTTTAAATTAATATATTACATTTTTTGTAACCCCTTTAAAGGATCGTTCTCCTCGTTTCTCTCCTCGTTTATCGTTATCGTCGACCTCCTTTAACGTTTGTTTTTTTAACATTATTCGCCTTCGTCGATCTCCCCTTACGTCCGTCCCTTTTTATATTATCAGTTATCGAACTTTCATAACGTCCGTCCCTCCTCGAGTTATCCGTTATCCTCGGCGTTACTTTGTATTCGTCTCGATTTTTACCAACCCCCCTTTTCGGCGTTAACTAACGCCCGCCACGTCTTTTATCGCCCCCCTTCCCCAACGTTACACAATATCCAAAGTTAATTATAATAAAGCCTTTAAATTTAATAACGCTAATATTTATTAAATCTTAATAAGGATAATAACGACGAATAAATATTTTTTTACTAAGTCGTAATAAAAATCGTTTTACAGTCGGATACATATCCGCAAAATTCGGGTAAAATTTACCCGACCTTGCCTATTATATTATAACCTCGTTGAGTAATGAAAAATGTTTTCTATTTTCAAATAATATATTATTTTAAAGGTATAGGTGATTCGCCCTGTGTTTATTGTTTAATATAAATTCGATGCCGATGTAGAAATACCGGGTTGTTATAAAACCAAACATTTCTTCATTCCGCCTTAAATTGTTTTCAGGTTACGGTATACTAAAGATTTTTTAATGATTCCCACTCCGACTTATTATAACCCTTTTATTTGATTAATATAAAGTAAACCCTATCCCGTCCCATTTTTACTATAAGTATTTTTCAAATTTTAAATTTATCGTATTTACCTTTTTCTTCGTCGCTAACGACTAAAACTAGTTTCGGACGAATGTCGGATAAAATTTATAAAAGAGGGGTCCGAAGTCGCCCATTGAATTGAATTTATATAAAATACAAGATATTCACTAAAGATATTTAAACCGATATAAAACGGGTTTAAAATATCGAAGATACAGTATTAATTATAAAGGTAATTAAACTTTTTATTTAGACGATTGGTTTGAATATTACAATAACTTAATTAAACTTAATCACCTACCTTATATCGTTTCGCCGAACATCGTTTACGGTATACCATCGTTTCATTTACTATTAAATATAAAGTATTGTCGTTTAAATTAATTTTAACCCTTCGCGTAAAAAACCTAAAAATTTAGTAACTCTCCTTATCGAATTCGTTGACGACTTCGTATTTCCGTTTAACTTCGAAATAGGTAATATTTCATAACTATTTACCAAATAGTTTATATTCGACCCGATAATTATTGACTTTCGGTTATTTAACGTAAATTGATAAAAAGGTAAATATGAAGCTTAATTATAATTTAAAAAGGTCATAATAATATATAAGTATTTTTAAACCTCTTAGATTACCTGTTTAACACCGTTAGTTATTTATAAGTAATATATCGTAAAAAAAGGTTGTTCGACTCTTATTAAGGAATATAAAGCCGTCAAAAATACGTCCACCTTATCCGAATCTAGATTAATAATAATGAAAGTTAAAAGATTACAAAATATTTACTATATATTCCTAAAACGTTTCATATACGTATAGGTAATTATAAACAACATAGCTTTAAAGTGGATAATTTTGAAAACCGATTTTAAATTACTATAAAATATCGGGGGCCGCCATTAAAAACCGGCAGGTCGATTATAAAGTAGATAAAAATATACGTTTAATATCGATTTAAGATATAGAAGGGTTAAAAGAGGTTTTGTCGTAAAGTACAACGAAATATCGTTTCGTTATATACATATATATTCGATATAGGCGTTGGATATTTACCACCATATCTTGATTATGATAATCCCGTTGAAAAAACCCAAATCAAATGTTTTTACCCAAATGATATATAATAAGCGAATCGTAAGATTATTATAAACAATTTTCTATTGATAGTTTTTAACTCGGTAATCGTAAACGATTACGGTAACGTAATATATCCTGTAAGTTAATCCCGTAATTCGAGATTTATATTACCTATTTCATTTCAAATAAAGGCGTTTAGCGCCTTCAAAAACCATTAATCAACGAACCTTATATAACTGGTTGTTTTCTATTCATTAATTTGATAATTCTGTTAACATATTTATACCGAAAATAAAGTAACTACTTGGCGTTAATAATGTAGATGGTTTTAATACGATCTGGGTCTGTAATGGTACCACCGGTTTCATCGTATTGAAATCCCCAACGTTATTTCCGATAACGACCCGGGTATGAACCAGGCTCGAGGTGATACCATTTTCGGCGGCTTTTCAACAACCTTCGACTTACCTTTAGGATATATATCGTCGCGATCTAATAACTAAGTCTTTATTTTGCCAAATTTATACATATAACTCGCTGTAATCTATGTTTCCTTAATATATAAGTTTATTAATACCACATTTAATATAATGATGAAAATAAGTTTAGAAACCCGCGTACGGGTTTTTTTAACTTCGGTTTTATTTTATAGTTTACGTGTTAACGTATCCGGGTGGGCTTCCTAAATTACAGGCTTATAATGTAAGTGATACTAAAAAAGCGAAAGAATTTCGGCCCATTTAGCCTGGCATTCAGAAATCAAACGTGGCGAAAAGAAATATTCCAATCCTTTATGGTCTATTCAAATCGTAAACAGTATACAGATACTATATAATTCGAAAAACTATACTTCTAAATAATATATTACCGCAAAAATATCGTTATCGTAAATAATATAATTACGTTTCGTATTTGTTAAACGTATAAAATAATAGGTTATTAACTTTAAAATGTTATTTTTATTGTTTTATAATCAATACCTTTTTAACGTCCTTTCAGAATAGTCGGTTTACACTATCGTTAGCCTATTTGAATCCTAATATGATAAAATCGAAACCGTAATAAATGTATACTTTAGGGTTTAAAATATATATTTCTCCAATTTTGTCAAAGCCTAACGAATTCCGTTTTTCGTTAGCAGGACGAGAAAATCCGCTTACTTGGAAAAATTACTAACAAAATCACCATAAAAGTTGATAAAATTTAAAAAACTTCGAACCATTCGAACGGTACGTGATAATTTCCATTCGCGAATTACCCGCACTCTTTCTGAGTCGGCCCGGATACCTACCCTAACCGTTATGAAAAAACCCAAGTATTTTACCTATTTAACCACGATGTTATACTTCTTTTTTATTTAAATTTAGCCCTACGCTACGAAATCATTTCAAAATTACGCGAACTTTCGTTATATAGTCTTATTTAATATTGAAAATAAACTGATAGGTTGTTTAAATACGCTATAACAAAACCATTTAAAATATTCGCCATTATATAATCAATATATCGTTAAAACGTCGCCAGAATCTTCGCTAGTTGAAAGGGGGTAACCAACTACTTAAATAATTTAAACTGCGTACGAAACGTCGTTGATTTATTTTACTCAGGTATAACCCGGATACGATGAAAAGCCGCTAGAATATCGAATTTCGTAAATGATATAGACTTAGATAACTTACGTAAGATCTCTTTAATTAAATGTATAAAAATATTACTTTATGATTTTATTTAGTACCCAGTAATCGACATAAAACCGTTATCCACTTTTCTATTTAAAAATAAACAATATCGTTATTATAACCGATAAAACGCTTATTCGAATCTAATACTTATTTATTAACTTTGTAACCTATTATCAAAACTCAAAAGGTAAATTTTATATTGTCGAACCTAATAACCCTTAAAGTTATTTTAATAAAAAAAGCTTTATTCGGTTTAATGAAAATATATTAATCGAGTTTCCTTTTATATATGGAGAAGGTTATAGCCTTATCATTATCGAATACGTCGCTGAATTTTGTTAATTTTAGTAAAAGGTGTGATTAATTCTTTTATTCCTTAGCCGTGGTCGTCGTCATCATTTATAAAATCCACGTTATTTTACAAAGGTTGAAAATAAAAGATAACCGAAACGGATCCTCCACACGTTATACCTTTCGATATGAACTTTATAATAAATCGAACAAAACCGAATTTACTACGCCCCGTATATCCTCTATCCAAAAACATACTATTATTACATCGATAACTAAGCCTCCTTAACTTTAAATTTCTAAACGACTACCGCCAACGTTCAAAGTTATTTGTTAATATTTCATTCAAAGTATTCTGATAATTATATCCTGCGTTATTTCTGAAATAATATATATCAATATGGAATTTAACTATTTATCAATATTCATACGAAATTTTTCTATTATGTAATACGCCTTTTTTACCGTAACCTTAATATCACATTGAGATTTTAAGGATATAATAACCGAATTTACTTTATTTTTAACCGTTATATTAAAGCCTCGATTATAATATAATAAAAATTACAGTTAGAATCGATTTCAATACTCAGAAAATAGGTATTATTAAAAAAATGAGAATACGAAATGAATCTTTATTTATATGTATTTTCATTAAATTAAACTTTTTTACTCGATTTTATAATTACGTTGTTACAGCTATATAACCCCTAAATAAAATTATATTTAAAAGTTAGGCTTTCCCCGTCGCCGTTAATAAGGAACCTTTCTTTACTTTTTTGACTTAAACCGTATTTACCTACGTAAAGGGTAATACCGGGCGAAGTTCGTAGCTATATTAGTAATAACCCGATAAGTGATAACCTACGTAACGCTTCGAAGTAAACCTGACTTAACATTTTTTTACCGTTACCCACGTCGTTTTAAGTTTTTAATCCTAAACACGTACCGAAAGAAATTATTAGAATAACTAGCTGTAATATCGAAATAATTCATCGTAATTTACATGGCCCTTTTACGAAGGTATATATATGGCGTAAATTTCCTTCATAATTATATCATTATTCGTTTGTTAAATTTATATGAATCCCGTTCATTAGTAACTAAAACTCCTTTTTAAGTTTAAGGACTTTAATTTTTCAACAAATTTACGGTAATTTTTCAAGGCTCCGATATAATTTACCCGATAAATACCTATTGTAATAAATTTGTCGTGTATATGTAACGATACGCGAAAAGATAGGGAATTATTCTTTACGGCTAAAAGCTGATTTAAACCACCCGCTTAAATCAGAAGGATTTTAAACCTAATATTCAATAATATTCACAAGTTTTTATTGATTATAACCAAATATTTTAATTCTACTAATACTTTATTCGCGTTGTAAAGGTCGTTAAAAACCGGTTCGATATAGTCGAAAAACCTTTTTACATTGTATTTACCCTCGTACCCTCCGGTTTCGTAATACGTCATAACCGCCTATTTTACCATTGCAATATAACATCCCTATAGGTAAAAAAACGTATATCGCCCTTTTTTAATTTACTTTTTTTTTCGATTTTGATATGAATTGAATCGTTTCAAGTATCGACGTTTACTTAAAAGCAAAACCCTCGATTTACGGTTAATTATATAGTTTTCGTTTACCTTAAGCCAATAAAAAAGACTAATGCGAGCCGCAGTTAATTCAATTTCAACTTATTAAATTTTTATTACAACTTAAACGAAATTATACGTGAAATAGATAGTTAAAATCTATTACTTCAAGTACTATAGTTATTTCATAGTCAACGCTATGTAATTTACAGTATTTCATAAACGAAAAATATTGGTTTAAATCAGGTTTAAAAAGATAATAGGTATAGTTATAAAGGTAAAAGATCAGATATTCGCCGACGAGCTTTTTCTTTCTTCGATAATTTTAAAGTACAACGTAAAATTATTAATGTTTATTATCAATTTATTCATTATAAGTAATATTTTTTTCCAAAAAAATAAAAAATAAAGAAGCCTTAATAATATATTATAATCCGACTTACGATAATAATCTCAATAGGTATCAAATAGGGTTTACTATTAAGGTACGGTAAAAAAATAAAAAAGGTTACCGTAATTTATTGTATAAGACCTATAGTCCTGGCCAGTGCCTAGCCTGTTACGTGCCCTTATACGTGCCGTATACGGACCGTATCCTATCCGCACCCGGACCGGACCTAGACCAGATACTGCCTATCCCATTACGTGCACAGTCATGTTATAACCCAAGAACCAACTGCAGACTATGGAACAGACCAGCAGCCAGAAGCTTGATGTCCAATACATCAAGCGGGGATATCTCTTATGTAAGGACCCAGGGTTAGGGTTGGGACCGCAAGGACCGAAGAGCGGTCCAGTCGATACTACATCGGACCGCAGGAAGCAACCAGCGACTTCAGCGGTCCAGTACTGAAGATGGTATGAAGGCCATAGGATATAAGAACACGGCCATCACCATATAAATAGTATTTCATTCATAGCTCTTCAGTTGTCAATCTAAGTATTCAGTCTACACACCTAAATAGCCTAACGGCTGGTGATCATTCTATAATACGAACAAACATCTTCTTGATATTGTACCTTTGTTACCTCTACTACCTTACTGCCAACATAAACCTCCTGACACCTTCTATTTACTCACGGGTATTTAGTGTGATCATTACAAGTCACATAACCTATAGACTCAATATCCAATAGCCTGAGTCCATAACAATATCTTTAACCTGACGGCTTTGATAAATCAAGCTTTTTTTGGTGTTTTAAAACTTTGCCACAAAGAGAGTTGAAGTTAAATAGTATAAGGGGCGTAGGAAACGAATTTTTTTAAGAAGTTTTTGATAGTGAATCGGTCTAGTGCCTTAGTATATGTCAATCAATTTTAATAAGGTTTTACATAGGTCCTTAATGCCTAGAATAACTGCTAAAAGGGTTGAAGTAATAGAAGAAATGATCATTTTATGAGCCTCGATTCGTGTATATATAGTTCTAGAAGAATTCATAAGATTGTAGTCGATAGGTGTAAATAAGTAAATGTAGTCGATTTTTGTAAAAACTATATTCAAAATATTGATTATAAAAATACCCTTTAATATATTAAAATAATCATTGTTAATAGCATAGCTTTTGAATATTGTTAGATATACGTTAACATTTGTAAAGGTTAAAGTTTAGAGCCTTTTGTGATTGTAGTTTAGGCTTTGTTAGTTGTCTTCTTTCCTTAGCAGCAAAGAAGGGGTTTTTAATGTTTTCCTTTCTTTCTTTCACTGATGTGGTAGTGCCTGTCGATTTTTGTGGTTTCTGCTTTATTTACTGCGGATTTTTGAGGCGTTCCTTAAGCCTAATTGTCAGTTTATTGTATAAATCGATAGTTGACTTGAGTTTTGCCCTTTCCAGGTGGTTTAGAGCATGGGAAGCCCTAGCTTTTGCCTCCTTATAAGATTATTAGTATTACCGGTTTGAAGTTCTTGTTTAGTTTTAGCCTTACAGGTATTACGAGCTGCCTTTCGCCCTTTCCTTAATAGGGCCCTAGGGACTAGAGCCTCTAAAGCAAAGGGAGTATCCCTTGATCGTAGGATACGAAAAGATAGGAATTTAGCCGGAGCAGGAGAATATGTAGGTTTGGAAAGGCCGGAGGTAATAACAGTTCTCTGAGAAGAAGGACCATCATCACTGGTACTGCCGTAGGATAGCCCTGGTGGCGGAAACAAATCAAGTTTTAGGGATACTGATGGGGTATCCTTAAAGGTATTAGATAGTACAGAAGAAGTGCACATTTTGATTTTTGTAGAAGGAAGTAAATTGATTTAGTATTGTAAAACAGTAGCGTATAATCGTACTGATAATGTGTTGAAGGCACTACACAAAAAGATATTGTGTAGACTTGTAGATTCAAGTATTTCAAAATGTATATGGAGGACTTGATATATGATTAATTGTATTCTTATAGAGATCTCTATCAAAGGTCGAGACTATGTACTAGTCAATACTAGTTCCTTAGTGCTAGTAATTACTAGCTTCAGTAGCATCTCTGTGCTGATCCTCCGTACTAGTTAATACTAGTGCTTTCACTAGTAAATACTAGTTAATCTTAGAGATATCTACAACTCCGGTGAATTCCTCATCTTTTGGTATTGAGAGGTTCAGTACTTGGATTTTGTACCAAGTAATGGCTAGCCCTATTGGCCCTATTGTTAATTATGTGCTGTGTTATTGTACCTATTGTATATTTCAACACTTTTTATCTCGAAAATCCCGTCTTATATAACCAAGACATAACTAGCTGTAAATGTTTGGTGTTACCGAACGCCGTAATATAGAAATTCCTCGCCGACGTTTATAATAAGCTTTATTACTTTGGGGCTAACCGCATAATAATTACTTTGGATGGATTTTACTTTTGGTTTGGACGTAAATTAGTTAATACTTATTATTATTGAAGTAGTAGTAATTGCAGTGCAGTAAGTCAACTTTACTTACAGTAAAGTTTACTATACTAACTTCAAGTTGAACATATTGTTTGTGGGCCTACTGTATTATCTGCAAGTGAAGTACAGTATGTGACCACTTCACACTAGGGCACAAGATAAGAACTTGGCTATAAAAATTACTTTGTAGACTAGCTAGTGGTCTGCCAAACCTAGAACAATACTACTATTACTTCGGCTAATCTAATTGACAACGTTGCAACGTGTAAAGCCTTACCAATACTGATTGGTACCTATTAGGTTAAGCACAGATAAGCTAAGTAAAAGAAGAAACTATTTTCCAGTTGTTACGTTTTTTTTTCTTCTGGTAAGGTAGAGGAAATATTTTTGTGAGGGGCTTGTATCATTATGTTAGTATTTACGGCAATGATCAAAGAAAACCTTTGAACTGTGTTAGTCTTTACGGAAGTTTAGAGGCAGCAATGGTATCGCTATTGAAAAAAAATCAATAAATATTCACGAATCCTTTTTAAAGAGCGTTGAGATTGACCACTGAAAATTTTAAACTACAAATTGGCAAACAACTGAGTTAGTATTACCGCGGGTGTTAATACTGCGAGAAAACAACTAAGTACTACGCTAAATAACCATAATACGTAACCTTCGACCTTTACTAATAACAAAAGACCTTCGGTTTTTCCTTTTACACTAAACTTTTGCCTTTACTTTACTCTTTTCTCTTTTTTACATCGACTCAATCGTTAAAACCGTTACTTCACGCAAAAACACTAAAAATAAACAAGCTGTGTTAAGAAATTTATGTTGCGCAACTTTACGTTAAATTACCAAGTCTCATGCTAGCCAAAAACCTTAAGATAGCTACTGTAAGACCTCATTTTAATGCTTTCAGCGATTTTATCAGGAAAGAAGTAATTAAAACCGTTAGCTTCCTTTTAATAAATAATTACAATGAAATCCTTTAAGGATAAAATGTTCATAAAGATTCAATTAAACCGTATTTAGTTAATTTCGTGGGATATTTTGGAAAGAGCTCAATCATAATGATTTTTTTAAAAACTTTTCGCAAATATTTCGAAAATTGAATTTTTAACATGTAGAATTTATTTTAAAAAGGGGTCCAAAAAAGTTAAAATTTGAGTTTATTCAACTAGAGGTATACGAATTAAAAAAGAATACCTTTCAATTAGTAGAGTCTTTTTTCGAGTTGGCACAACTAGAGGAATGCCATTAAGATCTACACTTTAAAGAAAAGTCCATTAATGTAATTTACCTCCTTTACACGCGTTTTAGGGAACCTCCCTTGAACTTCTAGTTGAATTAAGTCTTTTTATGAGTTAACGATAAGGAATTTATTAATTTGTTCGGTAACCTAACACTTTCATGTAACATCGCGAAGTACGTTTTTATTAATGGCAGAGTACATGGATTAGTAGCTGCTAACGCGGTAAAAGGTATTAACGTTGGGGCTGTTTAACGGTTAATTAAATAAGATCGTTAAATACCTTAGAATCCCTTTTACGATTAAGTCCCTATTACCTATTCACCCTTTATTTAGAACCGTTAAATCTTTTAAGGAAGAGTTCCTACGGTAGGTACGTTTATATGCGTGAGCCTACTATAGGTTCTATTAAAGAACTTTATCCTTTCGGCTAGAATATTGGTAATTACCTTTGACATCGCAACTCGGAAGTTTTAAGGCTTGGATTGACAGTAAATACCGACAATTAGGATAATTATCGCCACCTAATTCTTCGGCTTGTCAATATAGTAAACATTAATCACAAGCTCTTCATGGAATTTGCAAAAATTTGGAATAACGTAAAGAAGCATAATGGCGAACCCTATAACCTCTTTAATATAAAGATGATGCTCTTTTTAAAACATTTGTAAGTGGACAAAGGTTTTTCTTTTTGGTTTTCACTCACTATTTCTCGAAATCCTCACGAAGTACGTTAAGTATTATTATTTGACCTTCTTAATAAAAGCAAAAACCTTTCGCGTAATTTATAACGGTATAAAAGCCATTTCGAATACGATGTTTACCTTACATAATATTATACGGATTGGTCTATTACGAGGTGAAC
The DNA here is from genome assembly GCA_038502455.1 of Anisogramma anomala. NCBI lineage: Eukaryota > Fungi > Ascomycota > Sordariomycetes > Diaporthales > Gnomoniaceae > Anisogramma > Anisogramma anomala. The sequence continues at coordinate 2,010,815 of JASMMZ010000008.1, read as the reverse complement.
CACGACAATAACAAAGAAAAAGTAGAAAGAAATACCGATAAATGTATTAAATCAGATATTTAACAAGCTTATGTTATACTAGCAAGCGATGAAGAATGTTTACGCTGGCGAAGCTACGTTTCGCGAACAGGTGAGGGCAGTTATTACAGGCGTTAGCGAGTTCAAATACGCCTTATAACGCAAAAATATCACTTATAAGGTTTTTTTTAACTATTTAAGTTCTTCGTTTAAAACCGTAATGACGAGAAATTCAAATTTCTTCAATGTATATCTTTAAGTTAATAACTTTCTAGATGTGGGTAAAGAAAACCGCGTTATTATATATTACTGTAATGATCACACTAAATACCCGTGAGTATATAGAAGGTGTCAGAGGGTTTATGTTATCAAGAAGGTAGCAGAGATGCTGAGTGAACAATATTGCAACCGTGTAAGTAATGATCAAAAGCCGTGAGGCTATTCAGAATATACTGAGACTGAATACTTAGATTGACAACTGAAGATCTATGAAGGAAATACTATCTATGTGGTGCTGACCGTGTTCTTATATCTTTAATCCTTCATACGCCTTCAGTGCTGGATCATGTTGGATCGAAACATGATCCCAATGATCCTTAGTGCGTAACCCTAACCCTAAGGTTGTTGACATAAGAGATATATCCCCACCTGATGTGTTGGACATCAGGTTCTTAGTGGCTTAGCCCCATACTGGCCTGTGTTCCGACCCTCCGATGTTCTTGGGTCATAACAATTACGTCGATCGTGAGTATAGGTGGCCCTAACGTTTAAAATATAGTCTTATACCTTCCGACTAAAAGTAATAACCGTATTGGAGTTAATGACATAAGTGAACCCCGAGCGGAACTGTTAGCCGCAAAAATTATTGTTATAACAATGATAAAAAGTATTATATTTATAATAGATCTAGTTATTAGTTGATTCGCTACCTATCAGCTAAACGTTATAAATAACAGCCAATATATCATTCCCAGTACTCTATTGCCTCTGAATAAGATTACTTTGACTGTATCGCAAATATTGAGGGTAAAGAGGAGTCTAACAATAACGATGCGTCTAAACTAGGTACGTGGTATGATAATACTGTTTTTAGAGAGGCTTAGTAACTAACCGACTACGTTTTTATATATCGTTTAAATGGCGAAAACCCTTACCATTATTCTGGCCAAATATCTAACTCCTTGTATACTTTTAACTTTTACGATCGCTATATGAATCATACATTTTAGGGTATTATGCCAGATATAGGGGCAGTAAGGTACTTAATAAAAGGCTATTTGAAATACGTGGTATTACGGAGGCAAAATATTACTACTACCGAAATCAATCGTTAAAATATTAATAAAGTTAAAGTTGACTTCGACTCAGTCAAATAACTATCCTTATTATAGATAACGGTAATTTAGACTATTATTAGATCAATAACATTTCATATACTTAAGTTCTTTATCTTTTTCATTTTTTATTTAAATGATATAAATACTCTGGGAGTTAAAGTTAACGATAACGTCGATAAACTGGTTAAAAAATGTTAAAGGTTTCCCTTCACTTTTAAGTAAGGGAACTTGTAGTTTCACCTTCAACATCCGGAGGTAACGGTATGAAATTTGAAAAATTTAAAAATGTATTAAACATACCGGCGTTTTAATCACTTAGCTATTAACAAGTTATAAAGAGTCCTTAAATCTGTAAGGTATAAAAATATAGAATATTTCGACCTAAAATTTATCGAAAAGTTTTGCTATTACTGCTATACTTGTATCAACAGCCCCCAAAGATTTAAATTTATATGAAAAGAGAATAAAAACTTCAATTACGAGGTTTTTATTAACTTATTTAACTTTGAAAATAGCCCTATTCATTACATCGTTATCTTCGTAACTTCTTTATACGTAGCCAAATTTTTCAAGTTCCTATAAGTAAATAATATTTAGGAAACACTAAACATATTGTGAATTGATACGTATTTTGGCTTACTTAACGTTGTCGTTTACGATATTAATACTAACTTTACGACGATAGAGTTTTGTGTATATATGAAAATGATGGGTATTTATTTTAAATAGGTATCTATAAAAGCAAATTATAGTATTAGGAACGTCAAAAAAGTATACGCGTTACTTCGCCGAACGTATGATATCTTTACATTGGAAATTAAAAGTTTTACGAACCCAGAAGCGCGTCTTTAGATAGCGGTAAAGGGTTTGAACGACATTGTGAGCCTTAATGGCTTGGTGCTAACGCTGTTGGTCTTTCTAACGTACCAAAGTTTAACAAGTAAATCTCCGTTATTAATAAGTATCCAGAAAAAAGCTGTAGCCTAAGGTAAAGTATTAAAGGAGTTACAAAAGAAATTGGCACGACCTTAATTCAATAACGCTCTTAATACCAGGAACGGCCCTACAACGATCAATGTGTTTGTTTTATTATTGCGGAGGAAAAACCTAGAGTCAGGTAAATGGAATGGAAAATATAAGACTTCAAATAACCTCAACTTTAAAGTAGTTGTTAAAATTATAAACGGTTTTGCGACGTTTTGTATTACCCAAATTAAGACTTATATTGGGACAACGAATAATGAAAATATTCAAGTTAAACAAATAATTTAATGCGACCTTTTTACACCTGTTATGGATTAACTAATGAAACACTGCTGGTGCGAACAATTGAAAAAAAGGAGGAATGTTAAAGAGGAGAAATATATACTAAGTTGGATTTATACTATTGCTTAGTTAAGTAGGAAAGAGAAGGACGATAAATATTTGGTTTTAAAATTCCGGATACAATATATTTTTATGATTCCTGGCAAACCCTTTGATGAAAGTAATAAGGTCGAGATGAACGGCCTTCTTATTCGAGAAATTTTGCAATTCGTGCCTAAAACCTACTTTAACCTCCAAATACCGAACGTTACAATTTTTAGATCGATGATTATATACGAGGTTACGGGTAAAACTACCGGGCGGTTATATGCAAAGTTACGCCTAATCGCTTGAAAATACGGTAATGAAGGTAAAGATTGAATTTTCACATAGTTTTTAACAGTTTAGAAAATCAGCTAGCGCTTAGTGGTCGCTTCGGAGGCAAGTTTACTAGGCGAAATTAAAGGCAAGTTTACACTTAATAGCCGAGATATAACGAAAGCCTATATACAATCAACGACCGATATACAACGGATTGTATTGATAAAGCTACTGCAGAAATTACGTGTCATATACCCTCTTTGTACCATAATAAAATGTATTAAGCTACTATATAAACTACTTAAAGTAGGCGTTTATTAATTCCTAACTTATTAATCGTACTTGAAGTCACGGCTAGACATAAAATCTTGAATATACGATCTGTTTTTTCTAGTAACGTAAGAAAAATACTTATGTATAACAGGTATACAAATTAACAACACCCTTTTCATCGGAATTACTGGCTTTATAATATCGGAATAACAGGCGATTAAAGACTTTAAATTATGGAATTACAAGTCGGTCATAACTTTAACGAAGAGCAATCGACTTAATTTCAAAGTATAGTTAATCCGTATACTTAGTGTTAATACCGGTTTTAATTTTCGTTAAAAGAGCTAAAGTGTTAACCTGGCTATAATTGACAAAACTGATGTGGTTGAGGTTGAACGGTACCTGGAATAACACGTTCGTAGCAGTTACATCGCCACTTTATGTCAATCAAAAGAATTTTACGGCCTATCAATTACGATATAAAAACATAATCTAATAAATGAATACTTTGACCGATTAAATATTAGACTTGAATAATAAATGCGAAACCTGAATCGTAGGATTAATGTGGTTTCAATGAACCTGTCTAAAGCCAAGTTGATAATTTTCACAAAAGACTCTTTTGCAAATAATACCGACTTATCTTTTAATATAGGGTTTTCAATACTCCTCGTTGATAAAACTAGGACGGAAAACCAATTTAGTATGACCGGTAACCTAATTGATTAAATTCTTGTTCAATGTCAAAAGATTACATGAAATATATTAACTTTAGAGATTTATGTTATAATGACTGATTTCAAGATAGGTATAATATTATAAAAAACATTTAACGTTATTACCAAATAACTCAAGATTACTTTTATTCCGGTTATAATCTATACCAGCTCGAAAAGTATATTCGAATACTTTTTAAAGTTTGGAGCCACCAGTGGAAAACACCTGATAATTGATGTAATAACATTTTTTTAAAGCTTATAAAGGTGGGGAAATCGAAGAGTTTTGATAGATCGATGGGGGAAATAATCATGTTAACCTTATAACGAAGGTATCGACGAATAAGGCCTTCAAAAAGTGACTTAACCCACGTTGGTTAAAATTATCAGTAGTAATATGGATAATAATAGAGATAGTAATATAGGGGTAATAGTAGTAGTATTATATTATTTAACCCACGTAGGTTAACTAAAGTGGTAGACTGCTCAATCCATGTAGGTTAAGAAGGTTAATAGTGGCGGTGGGAAGTACGTGTAAGTCTACAGCGAAAGATTTATGCACGGGAGTTAGTAAAGTTGGAACTTGGAGCTATGAGGTAATTAAAGGTAACTAATGTTAATTTGCGTGTGAAAGTCAACTGGAATTGATAGGGGTCCGGTTAGTTGACGAGAATATAATTCATCGATAACTGGAAAAGTTTAGTCGACTATATTAGCGTACGCGTACATAAAATAAAAAGCTGCTAGTGTTGGAATAGTAGTAACTGCAGTAAAATAGGTTAACTTTACTTACAGTAAAGTTGATTATAATAACTATAAGTTGAATGTATTGTTTGTGGGCTTACTGCATTGGCTACAAGTCAAGTATAGTATGTGCCCACTTCATATTAGGGCACGGACCAAGCAATTAGCCATATAAATTACTGTGCAGATCGGCTTGCAGTCTGTCAAACCTAGAACAATACATCTACCACTTGAACACGCGATACTACTATTACTTCGATCAATCGAATCGACAAAGTTGCAACGTCTAAAGCCTTACCAACAATCATAGAGATTATTAGCGATACGAGCTAATTCAAAATAATTATTAAAAGCCTGTGGGAAATTTTTAACCAATCAAAACTCCCGAGGAGCCGATATATACCATCTACATGGATTTTATCGTAGTTTTATCAACGGTTTCTTTTTAAATATACCGTGGTATTTACCAGTGAAATATAAATTTAAAGTTGTTATATCGGTAACGTGTCATATATTCAAGCAAATACTTCTTATTTTAGGGTATACGATCTTTACGGCTGGTAAACGAGTTGGAAATTTGTTGAAATACTTATGATAATTTGAATGGTTTAGTTCTCAAAGTATAATTTCGGACCGCAATTCCAAGATTTCATTTGTATTTTGATCAGGATTATTAAAATGGTTTGAAAGGAAATTGTTAATAATAACAGCTTACTATTCTTGAGCCGATGGTGAATTTAAAAGGAAATATTAATTTATTAAGTTCATGTTGTGTTATCATATTGTTGAAAACCTTGAATAAATATGGATTGAGTGTATTTCAGCACTACAGTGAAGTCTCAATAACGTCTATTCTCGAATAATTGACGTCAATCCTTACGAATTTCTTTTTAACTGTAAGTTGCGATTTCAAGTAGGCTGCCTCATTCCATTAATTCCTTGCCAACAGGCTGACATAAATTTAATATGGGAATATTTGAGACGAGATACTTGGTTGATAATAAATATTGTGGCTTTAGAAGATAAAAAACGATACGATGAGAATCACAGATGGCACGATTTCAAGGTTGGTAATCGAGTTTGGCTCAAAACTTGCCGAGTATACAAGCATCTTCATCGCCAAGGGGAAATTGCCCCGCCTCCATCGCCTGTAAAATACGAGGGCGATGAAGATTAATGGAAAGTTGAGAGAATACTGGATAAGAGGTTTGACCGCCGCTGCCGAGTTGGTTAATAAGTTTCGTACCTCGTGCGATGTAAGGGATTCACAGTAAAAGACGACGAATATGTGAATCTTAGAGACTTGGAACATTGTAAGGAAGTAATTGAATATTTTAGGAATAATTTGGGATGATTCTCGCGAGTGCTTGTGGCTTTCTCACGAGTGTTGATTCTCGCGAGTACCCCTTCTCGCGAGAAGCTATTTTCATGAGACATGATGGAATTCTCGCCCTTGCTTATGATGGGGACATCATGCTTTCTTTGCCCCCCGGCATTTGTTAGACTTAGGTGGGGTACACCAAACTTCACCTGCCTTCTTTGTCGTTGTAGATATATACATAACTACTGCAAACTCTGCAGCTTCAGACCTAGACTTAGTTTTTTTCATCTTTCAATAAATTGAAAATCATACCACCACCAACCAGTTCTAACAGATCCATAGTATTCCTCTCTTCTGTAGATATTGAAAGCGTGTCAGTGATAATAGTCACTCAATATACCCATCATATAAGGAGATTATTGACAAAACGACGTATCTCTATCATCTTTACGATATAATATAATAATAGAGGAGACAACAAGTTATCTAAAACCCCTGAGTATTATTAACGCACCTAATATATACCCCTCAAAACCACTTCGTAAGGGATGAAGTGAAATATAGTATAATATAAATCAAGTAAGTTCCTACGAATAAACAACTGGTAGCTGGGTTAACAAAGCCACTGCTGAAAGCAAAACACGAAGTAATAATACAATGGCTTGGATTGGTTAACCTAAGTTTAAATTGATGGTATGGTTTATAAACCTCCGTGCTCTAAATTACTTCATGGTACTACAAGTGTGGAAAGCTAAAGTGGTTTTGGTACAAACTTCGGAATATTTTCAAAGGAATGTTGGGGTAATTGGTTCAAATCGGACTTCACAGGTCTTCTTGCTTTTTTCATCTACCAATTTTCTTTTCTCTACACTACAATTCCTTCACTTTACCCTCTACCTTTTGTTATTCTTTTATTTCTCTTTATTTTCTTCTTTCCAAGTGAACGGTATCTCTTAAAGGGATGTGTTGTAAATACAACAGATATAGTTACTTAGTTCACTCAACAATAAGGCCAATCAATAATTGGTACAACTTCAAGTACTTAATACGTCTCAACACCAATGATGAAGAATTCACTGGATATGTAGATATCTTGAAAGGGCACTAGTTTTGACTAATAAAAGTACTAGTATTAACTAGTATAGAGAATTAGTACGTAGATACTACCTGTACTAGTACTTACCAGTACAAAGGAACTAGTATTTACTAGTATACACTAGTATTAACTAGTACAGAGACTCGACCTTGAGGATCGAGATCTCTATGAGGATATACTTGATCATATATCAAGTCCTCAATTTAGATTATAGAATACTTTAATTTATAAGCCCACACAACATGTTCTTGTGTGATACCCTTAACAGAGCAGCCGTTTTTAGGCTCCGGCGCGCGTCGATAGTTTTTGTATCGAAGATATGAGTGATAGGGTGTAAGTTATCAAATATTTTCGTGATTACGCATCCGTTACAAAGAATTACATATTTGTATCTAACGTGACTTTATTCAACGAGTAATTGTTAGGATTCGTTAGTAAATATTATAATGTGGTATTAAATAATATTTTGATATTAGTTTACAAAGGTTAACGTAATAACTCTTTTTGTTTTCATATTTGTAGGGGATTCGAGTGAACCAAAAAAAAAAACCATAAAGCTAATAATATATATTGCGGAAAATTAGAAAAGTTCACATTAACTTTAAATAAATGTGGTTAAAACCTCGTTGATAAAGGTTAATATTGAAGTCGAGAAAGGTTTTCGAAATCGGTAGGGGCTTTTTAGGTTGTTAATGTCGTTCGGATTCGTATAAATTACCTGAGTGTAGTTATAGTGCGGTGAATCATACATTTGTCGACTGGAGTAACCGCAGGAATTCGAGACTCGACCTTTGGTAATAAAGTGGTAAACGATGTCGTGATACGTTTTATTAGGCGATGTCCGGCATTAATGGTTTTTAAATGGTAAGTGAAACAGAGACTTTGTTATTTGAGAGCGACTTTATCGAAGGTTATATTGGAATTTGTAAGGGTGGTGACTTTAGGCGAAATCCTATATAACTGGGTAATTACTTTTGTTATCGCGATTAGCAGGACCGTAATTTGGGTTTCAAGGTTTTTTTGCCCGAGTCCGAAGTACCAGTTCTCGTTATAGTGGGTAATTATGGTAACGATTACAGCAGCAGTAGTTGTGCGTAAGATGTATTACGGAACCCCATATTTTAAGCGCGATAATATTTTTTTAAAGGGAGAATTTGAACGCCTTTTAACGTGTTTCATAACTAATACTACTTTTAATAAGTTTTAGTTAAACTAAACCCTAAATTATAGTATACCAAGAAATATGGTGTTTAAAAACAGGCCTGTAATCGGATGAATTAGTTTTATAACGATAAGGACGGAGGGGTTTTTACGTTTTATACGTTCGGTAAAACCTTGACCTTCAGTGATATGTAAAAGATTAGATTTCTCAAAAGCGAAAATGAGCTTATTATTAGCTGTTTATAAATCCGGTTATTATAGATCAGCTTTAAGTTTCGTAACATTTAGCTTTAAGAAATTCGAGGTTTGTAAAAGGAAGTATATTGTTGACGTACATAAAAACGTGGCCGGAGTAAAGCCTAATAATATTTGATATATAAATTATATAGAGAATTGGGAGAAGTAGGGAGATTTATGAAATGTTATAGTTGAGATTGTATAATATTGTGGTTGCCGTCTAATATTGAATCTTTATTACTTTAGTTATCAAACAGTTTTTGTTAAGGGTAAGTAACTTTTTATAAAATCTTAAACATTCTTTTATTTAAATGAAGATATTGTAAAATAGGGTATTGAAAACGCTTTGTATATTATTCGAAAGAAATAATATGACTTTATCATTAATTAAGACGGATTCAATGTTGTAAGTAAAAAAACGTAACAAGATTTAAAGTAAAACATTTAAGCGTCCCCCTTCTATATTAGGCGTCAATAAGGCTTTAGGAGATAAACTACTAGGATATCCTCCGAGTTATAATACGTTTTAGCCATTTTGAGTATATTGGGATTGAAACGATGTACCTTTATAAACGTGGTTTTAATAAGTCCTGGATATCTAATTTTGGTGTTATAAATACCTTCGATAACCTTTATGCTTATAAAATGACACCTAATCGTAAATATTTGTTGTAAAATATACGAAAGAACTCCATAATGAAAATTTAATACTTATTAAATATATGTACGGTTACGTTGTTAAATTCAGCCGATATACTACAGACTTCAGTAATACTACGACGGTTCTTGTTATTGTAGATATTAGATCCTTATAGGAGGGTATATTTGAATTCATTCGAATCGTTTAAATGGTTGTCATCAATATCTTCGGCGTTTGAAAACTTATTAATAATGTTATTTTGAAGAATATATGTTTATGAACGGGTGTTCAAAACGAGGTGGTTGTTCATTTTAAATAAAAGGGTTCGAGGAGGGAAATAAAATTTGTATTAATTGATAATTCCATATAATTTCGTAAATTCGACGAATTGATTAAATTTGTTTTTATAGGTGAGTATGTAACCGGTTTACTTCGGCCACGAAGTCTTTGCGTTCAATAAACCTTACGTTGTGAGGCTAGATTACGTCCGCTTTTTTTATGTAATGGCGAAGCCGATTCAACTTAAGGGTTCATTACTTCATAGCTTTTATTTATATTGTAACTGGTTTTTTTATTGTGTAAAAGGCATTAAAATATAATTTGGCGAATTCCTTTGTTTACTTATATATGGATCTTTCTTTCTTAATATCGGAAGCATGTGATAAAAATGCTATTCCAATGATGATTAGGTTTTTGAATCTCGGTAAATTGTTTTTCGGTATTTCAATTCACGGTATCAGTGATAAATAGGACTTGTACGTTAGAAGAGTCGTTAATAAAACTTTATAGTTAGAGTCGTTATTAAAATTAGGTCGAATAGTAATGATAGCTTTGTTAATTTTGGTAAAGGTAAAATTAGGGACGTCTTTGAAGCGGTATATAAGAATCTCCAACTTCTTTTTAAAGTGTATACTAGTTGATAGAACAGATATCGAGGGAAAGTCCTCCATACGAGTTATCTAAAGTCGGTTTCGCCTAGTTTTATACTAGATTGAAAAGTTTATATACAATATTTGAAAACCCGAGAAATTAATTGTAAATTTACGTCAATATTTCGTTAGTAAATTCATCCCGATATACGTTAATTATATCAATGTCTCTAACGCGTAACTATACAAAGTCTTTGTAGGAATTCGGCTGTAATTGTATAATAGTAAATGAGGCCCCCTTACAAACGTATGAAAGTACTAGGAGCCGTATCATTAAAATTAATTCCCGTCAAGTTTCTCGCGCAAAAGCGGAACTCCCCCGATTTTAGACTAGTAAAAAAAAGCGTACGCCGGGTGGCGTTATGTAAAACCCTAACCGTTATTTTTTCTACTGTATTAAGACTTATATACTCTAATAATATCAATACCCTTATCTGCACAACATATAAGTAGAGCCTGGTATACAATTATTGTTTTACCTACGTTTATCTAAGTAATCGTAAGCCTTATATTTGTTTTTAGCGTTTGGTAACGACTATTCGTTATATATATATATATTCGGTATAGGCATGTTTAGCATTCTAAAATATTTATATTATTTATACCGGAAAGGGCGGCAAGTTCTTCATTCGTTATATTACTTTAGTTTGTAAGGCAAGTTAAGTTTCATTGACTGGGGGAAGCGTCAAGTAGTAATAGAAACTCGGATTTGGATAAAACCGTAGCCGAATTTATCTTTGGGACGGTTAAATTACGAAAAGCTTTAATTACGGTTACTAAAATGAATTATATTTCAGTTACCAAAAGCTTTGTAAACTTGGAACTGGTTTTCGTAATTTTGGAGGATTTTTTCCTAATTACAATCGATTTGAACCCCGCGGCCGATTTGCCTATTAGAAAGGGGATGGATCTCCCTAGTAAAGTATATTTTTCGTGTACGACGGGAGTCCCGGGTTTTGTAGCGGAATAAGCGGAGCCCCCATTAATAAAATCTCTTACGCTGGCTTTCTTTTAAACATTAATATTTTCGACCTTCCTGTGTAAAATGAAGTCCGGAAAAGGAGGTTTACGTAATAGGATCGTATTGGCGTATAGAGTTACGTGATTACCAGATTTAAAAGTACGTATGGGGAGTTCTGATTATACCGAATCTTTTTAATGAAGTATTGGCGAATACTAATGTAATGAGGCTTTGATTCGCGGCCCTTTTTGGTTGGTCGGACGCTCGGCTGGTTAGACTTAGTCTTGGGGATATTTTTGGCCAAAGCCTCTACCGCAACCTTCGTATTGTAACGTATCCTACCAAAAAATCGTATTTTCTTTAACCGGCGTCCCAAAACGCGAATATATTTCTTACCCTTTCATTTAGAGTCCGCTAGGTAATCGATATAACCTAAAGGGACCGGTTCGTAATAGTTATAATATTAGGAAATCGCTGAGTAAGATTCGAGAGCGTCATTCCTGACCGATATTAAACAGTTAAAATATCAGGCCGGATGTACGTAACGTATATTAGCATAATATGTTAAATATATTTCGTCGTAAAAACAAATCCAGTCATATTTATTTAACTCCTTTGATTACTCATTATTGCCGAAAGTACTTAAGGACCAAATGGATTAAAAAAAGACTTAGGGTATTAGACTCGTATAAAAGTCTTACCTATATACCAATGAATGGACGTCGATTGGTACGATACTAATTGAAGTTATAATTTCTTCATTTATTACCTTTGAGACGTCGATTGGGGATTTTATAGGAGAAGGGTATAAATTATATATAAAACTCATGTTACCACATGTATATATTAGAACTGATAAAACGTAACTGATATCCCCTTAAACAAATGAAAGTATATGGGTATCGTTTTATTAAAAAGGTTTATCTTTAAATACAATATAAGTGTAACATATTCCGTAACCCGTCAAAATCATATTTACCGATTTAACAGTAAAGGAATCTAATTACACATTTTTTTATAGAAAACATACCGAAGGGAAAACTATGTAACATCATGTTTAAAGCACTTCAAAACTTTAATGAAAACTCGTAAGTCTTCCTCCTTCACTGTTTTTCATGGTGTAATATATTACGCGGGTTGATATTTCGGGTAGTTATAAATGAAGTCCTAAAGATTTTCTGTATATATAAGGGTCTTCTACGACATTAAAAGAACCGGCGTCCGTTTACGGCCTGTTATCGTAACTTACGTAAGTTTTGGATTCGATGGAGTAAAAGGCTTCGTATTTTCGTTAGCCCAGGTAGCTGACAATGTCGTAACCATCGTGTAAACGGTACGAAAAGGCGTGCGAAAGACCTTTCAAAAGGTCCCTCAAACCTAATCAATTTATGTAAAAAGGGAATGAGGAGAAGAAGGAGGCGTGGACCTATATATAGGCCCACTTACCTACATCCCCAAGCCCCCGTTCACGAGATAGTTGATAACGTACTCGGCGATAGTAATACCAACGCGTAATACTTAGTAAAGCCGTATCCATTAAAACGTATAACTAAGTTGTTGATAACCTATTCATAAGCCTTATAAACAGACTTACAAATCTTCAAATCGCGATTTTACGCGTTGAGGGCCTTATAAAGAGTTATGATACTAAAACACTAGGTTCGGTAAGTGGTAACGTACTTCTCTTCCAGGGGAGGTTCAATTGTCCAGCGTTTTTGTTAAGGTCTTTAAGTATTTTAAAAAGGCCTATCGGCCTTTTCAGGCGCGTTAAGGGTGCGCGTCGTCGGTTTGGCTCCTCTGGAGTTGGTTGTGAAGGGAGCTATTGAATAGTTTTAGTCGGCAATGTTAGGGAATCGTATTTAAATCTAGTGGCAGCACTAATAATTGTAGGGCCTGCCCATGAATATGTCAGAAACAATGTTACGTGGTTTTAATCTGAATGATTGATAAAAATCAATCAATCGGTAAAACCAACAAGAAAGTAAAGAGAAATAGAACATAAATACAACCGATTAAAATGTTAGAATGACCAAATTATACAAAACTTCAATCGCGATGATTAAAACAATTTACGATTCGGTTATAAAAGCGCTGGATATTTAAAAAATAATCTTCATAATTTAAGAGACATCATAATCCTTTGTATGGGTTTTAAATTTTGCAATCGTTTTTTACCAATACGACGGGATTTTCTTAATTTTAGGAAATACCGAGTTTTTTTTATAGAGAGAACAGGGTTATCGACGTTGAAACCCCATGTATCCAGCGTTTTTAAGACTTTAATAACCTTGCCTATCGTGTTTATAATATGTTTCGACAGAAAAGTATTATATATTAAAATCGGTTCAGTATACGTGGCGGTGAGGTTTAAGGGCTCGAAAGCGTGTGCGCAAAATGTAAATTGTACCGCGTTTCTATTAGCGTAGTATTATTAAATGTTAGTTTGATAAAATTAGGTTTTATAATGTTTTTTGGTACTCGTTTCGGGCGGCAACGTAACGTTGAACCAGTGTAGTATTTTGAAGATAGAAGAGAAGAAAACTAGAATTGGAAGCGAAGCTTAGAGGAGCTGATCATGTAGTAGCCAGATACACAGGCAGGTGTCAGAGCACGTGCCTATGCCTTCCTTCCCTTTCTATGTATCCCCCCATATAAGTGTACAATAAGTTCCTGGGACCAAAAGAAAATGTAATGTTCTTATTACGCAATATACATGATTAAAGGAGAGACGTGAGATGCGAGATGCGAGACGTAAGACGCGAAAAGCGAGACGTGAAAAGCGAGACTCACGTCCAGACACCTTATTTATATACCTCAATTAGTTACCTACAATACCCTTAGTCTTTTACAACATTTCATTTGTCGTCTTTTGAATTATAGCCTTTCCAACAAACCAAATATTAAATTCAATTCCCTATATAAAGAGGACGATTTAGACTTTAATTTACGATTTTCTCGATTTTTTACTCATACTCCTAAAAAGCCTTTTTATACCAAACTGATTTAGATGGTGGAGGTACGCGAGCGAAAAAAAATAATTTTTAGGCTTGTCGTAAGGTGAGAGATATTGAACGCTAACGATAGGATAGGTTCATAAATTGGGAGGGAATTGAAACGTATATGCTAAGTTTCTTATACGATTTTCTACGGTAAACGGACCTAAGCGTAACGATGGTAACTTTACTTTGCTATAAAAAGATTTGTAGGCTTTTACTATACGTAGCTTTATATAATTTCCATCATTGAATTTCATTTAGCGGAGATTTTCGTCGTAACTACAGTTTACTACAGTAACTATAACGTCTATAATAATTTAAGTATCCTTATGTAAATGCTTCATTATAAAGCGGATTTCCGTTTGTTGTTGAGGCAAAGTAATATTTAGTAAATCTACTGGAACTCGCAACTTAAAGCTGAATATGAATGCATAAGGGCTTATATTAATGCCCCAAAAATGAACGTTATTAATATTCCATTAAAAAACAGGTATATATTCAGTCTACAATTATTTTTGATATTCGAGTACGTGATATCGAAAATCAAACTCAATTTCCGTTTTTTTCTTTTTAATTTATTTGTTCACCTAGAGGTAATATGCTATTATCGTCCTAAAATTTGTATTGAAACCTTTTTACGATACTTGCTACAATAAAGATAGAAACTTGGTATCGTAGTTCGAGATAATTTCTTTTGAATATAAAAAATTTGAAATAATGAATAGTTATTTAAAATATCGGCCTAGTATGCGGCTTCATATTTGATATGCTCTGAGATGAGAAAAGTACGTCTAAAAGTTTCATAAATAATATTCATAATTGTATTAAATTCGTCATAACCTGGTAATTATTACGTTGTAAAGATTAATAATACTTTTTGGAAAAGCGGTGACAAAGTCCATATATAAAGTAAACATAAGCTTTTCAAAACCCTAGATTAGGTTAAAACTACCCCTTAGTTTTTAATTGTTGTTTTGTAATTAATTATGACGATAAAATGATAATAACAATACTTTTCTACCATTTTTATCTCAAACCGAAAATATAATCCGTCCATAGCAATTATTATACGCTTAGACTCAAAGTAGTATATGTTATTATAATCTTTTTCAAGGAATTCTTAAACGAAACTGTTAGAAATTACCGATCGTTCATGTCTTAGTTCATGTTTATTATTAAATATAAGGTCCACCAAGCGAAAATAATGGTTAATTTTAGTGTCGTTTACCAAATCTTCATTCTCTTTGTTTTCGACTTTTGTACAATCAACTATAATAACTCTCTAAATTACCTTTTTTTATAAAACGTCAAGAATATAAGGCGTATTTTATTGGGCAACATAACTTCCGCATTTAAAGAAATAATATTTATTTTATCAGGTACTACGAGAAAATCGTCGGGAATCTAGTTAAATATAGGCACTTTATTCGACGTTTGGATTTTTTTCATTACCTGGTGTGAGGAAACGCGAAAGTATGGTCAAAAACAAATGAAGCTGCCCAGAAAGAAGTATAACAATTAACTTATATACATTCAGGTGAATTACCGTATTAATAACGTGCTTATTTAATTTATCTTTAATGGTTATTTGAAGTAAGACTCCGTTACTAATTCCTATACTAGACCTATAACTGGTAAAACGATAATGAGATACGGGTTACATAATAGAGTGGTTTTAAAACGTTATAATAACCAGAAAATACATACCACCTCATACTTCAATAATTTATGATTTAATTTTACCTTAATTAGGTATTAAATAAACATATTATAAACTAAATTACCGTACCGGGTATAGTATATTCCCGTTTCTATATGTAATCAGGCTTTAATTAAAATAATATAACTTTATAACCTATTGTTGAATTTGTATTAACTTTAAGAAATAGTAGCCGAATAAGGTTAACATAATATAAGCGTAATTTTTTATATAAAAACTTTTGTAATATGGCGAATGACTCTTTTTCTTAATTAGTAAAAGCAATTTGTGTAGTTCAAGTATAATATATTCTTTTTCCACGATTATTATTTTCTTTTCGGCGAACTTTACGGTCCACGACCGATAAATAAGTTCTCAATCTTTATAATAATTCCGAAAGTCAGACAAAGTGGAGTATTTTAGGGCGTAAAAACCCCGCTACACCTAAGTAAGTTTTTAGAACCTTAAAAGTAGTAGGAAAGGATCTTTCGCCAAAGGCTTAAGTACCTTTAATAGTATTGTGTAAACTGAAGCTATTTATAAAAAACACAGTAATTCTAAAGACTAAAAACCTATATAATATTTGTCTTAAAATAACGAAACTCTAACTTTGGTAAACAAAGCTAGGATTTGAACTACGTAATATTAGTGCTTTTCTAAACTAGTCAAAAGAAAAATATGATCGATAAATACTTGGAAAAATACACGGTAAAGTTTAAATTACGATTTATAAATATTTAAATAAAGGTTGATGAAATTTTGAATCCTATAGGGGCAACTCTAATACGTTAGAAAGCTCGATAGTTCATAAAGGTTAACCGATTTTGAAATTTTGGACGTACGAAAAGCTAAAAGAATATTTTAGTAGCGTCTACCACAAAAATGTATTTGATTTCTTTTATAAAATTCATAACGTTTGCCTGTAAAAGTAAAGGGCAACTATCGGGTACTATGTATTTGTTAAAAAACTGAAGATTAATTTTAACACAGTCCTTTTCGATACAGTATAGTTTCCTCTGTAAAACGAAAACTAATAACATAAATAGGGACATGTAGTTTATATATTTTATACGACTTTATATGTGTAAAGCGTTGAAACATTAGGTGAAAAGGGCCTTATCTCGGTATAACATTAGGCAATGGTAACAGTTCAACTTCGCATTTTATTGGCTTTTGATTGAAGGTAATTTTATTATTTAATTAACTGGTAAATTTCTAAGTCCCGAATCTATGCATATGTTTACGAATCCGTTACATTTTTCGTCTAATTTATACATATTATGAATATTGATAAAATTAAAGCATACCTGGAATTTAGTCTTCAGTATTAAAACGTCTTCCGGGGTTTTAACACAGTAAAAAACCGGAAATTCTTCAAACCGAAATTTATCCTTTTTTTCCGTAAGATTCGTATTTTAAGTGTACTCGATCAAGTAGGCGATAGTATCGGGAAATATAGTGTCCAACTATCGGTTAACCAATGCTTTTGGAGAAAGAAGGAATTATAACGAAGACTTTATAGTCTTGGCGGTGTGAGAATCAAATTTAAATTCCGATCTCTTAGGTAACGTAACAGGCGAACCTATTTAGCTAGTAGTAACGAATGCCATGTAATATTTGACAACTAATTTACGAGTTAACTACGTAATTTCAAAGGCTATATTATCCACTAAGACAGCCTATATTAACGTTTTGACAGCTTCGTTCTAACTTATGAAAAAGTAAAAAGTGTCCTTGCATTTTTCAAAAAATTCTAGGCGTATGTATTTGGGAACTGTGATTGGCGTATTAGTGTGATTGTAAAAATAAATGACCTGAAACTTAATGTAATTTACGATACTATATAACGCTTATAAACATTATGTAAAAAACATAAAAAAACGTATTTGAGGAAATTCCGCATAATCGACTAAAAAAAGATAGTTTATTCTGATATAATAATATTAATAAAGTTTTTGGAAAGTAATTTACAAATGACTAAATTTTTAGTCTTTTTTATAAACGATGAAAGTTACTTTAAAATTATTATTTTCGAAGTTGATAACATTTATTCAAAAATAGAACACCTACATCAAAAAAATTGACAATCTATACCTTTACGGTCTTTTTAAGAATATTAAACGTACTGTTTGATTTGTAGGTATAGTCTAGAAATAATTAAAGAGATTTGATGGTAAGTTTTATCCGGGGTCTTACAACTTCAAAGATATTCTCACCTGGTGAAACGGTAGTCTTAATATAATCAGGTAAGTATTTATCAAACTACAACTTAACTACAAGATTGTTATTAACTCCCGTACTAAGGAAAAGAGTATAGTTTGGGCTGGATGAAGTAGCACGAATAGTTATTTAAGAAAATCGAAAACCTCTTATAGCTATTGCCACCTCTTTGTAAACGGGTTTAACCACGATAATTTCCAAATTTTATGAAAAATTGACAACTTCATCCGGGTATTTCTTCTTATCAATATATCTTATTTTCCGTTTTATTGATTGTGGGATTTTTTTTTCTTTTTGAAAACCTTTAAGTGTTTAAAAAACGTATTACAAGATACGTACTCGTATCTATAGTTGACATATGTCCGATGACTCGGCAATGTTTTAATAGCGAGATTCACAATCTCGTTTATAAAACCCACCTCTTTCGTTTACAATAAAGAGAAAACTTTAATATTACTTGAATTTAAATAGTTAGTTTCCGATTTAGATTAAATATTATTAATACGTTTACGCCGGCAATTGCGGTTGCGATACCGGCTGTATTTACGACAACTATCGCCATCATGGTGGCGACCATCGCGATCGCTGCGGCGATTATCATCGCGACGCTTTTCGTAAGGCTTATCAAGAACCTCATGAAACTCATACTCGCGATCATAATTACGATAACCCCTTTTGCCAAATTCCTTATTATAATTCTTTTTATCTTTTTATTCATATTTCAGCTTTTCATAAATGTACGAGAATCGTACTCTTTACGTCATTTTTTTGATAACAAGCTTGTATAAAGGGTACGGACGGTCCGCGATCGCTAATAAAATATTTCTATTTTTTTTAGTTGTATTTTCTCTACAATTTACTTACGATTTAAAAGTTGTAAATGTTACTAAATGAACAGGTCGAAAAAAGTCTAAATATTGATTATAACGTTATACTAGTGCTTATTGATTCAACTGAAACTATACACAGCTCGCGCGTATTTCAACTTAGTTTGAATGTGTTTATAAAGCCAACATTCGTCCTCTATAAGATCCCGTAAAGTAAACGTCAATTGGCATTTTTTTTGATAATTAGGGTTTAATTTATTAAATACCGATCTTTAAAAGTATTTATAATCACTTCAAATCTGTTATTAATAATATTTATACGTTCATAATAAAATGATTCCATATTGAACTAAAATATTACTAATCCTCAAAGTAGTATTTTGAATACAAAGACAATATAACTTTTTGCGTCCGGATCAACATTATTAAAGCTTCCAAAGTAAGCTTGGAAACTTTAAACTTTTGTAAAAACGACATTTTTACCGATAGTGATTTTTTTTATCAAAATAATTAGAGAACTTGGGGTCGTTAAACCCTATTTGTTCGCGTTTTATACAATACGAGTTATTAATACCTAAAGATTAAATAACTGACGTATTTCGATCAAGGCTATGAAGAGGGTGTTCTAGTTTACGAATAAGGAATTTATGGCTACAAAGACGTTCGATACTTCGGCGTAAACAACATTCCCGATTACGTATAAGAGCGTTAAAAAGACTTTCCATGATTATTTAATTATTTAAAAATCTGCTATTAAAGGCTCGTATTAATTGCATCAAAGCGCTCGCTAAACTTGGCATTACTTTCCGTCATAGAAGCTATTTACTCCTACAGACGCTTTAACTAGTAAGGCACAAAATTAATTTTGATTCGTAGCGAGCAAGATATATGAAAAAGAAAAGCAACTATTAAAGAAAGTGTTAACGGCTAAGGTATCCGAAAGAAAATAATAGATATTGAAGAAAAAGACGCGGATAAGACAAAAACGACGGGGGCAGTGTAATGATCACACTAAATACCCGTGAGTAAATAGAAGGTGTCAGAGGGTTTATGTTAGCAGTAAGGTAGCAGAGGTAACAAAGGTGCAATATCAAGAAGATGTGTGTTCGTACTGTAAGATGATCATTAGCCGTTAGGCTATTCAGATATGTAGACTGAATACTTAGATTGACAACTGAAGAGCTATGAAGGAAATGCTATCTATGGTGCTGATCGTGTCCTTATATCTCATTGCCTTCATACTATCTTCAGTACTGGATCGTTTGGATCACCGTACTGATCCTTACTGATCCTATGTAGCCTCACCTTAGATTAGTAACTGATCCATACTGATCCATCACGTGACTTGCTTAGTCAATTTGCTTACATAAGCGATGTTCCCCGCCTGATGTGTTGGGCTACAGGCTCTCCGTAGCTCAGCTGCATGCTGGCCTGTTTCCTAACCCAACCGTTGTCTGGGTTATAACAGACAGATGTTAAAGAAGTAATTAACTTGTCAGGATTACCGCGCGTGCGGCGAAGAATCACTGGTAGGGGAAGAACTAAAGCACGCAGCTCACGTTTGCTTATAGGTAATTAATAACGACGAAATGGCGGCGATAATAGCGGCGAAACTAGAAATAACAGCGGCGAGATTAACGGCGGCTGCGGCGAGAGTAACAAAGATTAGGAGAGGAAAAGGGGGTTCGGCAACGATAAAAAATGGGTGGTATGAATATAGGAAGTTAAAGATCTTGAAGTTAAAGAGTAGTAAGAAAGGAAAGAAATAAAAGGTTTGGCGAGGCGGAGGGTTTTATTAACTTTCTTTATACGGGGTAGTAGAACTAGTAACTTTACTCCTTTCTTTTCGTCTTATTCAGATTGGTAAAAGGCAGTATCTGTTTCTGTTACTTTTTAGCTCTTTTACTTACAACTACCAATTATTAGTACGCGTATAAGGCGGCAACATAAAGTTGAAACAGTTTAGTATTCTGAGAATAGAAGAGGGAAAAAATAGAAAAAGAAGCGAAGCTTAGCAGAGCTGGGTATATAGTAGCCAAATATACAGACAGGTGCCAGAGAATGTGCCTGTGCCTTCTTTCTCTTTCCATGTATCCCCACATGTAAGTGTACAACAATCTCTTTTGATAGGACGAACGTTCGTTGCGGTAGGAGTGGTTTCGATAACATTTTTATGAGGGATTTTACTATTATTTTTGTACTACGATGGGTTTTATCAAAGCTTTCAATATGTTGAAACCGACGACTTAAAAGTTGAATATATTTTCCTAGTTCTCGTTTAACAGCTGTTATAAAATTGACGTATATGATTGTAAGAGGGTCATAATAACTATTTTATTAAGTTGTTAACTTACACGGTTCGGAAGCATAATTTCTTTCCAAAACCTGGTAATTAGGGAAGCAGACCGGACGTAAGTAACGCAAATTAATACTTTGTTACAAATAACCGTTATTGTTGAAATAGTAGTAATTGCAGTGCAGTTAGTCAACTTTACTTAGAGTAAAGTTGAGTATACTAACTGCAAGTTGAATGTATTGTTTTGTGAGCCGGCTGTAAAGTCAAGTATAGTATGCGCCCACTTCACACTAGGGTACGAGCCAAGAAATTGACCATAAAAATTAGTGTGCAAACTAGCTAGCGGTCTGTCAAACCTAGAAGAATACATCCACCACTTGACTACGAAATACTACTATTAATTCGACCGATTCGAATCGACAACATTGCAACGTCTAAAGGCCTATCATTGGCAAGGCCTACCAACACTAATCAGTGTTTATAAGTTTAAGCACAGATTGGATAGGTAAAATAGAAAGTTACTTTACGGTTACTCTTTGCATTAACGTTAGGGTAAAGGAATGATTCTTGCAAAAAGCTCTATTGCTACGTCTGCTGTTTACAGGTAGAAAAAAGGAAGACTTCCAAGTGCTGTTTTTGTTTACATGCACTTAAAAGTAGCGATGGTATCGCCAACATCTAAAATACCAAGAAGTATTCACTAGATTATTCTTGAAGACGTCGAGATTAACCGTCAAAGTCTCAAAAATCATCAAGTTGGCAAACATCTAAGTCATTATTACTGCGGGTACTAGTTTTACAGGCGCTACTACTGCAAAGACGACGAAATCCCAGGGCTTTTAATTACAAATAACAATGACAAATAACCTTTAACCCTACTTATTACACTAAACATTTTCCTCAACACCAATTTTATCCCTTTACACCGCTCTTTTCTCTCCTACTCAACAAGATCATTAATCGAACATGTCAGTAAACACGTCAAGATTTCTACTCTAAGCGAGGGGGGGGGAAAACGTCAAGAATCGCCAAGTCGCGCCACAAAAACACGTTGCGCGACTTTATGTCAAATCGCTAAGTCACTTTGCTCAAAACACCAAGTCCCTAACGTTTCCAAATCGCTACGTTATTTTGCTCAAACTACCTCAAGTTTCTATACCACTTGAATTAACATTAACTTGCTAGCCATAACTTTAAAATAACAGCGCAAAAAATAAGGATAATGGCCTTCAAGGCATTTGGATTCCTTTTCGTTAAATGTTATAATAAAGACCTTTGGTTTAAATATGTTGATGTCGAATTAACAGGAAAAGTCCTTAACTAATTACGTTAGCCAACTCAATTCAAAGACTAAATAAGTTAATCGAGGAACTTGGGGTGTTCAGGACTTCTGCAAATATTTTAACGATTGGATTATTAAGATGTAGAATAAAACTATAAAAACAGTTAAAGGTAATTTAAAGTTCAATTTTCTAAATAGTGGGATTCTTTCCATCCGTAGCGAAGGAAATTTGTTGAATATTATTTTAGACTTAACTCGGACTGATAAATACTTTCAAAATTTCAAAAATAAAGAATTCAAGGGTAAAGGAAGAACATTTACTAAAGATTATTATTACATACGTTTTATGGGACCAGTACCTGATCACTAGTTAATTTAAAGCTTTATCTCCTAGTCTAAAAAAAAACTGTTGATTTATTGAGTAGCATATTACTAGTTTCTACCCTCTCTACTGTGTAATGCACATTTAACGGAGGTCGAGCGTGTAAAGTAACGGCCATTAATTCGGTTAAGGGAATTGATATTAATATTATACAATGGTTAATTAAACAAAATTATTAAGTCCTCTAAAATGTTTCTTACGATATTTAAGACCTCTTTGAAAACTTCCCTTTAAATCTTTAAGGTTTTTTTTAGCATCGCTAGGTTACTTAAAACGAGGTTTTTACGATAGGTACGTCTATATGAGTAAGCTCACTATAGGTTTTACTACAGGACTTTACCTATCGTATCGGATAACTATCAATTAACTTTACCATATATATTTAAATGCTTTAAGAATTGAATTTACGGTAGGAAATAACATCGACAATTGAGACAATTATCGTAAATTTTATCCCAAAAACGTTAAAATAATTAATATTAATGTTAAAATGATTACGGATTTCGCAAAAAATCGAACCAATATAAAGAACTATAATTAGAAGATAAATAACCTATTTAACACGACAATGATACCATTTTTAAACATTTAAAAGGAAATAAAAGTCCTTTCTTTTAGGTTTCACTCATTATTCCCTAAACCTTTCACAAGTTACGTGAAGAATTATAACCTAATTTTCAACAAAAGTAAGAACTTCCCAGGAGATTTACGATAGTATGAAAAGTTACTTCGAATACTATATGTATTTTACGTAATATTATATTAATTAGGTTATAGTAAAGTGAACGATAATAATGATTAACAAAAAAGAAGATGAAACTCCGATGAACATACTTGAACAGATGTTGAATAAGTTAATATTATGCTAATAAACAATGGGTAAAGCCTACGCTGGAGAAGTTATATTTCGCGAATCGGTATTGGTAGCTATTACGTGTGTAAACAAGTTCAAATAAGCCTTATAACGCTCAAATTCCAGTTGTAAGGTTTTTTTTCCAGCTAATTATAGTCCTCTTTTACGACTGTAATGGCCCGTACTCTAAACTCGGTCGATATTTATCCCTGAACCAATAACTTTCGCGATGAGGATAGTGAAGACCATACGATCATATATTCAATTGATGGTTCATAAAGGCGATACCAACGTTTAAAATATAGTCCCAAGGTTTCGGATCAAAAAAAAACCACTACATTAACGTTAATAACAATAACAAAACTTAAACAGAGCTATCAATCGCAATAATTATTGTTGTGATAGTATCAAAAGGTGTTATATTAACAGTAAATCCGGTTTTTAACCAACTTTCCGCCCCTTCTAAGTTTTATAAATAACAAGTGATATATTATACCTAAGACCTCGTTGTTTCCAGATATAATCGACCAAACTATATTGGAAACTATAAAGTAAAAATGCGGTGAATGATAACTATATACCTAAATAAATTACGTAATATAATGATATTACTTTCAACGCAGCCTAAAAATTAGCAAAAAATGCCTTTTTATACTGTTTACGCGGCAAAAACTCCTACATTTACCTTGAAAATAAATTACATGACCCTTTACATACCTTTAATTTTTTTAATTGTTACACGGACAACATGTTTTAATATATCATGCCAAATAATGCGGTAACAAAGTATTTAATAAAAGGCTAGTCGCAGTATCTGGCACTGCGACGGAGAAGCATCATTATTACAAAGATTAATCGTTAAGATACTGGTGAAGACAACATTATCTTCGGCTTAACCTAAAAATTCACGTTGTTAGGATCGAATATTATTTAAATTATCGTTAATGTAATTACATTTTTCATCTTCGAGTCCCTTACAAATTTCCTCCGTTTATTGTAGAACATTAAGATGCACGGAATTCACGTCAACGTTAATGTTAATAAATTAAGTAAACACAGCCGCAGATTCCCTTTCCCCTATAAGTAAAGATATCTTGAGTTTTATTCTTAAACTCAAAAAACAACGGTTCTAAATCTAACGAAGTTAGAGATAATTCAATTGTATCAGCATTTTAACTACCTAGATATCGGCAGGCTATATAAAGCCATGAAATCCGTAACGCATAAAAATTTGGAATATTCTGCTTTAAAATCTATTGAAACGCGTTATCATCATTACAAAATTCAAACCTAAGCCCCTACAAATTCAAATTTACATTAAAAAAGAATGAATATTTTAATTAATAGATTTTCATTAACGTGTATAATTTTGATAAGAAGTCTGTTCTGTACATTGTTTACTTCGTAAGCTTTTGTCATAAAACCAAATATTTCAAGTTTTCGTCGGCAAAAAAACAGGTTGAAAACAGTAAAAATTTTATAGATTAGCACGTATTTGGGCCTACTAAACGTCTTCGTTTACTATACTAATACCAAGTTTACGGCAACAGAATTTGGACCGAATGATAAAACAATGGGGATCCAATATAATTAGGTATCTGTTAAAGTCTATTAGAGTATTAAAAAGGTTGAAAAGACACATTTACTATTCAGAAGGACGTATAATATCCTTATGTTAAATATTAAGAACTTCATGGGCCAAAAGGTATGTTTTTAAATGGCGGTAAAGGGTTTGAACAATATTGTGGCCTTAATAACTTAGTTTTAACGTTACTGATGTTTAAAGTATATACTTGTTTGACGAGTAGATCTCAGCTATTAATAAATATTCAAAAAAGGTTTATAACGTAAAGCAAGGTTTAAAAAAATACGAAAGTATAGGTAAGTGTTATAGTTCAACCTACGATGGTAAGTCAAGTAGGTACCAAATGGGGTTTGCTATTGAGGTACGGTGGAAGACTAAAAGAGGCTACCGTGGCCCACCGTACAAGACCTATGGGCATGGCTAGTGCCCAGCCCGTTACGTTCCCTTATACGTACTGTGTACGGACCGTGCAGGACCGCACCCAAATTGAGCCCGAACCGGGTATTACCTATCCCATTACGTGTACAGTTACGTAACTTATAAACTTAATGACTAATAGCTTAAGTTTATAATATACCCCCCTTTTCCCCAGATATTATAAAAGGTTACAGCGTCACGTTGGTTAAACGCGGGGCGCGAACTTTACCCGCATAATATATAGATCGAGCGCGAGCCAATAACGCAGCGTTTAACGCGCTGTATAACGTATCAGTCGATCCGACCCTAAGCCTCCGGCGCCGTATAACGCGCCTTTAACGTACCGTATAACGTATCGGCTGGTTTAAACCTACGTCGCCGGCATCGTATAACGCGCTTTTCAACTTATCGTATAATATATTACCTTTATCGCTGGTACTATATAACGTTCGTTTTAACGCGTCGTATAATACATCGGACGATTCGACCTTAGGTTCTCGACGCCATATAGAGAGCCTTTAATATACTGCCTAACGTATTAATCGGTTTAACCCCAGGCCGCCGGTATCGTATTACGCGCCTTTTAATAAGTTATATGACGAATTAATCGGTTTAACCTTATATCGCTGGCGTCGTATAATACGCCCCCTAACTTTACCGTATACTATTTTTGTCGCCGATGCCGTATAATGTACCTTTTAACACCTCGTATAATACGTAACCCTTGTCGAATTTAATTCGTTCATACTTATAAATACGAACGCCTTCGTAACCCCTAAAACTTTCTTTTTTTCCCTTTTACAACGTCGTCCTTACTTTGTCATTTACATTTTTTCGTAACTATTATATTCCCACCCTTTTGCCTTATAATTATTAATTTCCGCCGACATTTCTTAATTATTTTCTTTATCGCGTCCTTATAGCTAACGTATATAATAAACCTGACTTAGGTTATATCACCTCCGGCGCCTTTAGTAAAGATAATAAGCTGCCCCGTGAAGTACATTACCTTATTATATACGAATACCCTATTGTTAACTATTTTTATAGTCCCCTTAAGTTATAAAAAGAACTTTTCATTTTTAATAATAACGAAAATAAAAGCGAACTTCTCCCTTCATAAGTTAAAAACACATGTATATCGTATATTAACCGCCTTTTTTACTTCGGTATTCCTTTTATTTATATTTAAATTTATCAGGCGTAAATTAATCGTACGTATCGAAAGATTTATAGTCAAGTAAACTTATGAATCAACTGCATAAAAATATGACCGTAATTACACCCCTTTTTATAATGTATTTAAAAGATGAGCTTATTTGCAGCTTTATTCGATTTACGCACCCTTTTACGCCAATTAATTGGTATGGCCGAGGATATAGGTTACATTTTATCCCTTACGCGTAAGCGATAGAAAGATATCCCGAGTTATCGACCCGTCTTTACCCCCGCCTTTTTTAAGTTGATTAATTAGTTCGCCCAGTTTCGCGATATTGCTCGAGTATAAGAAGTTTTTATCATACCGGCCGTATAAGTCGTTACTCATTTTGCCATACATTCACGTTACCCCTTTCTCCCGGGTCCGTATTCCCCTAAAACTCCTTCGTTACTATATCGTTTATTTATGAAGATAAGATTCTCTTAACTAATTGTGTATTAATGCGTAACGTCTTCGCCCTGGCCCCCTTGAATATTCGCCGTATACCCTTCCGTAATTTCAACCTAAATAATAAAATTAATATAGTTACGTAAACTATATTTTTATAATTAATATAGGTTACGTCTTATAAAGTGCAACGAACGATATTTAAGGCCTAATTATATGAATTTCGATTTCACCTGTATTTCATTTATCAACCTTAGTTAAAAGAGAGTCAATCGGACCGGCTACGAATGGGTGAAAGGTCGTACCTATGCCAACTATATTACCCGGTCCTAAACTAATATGTTATAATTTTAGTAACTCTTTTAAAGGGTCGTTTTCCTCGCCCCGCCTTTTACCCTACTTTTCGTTAGTTATCATTGTCAACCTTTTTTAACGTCCGTTCCTCCTAACGTTATCCGTTATCCTCAGCGTTACCCCGCGCCTGTCTCGCCTTTTACTAGGCCTTCTCATCGGCGCCTATTAGCACCCGTAACTCTCCTCGTTGTCTTCCCCTACCAACGTCTCCTAATATCTGAAGCCAATCCTAATAGGGCCCTTAACGTTGATAATGCCGATATTCGCTAAACCTTAATACGGATAATAATAACGAATGGGTAAATCTTTATTAAATCGTAATAAAAGCCATTTTATAGTCGAATACGTATCCGAAAAAGTCGGGTAATATTAACCCAGCCTTATATATTATATTATAATATAAATTAGTAAGAAACCTTTTCTTTCTTTATAAACAATGTGTTATTTCAAGGGTATAGACAACTCGCCCCTCGTAGGTTACTTAGTATAAACTCGACGCCAATATCGAAATACCGGATTATTATAAACCTGGATATCGACTTATTCCGCCTTAAATTTATTCAAAGCTATAATAAATTGGTAATTTCATAACAATTTCTACTTTAGATTATTATAGCACTTTTGTTCAATTAATATAAAGCAAACCCTACTTTACCCCTTCTTTGTCGCCAGAATTTCTTAGATTTTTAATTCGTCATATATACCCTTTTTTTATATCGTTGATAATTGAAATTGATTTTAGGCGAATATAGGATAAGGCTTACGAGGAAATGAAGTCCGAAACCGCCCGTTTAACTAGATTTACATAAAATATAAGGTATTTACTAAAAATGTTTAAAACGATATTAAACGGATTCAAAATATTGATAGCCCGATATTAATTATAAAGTTAATCTATATTTTTACTTAGACGATTGGTTTTAATATTATGAAGGTTTAGCTAAACCCAGCCCCCTATCTTATATCATATCGCTGAACTTCATCGACGGTTCGCTGCCGTTTTCATCTATTATTAAATATAAGCTATCGCCGCCTAAGCTAATTTCACCCCCTTACATAAGTATACCAAAAATATAATAACTCGTCTAACCGGATTAGTTGACGACTTTGTATTTCCGTTTACCCTCCGAATAAGTCAAATTTTATACCTATTTATCAAACGGTTCGCGTTAAACCCAATAACCGTCGATTTCCGGCTATTCAACGTAAATTAATAAATAGTTAAATATAGAGCCTAATCGTATTACGAAAATGCGACGACGATATATAATTACTTTAAAACATTTTGATTTATATGTTTAACACCGTTATTTATTTATAATTAGTACGTCTTAAATATAAGTTATTAGAATTTTAGTAAAAATATAAAGTCGTTTGAAATACACCTATCTAATCCAAGCTACGGTTACTAATAATAAAAATTATAAATCCATAAATTTTTTACCATATATCCCGAAAGCGTTCCATATACGTATCGGTAATTATAAACCATATAACCTTAAAGTAGATAAACTTAAAAAGGAGATTCGTAATCATTAACAAATATCGAAAGCCGCCTTTGGAAATTGGTAAGTTGACTATAAAGTCGATAAAAATATATGTCCAATACCGATTTAAAATAGGGAGAGGTTAAAAGAAGCTTTTTCGTAAGGTATGACGAGGTTTCATCCCATTATATTACGTATATATTCGATATAGGCGTTGAATATCTGCGATCACTATCTTTTAATAGTAATTCCAGTAAAAAACGCAAAATATTTTTTTTGCGTCAATAACCTATGATAGGTAAACCCTAGGTTTATTATGAAATTTTCGTCGTTAATAGTCTTCAATTCCGTAATTATAAACGATTATGGTATCGTAATATACCCTACATGTTAATCTTATACTTCGTAATTTATATTAATTATCTGGTTTTAATTGTGAAACACCTAACGCTGTCGAAAGTAATCAATAGGTGAACATCATATAACAAGTTATTCGTTATTCCGTAGTTATATAATTTCGTTAGGGTATCTGGAACGAAAATAAGGCGACTATTCGGTATTAACGATGTTGGCGGGTTTAACGTAGGCCGGATTCGTAACGGTATTAACGGTTTCGATATATTAAAATCCTCCGACGTTATCCCCGATGACGACCCAAGCGCGGGCCGGGTCCGGGGCGATTCCGTCTTTGGAGACACTTTCAAAACCTTTGGTCTACCTTGAAAGTGTATATCGTTGCGATTTATCAGTTAAATTTTCATTTTAACAAATTTATTTATATGACCCATCGTAATTTGTGTCTTTTCATGTATAAGTTTATTATTATTAAGTGTCATATAGTAATAGAAATTGGCTAAAAGACCCGCGTACAGTGTTTTTTAACTTCGTGTTTATCTTATAGTTTACGGGTTAACGTATTCGAGCGAACCTCTTGAATTGCGGGCTTGTACCACAAGTGGTATTAAAAAAGCGAAAAGGCTTCGACCGATTTAGCCTGGCGTTCCGAAATCAAACGTAGTAAAAAAAAACCAATTTTTTATTCGTAAACGGGGTACGGATATTACGTAATTCGGAAAACCATGTTTTTAAATAGGATATTACCGCGAAAAGTTATTTTTCGTGGATGATATAATTCCGTTTCATATTTATTAATTGTGCGAATGGTAAGCTATTGGCTTCAAGATACCATCTTTATTCTGTTACGACGAGTAACTTTTTAACGTTTTTTTCAAATAGTACGTTTCCATTACCGTTAGCCGATCTGTATCTTAATATGTTAAAATTGTGACCATAATAAGTATATCTTTCAAGGTTTGGAATGTATATTTCTCCTGTTTCTTTTAAGTTTAACGAATTTCTTATTTCGTTAGTTGGACGACATAATCCGCTAATTCATAAAAAGTACTGATTACGATAAAAGTTGACAAAACCTAAAAAACTTCGAAGATTTCGAATATTACGTGGTAACTTCTACTCGCGAATTACCCAGACTTTTTTGAAGTCGGCCCGAATACCTATTTTAATCGTTACAATAAAACCTAGGTATTTTACTTCCTTAACCACAAAATTAAAATTTTCAAAAATTTCAATTTAGCTTCGTACTAAGAAAACGTTTTAAAACCACGCGGAATTTTATTATATAATCCTATTTAATACCGGAAAATAATATTAAAAGGTTGTTTAACTGAATTGTAATGAAATTAACCAAAATATCCGTTATTATATAATTAATACATAGCTAAAGCGTTGTCGGTGCTCCCATTAGCCTAAAAGGGGTAGCTAATTATTTAAATAACCCGACTGGCGTATGAAACGTCGTTAATTCCTTTTATCCGGGTGTAACTAGAATACAGTAAAAGGTTGCTCAAGTATCTAATTTTGTAAATTATGTCGACTTCGACAACGTACGTAGGGTCTTTTTAATTAAAGGTAAGGGAAAACGGTTTTCTTCGTTAATTTTATTTGATATTCGTTAATCGATATAGAACTGCCCCCCCTCTCCTATTTTATAACAAATAATACTAGCGTTATGACTGATAAGAAATTTACCCGAATCTAACATTAATTTATTAACTTTGTAACCTATCGTCGAAACTTAAAGGTTCAATTTCATAATATCGATTATAATAACCTTTAAAATGGTTTTCATAAATATTTATTTTCGTTTGATTTAATTTGAATATAACAATCTAATTTTTATTTATATAAAGGTAAGGTTATAACTTTATCTTTGTCGAATAAGTCGCGGAATTTTGTCAATTTTCATGAAAAACGTAACTAATTCTTTTTCTTTTGAATCGTGATCTTCGCCGTTGTTTATAAAATCCGCGTTATTTTTTAAAAGTTTATAATAAAAGTTAACCGGAATTAATCCCTCGTACGTTATACCTTCTGGTACGAAAGTTTTATTAAAACTATAAAAACCGATTTTACCATGTTTCGTATATCCTCCGACCTAAGAAGTATTATTACAACATTAATAATGAAATATTTTTAACCATAAACTATTTAACGATTACCGCCAACGTTTTGAACAACCTACTAATATAGTATTTAAGGTATTTAAAATATATTCCGCGTTATTCTCGACTTAATATATATTAATATTGGGTTTGAATATTTATTAGTATTTATACAAGACTTAGGTCCTGAGGTAATACGCGTATTTTTCCGTAATCCTAATATTATACGAAGATTTCTAAGATATAATAATCGAATTTACTTTATCTTCAACCGTTATATTAAAGCCTCGTTTATAACATAATAAAAATCATAGCTAAAATCGACTCAAATATCCAAAAAGTAGGTATTATTAAAAATTATAAGGATAATGAATAAATCCTCGTTTATACGTATTTTAATTAAATCAAAACTTCCTCTACTTAATTTTACAATTACACCGTTAAAGTTATATAACCTTTAAGCAAAACTATATCTAGGAGTTAGGTTTCCCCCGTCTCAATTAATAGAGAACCTTTATCGATTTTTTAACTTAAACCATATACACCTGCTTTAAAGATAATACCGGGCGGAGTTCGTAATCACGTTAATAATGGGTTAACGAGCCATAACGTACGTAACGCCTCGTGAC
This sequence comes from Anisogramma anomala, assembly GCA_038502455.1. Taxonomy (NCBI): domain Eukaryota; kingdom Fungi; phylum Ascomycota; class Sordariomycetes; order Diaporthales; family Gnomoniaceae; genus Anisogramma; species Anisogramma anomala. The sequence goes on along the minus strand of JASMMZ010000008.1, from coordinate 1,978,661 downwards.
GAACTTGACTTAACGTTCCTTTACCGTTGCCTACATCTACCTACATCTTTGGTCCTAAACTCGTACTAAACGAGTTGGTTAAAATAACTAGCCGCGGTATTGAAATAACTAGCCGCGATTACCACTGCTTTTTAACGAAAATACCTAAAAAGCGTAGATCTTTGTTATAACTATATAACTATCCGATTATTAAACTTGTATGAATCCCGTTACTTAACAATTAAAACGTCGCTTTAAGTTTAAAGACTTTAACTTGTAGGCAAATTCGTAATACTTTTTTAAGGCTATAATATAACTTATCCGGTTAATACCTGTCGTAATGAATATGTGGGGGATACGTGGCGATATACGGCAACGTAATTAGTTACATCTTATGGCCAAAGGTTAATTTAGGCCGCTTACCTAAATTAAAAGTATTTTGAACCTAATAACGAATCATATTTATGGGTATCAATCGTTCATAATTAATCCTTTCAGTTCGACTAATACCTTATCCACGCGAAAAAGGTCCATAAGGATAGCCTCGATATAATCGAATAATTTACCCATATTATATATACCTTTATGTCTGCCGGTTTCGTAATATATTATAACCGCCTATTTCACCGTCACCGTATAGTGATCTAATACATAAAAAACCTTATGTCGACCCTTTTTGATCCATATATTATTATCTTTCAGTATCAATTCGATTATTCAACGCGTTGCCGCTTACGTAAAGGAAAATATTTCGAATTATAGTTAATCATATCGTTTTCGTTTACTTTAAACTAATTAAAAAACCAATACGAATCGCGGTTAATTCGGCTTCGAGTTATTAAAATTTAGCTATGACCTAAACGAAATCGAATATAAGTTTAATAGTTCAAGTCGATTAACTAGTTTTTTATAATTACTTTATAGCCGATGCGATGTAACTTACCGTATCTCATAAATAAAAAACATCTGCTTAGGTCGACTCCGAAAAGGCAGGAAATATATTTATCAAGGTAGAAAATTAGGTATTTGTCAATGTCCTATCGTCATCGATCACGTTAAAGTATAGTGTAAAACTATTAACGTTTATTATTGATTTGTTTATTATAAGTAATATTCCTTTGAAAATATTAAAGAAAAACTTAATAAAATATCATGGTCCGACCTACGATAGTAAGCCAAGTAGGTGCCAAATAGGGTTTATTATTAAGGTACGGTAAAAGACTAAAAAAGGCTACCTTGACCTACTGTGTAGGACCTATGGGTATGGTCAGTACCTAGACCGTTACGTACCCTCATACGTGCCATGCACAGACCGCGCCCGGACCGGGTACTGCCTATCCCGTTACGTATACAGTCATATAACCTATAGACTCAATGGTCAATAGCTTGAGTCCATAATAGTAAGGTATGTACCTATTCATGTGAAAGCAAAGAGATATAAAAATAATCGTAAGATTAGTAGTATTGAATATAGATAGTTAGATTAGAAGGAAGAAGAGGTATCCAGAGAGTGCACTCCTCAGGTGAGAGTTTACAATCTCACTCAGTGCGTGGCACTCTACCATACACTCCGCCAACGTCCCTTCTAGAGAGAGGTATGCTATCATGCACTTTATCAAAGTGTATCCTACAGCGTGACACGTTATCATATACTCTACAAGTGTGCACCTTACAACTACACCTTGCAACATAATACACTTTCATGTGTCCTGAAAGGTGGTCAGTATGTATACTAATTATAATAATATATAGTAATATCTATATAGGTAATATTCTTTTCTTTAGTAAGTTCCGCATCTATAGTTTAATAATGATAGTACAAATTATTTAAGTTTTCAATTAGTCGTTTAGTAATAATAGTGATATAATTCGTTGGTAATGATAGTAATGTATTGCTAATAGTTATTAATGTAGTTCGTTGGTAATAATAGTGGTATATTGCTATCGGTTCAGAAAAAACTTTAATTTTCTTTTAACAAATAAAACAAGACATTACCTATTATAATTAGGTTACATGACCTCCTAAATAACGTTAGCAAAGGCAATGGTAGTGAGAAACAATATTTTTAATACGCTTTACATCGGTAGAAAACCTTTTAATACGCTTTGCGAAACGTTTCATTTTAACAGTAGCGCTTTTAATGCCCTAAACGGAGCGCCTTGTTTTGGCAAGAGCGTTTACAATACGGAAAATGGAGCGCCCTTCTTTGATAGGGGTGATTTTAATACATTCTCCCAAGCGCTTTACCTTGGTTTTCGTCGCTTTAATATTTCTTTTGCGAACGACTACCCCATTTAAAGCCTCTTTGTCACGGTCCAGAAGGCTGTCTTTGTCTATCACAGCGCTATCTATGTTTCTAGGAGCGCCGTTTTTTTTTTTAAAAGCGCTCATTTCGTAATCCGGAGAGCTATTTTTCATATGTATATTAAAAGCGCTGCTTCCTTCTTTCAATAAATTTTCATTATTATCCGGAAAGTTGTTTTGAATGTTTTGTATGCCAGATTAATCCCATGGATTTTTTTTTAAAAAACTATAAATTTGGACAATATTTTTAGCTCTTTTTCGTTTTAAACTCGAATGGTAAATGATATACCTGATCTTTCCTCCTTTTGAGCTCGAGTGAAAAACGATGTATCTAGCCTTTCCGGTTTTTAAAGCTAAGTTACGAATGAATCTTACGGCACTTCTTTCTAAGCTCGATTGGATTATAGCCGTTCCTCCTTTAGAATAGCTTCTATATCGGAACGCTAGAAAAGCTGTTGTGGTACACTGACCAAAACCTGAGTGCCGGATAATACGTTCAGCTCTTTCTTTCCTTGAAGACGAGTGAAAGACGATGCTATTGACCCTTCCTTTTCTTTAAGCCAAGTTGCGGAAAACTTTTGCGGTTCTTTCCCTTCTTCCGTGGGTTCTTTGCCTTGCGTCAGTGAGGCGTTTTTGAATATATTCTTGGCAAGTTGTTCCTTGTATATAGCCCACCCATTTCCTCCTACAATTACCACTACTAATATCCCTTTGTCGTTACAATTTTGTATTTGCTTAAGCTGAGCTGTTGCAATTAACGCTTCTGTAATGTGTCCGTTCTTAATCTTGGGTGTATTGATTCCTCTTCTTTGTAGTTCTTCCCACAACACCCTCGAAATTAATTGGTACACCATACGCCACATTGATAGCGTCTAAATTGAAAATTCGTTGTGAAAATCCTCGAAAATACCAAGCCTACAATTGTTTTTGTTCAAATAGCAAATATTAACTGTTATAGCATACGTATTTGTAATCGTCAGGTCCAGGTCTTCTATGAGAGCTTAGACATTTTATAAATAAAAATTGATAAACTTTAAAACGCTTTTCGAAAGCGTTGTATATCTGAATAAATTTCATGTATTTGTTGATTCTAGTTAGGTTTATTGTTAGATTTACGACTATAAAAATGAGAAATTTATCGTAGCGTTTAGGAAACTCGTACAGACGTTTGGAGTGAATGTATATACGCCGTAAAATCTGTTTTAGGTAAATCTCTGTCAAAATTCACTGAAACGCTTTAAAAGCTATTATAGCTTGACAGCCGGAATTCGAATGCGCTTGCAATTGTGTATTTAAAAGGTTCCGAAAATATAACTGGCGCCTGTAATATGTAAAAGAAAAGAAAATGAAATGTGACAAAGCGTTTGAAGTAAGGCATCTAGCATTTATTAGCACAAATGAAATGCAAATAAGGAGTGATTGAAAAATATTTAGACGTTCCAAACTGGTTGTTTACCGCTTTACAAGCGTTGTATTAGCCAAGTAATCAGTAAATTCAAACGTAGTAAATAATGATTTAAATAAGCGGTATAGAGTAAGGTGAACGATAGGAAAGTTGACTGTTTGGAGTGAAGAACTTGTGTATAAAGGTTAAGATGATATGTTAGGGCGAATAGAGATAGTGTGTGAGTGCGAATTGAGTTAGTGTGATAAAAGCTTCGAATTTTGTGTTTGGCGTTCGCGAAATGTGTCGGAGTGTTTTAAATACTATATTTAGCGTTCGTGAAATGTATTGGAGTGTTTCAAAAGGTGTTTTGGGCGCTTGGTGTGTATTTGGTAGACGTTTCGAAAATTGTTTTTGTGGCTTAGGTAATTGTAGGTGCGCTTTAGAAGCTGTTTCGAAAGCTGTCCAAGTTTGTTAAAGCGTTATAAAAGTGGTTTTGGACGTTTTCGAAGTGTGTTTGAAAGGTTCGGATGTTACGTTTTTTTCAAATAAGTTTTAACGAAGGGGCTCAGAACTTGATTACTTGCGTAGTCAATGCGTAATAAGACGCTTTTAAAAAGTTCCCGGGTATATTTAGAGCCTTAACCGAGTTTACAGATAGCGTAACAGGGCTTTTAGTCAATAAAGTACTAACTGAGTTCAAAATATCGTATTAAAGTTATCCTTTTTCAAGTTACTCCAGGTTTTACACTCTTTTTACGTTTTAGGTTTCAAAAATGTTTCCGTATATTTTCACATTTCCTTGTGTTTTTTATAAGCAGTAATGTTAAAGTATGAAACGATTAAAACATTTATAAGATCCCTCTATGGGTATTTAACTAAGTTCGTTTTTTTTCCCTAAGTTCTTTGTAATAAATCGAATCGGATACTGATTAGCATCAGTAATTTTTATACCTATTTATGTAAACGTAATAAGATTGAATAGGAATCGTAAAATTGATAATATTAAAAATAGATAGTTAAATTTCAAGGGAGACGAGGTATTCAGAGAGTATACGCCTTAAATAAGAGCTTATAAGTTTTTAATTAGAATGTGGCTGTTATAGGCTAGTGTCTGGCTAGTATTACCAGAGATGCAACCCTGGTAGTTCTACACGCTCCTATAATTCTCTGAAGCAGGGAGGAAGCTGCATGGGGACACGCTTTCACACGTTACGTGTCCGGGATTGCATTATTTTAGCTTTATAGCAGCTTCCTAGTAGAGAATTTTCCTTTCCTATTTTATCAAGGTTTATATATAGAATCCGACTACTTTAAACGACAGTTTCGGTTTTAGTCATCTTATATATAAACTTCGATTTCCCTCCGACGGTGTATTAGTTGTTTATTAACAGTTATAGCTTAAGGTTATGTCATTATTTTTCGACTTGTCGAATTTAAACCCTTAGGTTTTAGAGTAATTCCTCGACGCGCGCGTTAGTAAATAGTTTCAAAGAACTTTAGCGGCTTAGTATAATTATTTTACGGCTTAATACGAACGTTTTATCGACGCCTTACGTACGGAACTTATCGAGCGGAATTAAATCGTTCGGAAATATACTTTATACTTCGAAGAACGAAGAACCAACGTACTAAACGCGTTGACGAATATAATTCGATAAATCGAAATTACCGTTATGCCAATGTTTTTGGGATAACTTCCTTCTTAACAGGTTTTTTTTACGTACGTTACAAACGACGTAATAGTTATACCGTTTTTTGTCGGAAATCGCGTTAATTTCCTAAACTACGAAGATTCGAACTCTTTTCATTTCGACTATAATACTGGCGTCTCTGTTAACAGGAGTTAAAGACCTAAATATAAATCTGTCAAATAACCGGTCAGGTATTCCGGTATTAAGTTATAATTTCTGGTATAAAAAGTTCTAATAATACGTAAATTACGTTGAAACCAGAAGTTTATCGGTACTAAAAAATATTACTTTACGTCATTTTCTAATAATCAAAAAGACTTGTAAAAATTATTATAAAACGTTATTACGCCCGTAAAAACGACGGTGGTATTAGTGACCCTGACGCCTTTATAATTATATTCCACGTTTACTATTATAACACAAATGTGATTAAAACAGTAATCTCTCGGATTACAAATATAAAATAAGGAGCTCGCAAACGATTTTACGTTTTTTTTACGTTTAGGAGGCCCTGTTCACGAAAGTTGGCGATATAGCCTGGGGATCCGCCGTTAAAATCGCTATCTTAAAGGGAGCTATTAACAATACACTCATTAATACGTTATTCCCCCTCGATATAACAGCGGACTATAATGAATAGGTCGCTTACGCCTAACTTATCGACGTACGCCTTTATAACTTTCGTATTTGTTACGGCGGTATTGGTACTATGGTTATTAAAGGCGTTTTATATAATAAAAACAATAGTGGCAACGTGTCCATTCGGAATAGCTAGAGCAACATTATTATGATTGTCGTAAACGCTTTTCAAGTCGCTTTTAAACAGCGCGTCGCCTAGGTTAATCACTTGAAACTTTCCTTTCATAAAAACTTCGAGTTATGTTTACTTTACAGCATGGATAGCTACTGTATTCGCACTTATCAGTAGGATCTGGTATAACGCCCGAGCGTTTTCAACATTAAAATCATTATAGGAATTTATTTTACTTTAGCCGAAGATTTTATCTACTTTAAGGAGGGAAAAAAGTAACTTTTATATATAGTCGTTTATGGGAATTGGTAGGATTTTAATTTGATTTGGTAACTCCTTCCCAGTTTTTAAATACCATCTCGTTTATAATATATTTACTTTATAATTTTATTCGTTCTATTTACGCTTTAATAAATATTATTTTTCAATACCATAACACTGCGAGTAAGTAGCTTAGTAATAGTTTAAAGTTACTGCGCTTTCCTATCCTATTACAACGACTCGGTGAAACCACGTATTACGAGCCTGGTTCTTTTTACGACATATTTCCTTTATAACCTTCTTAGATATCGACTTTAATAAGTATCGTTACCGAATATAAGTTTATATCATTTTTTTTTATAATATAACGTTATTTAAGGCAAACTTTAGATTGAGTATTGGTAAATTACTTACTATGTTTCAAAATATATATTACTCTTTAAATAAGCTGGTGATTGTCGCGTTTAGAATCTGGGATTCGCGTCCGTTTATAAAACGCCGAAAGGGGTCGGCGTCGTTACATTTTACACTATTTTAAGAAAGGCCTGTAAGGACCGAGCCGTTACTACGCGGTTCACCGCAGTTTCCCTCGAAGATATTATTAAAATACTCGATTTGAAACCACTCGTATTTACTTACGACAAACTTCCCGACGACCTTAAAGAATTCTCTTTTTTATTTGATGAATCCCTAAACGATAAGCTATCCCCTTACCGGTCAGAAGCAAATTACGAAATTATCTTTTATACCGATAATGAAAATTAACCCTTAAAAGTCATGTAGGGACTTTTATACGAAATGTTATGTAAGAATCTCCTTATATTACATAAAACGTTTACCTAATTACTTCATTAAGGTTATATTCGAAGGAACAGTTCTTTAACAGGTGTCCCTATTTCTTTCGTTAAGAAACCTGGAGGTAGGTTACGTTTTTATATCGATTACCGCCGGTTCAATATTATTACAAGGGCGGATCGTTACCTGTTTCTATTTAATGAAAAGAAGCTTGCGAATATTTCACAAATTAAGTAATTTATTATACTAAATGTTTAAGTCGCTTTTTACAAGTTCCATATTATGGAGGGAAACGAATGGAAAACTATATTTCGTATACGTTTCGGACTTTTCGAATAACTTATTACTCCCTTCGGCCTTTTTAACGTCCCAATTACTTTTTAACGGTATATTAACAACTTGTTACGCTATTCTTTCGATATTTTTAATCCTTTTACTTCGACAATATTCTCGTTTACTTAAACGGAATTTTTAATAATTATATAATCAAGGTTAAATTAATCTTTAGCGTTTTAAGCGCCGCAAAACTTAATCTCGATATTTCCAAATACGAATTCGGCGTTTAAGAAACTAAATATCAGGGATTTATCATCGATGTTAGCGTCGATGTACGTATAAACCTAAAAAAGTTACGCGTTATCCAGAAATAGGCGGCTTTTATGTCGGTTTTAAAAATACGAGGGTTTTTTGAATTCGCGATTTTTTACCGGCATTTTATACGCAACTACTCGATGATTATTAAACCACTACTTTGGTTAACCCATAAAGGCACCCCTTTTAGTTAAGGACTTAAGAAAAAAGTTTCTTTCGAACGATTTAAGCTTAGTTTTTTATCTGAATTTATACTCGTTTAATAAAACCTTAACCGCGATACCTTTTCAAAAGCCGACTATTTTAATTGGGCCTTAGAAAACTGTCTTTTTTAACGCGAAGACCATAGTAATCTATGCCCAATAGCGTACTACTTTCGTTGCTTATCTCTTGCATAATATAACTACGAAATTTAAGATAAGAAGTTGGAATTATAGGCTGTTAAAAAGTATAAAACGCAAAGCTTCAGGATACGACACATCCGTTTACGATTTTAACAAATTATAAAAACTTGAAATATTTTATGACTACACGAAGACTTTTTAAATTCCAAATTTATTAGTTTAAACGCCTTTTGTAATTCTGTTTTCGGTTGGTTTATGATTAAACGGCAAATTATACGCGGCCCAATACTTTGTTATAACGAAACCAAGATATTTTGTAAATGTTTTTCCGATTTACGGTTTTTAGATCGAAAACTCCAATTGCTACGCTCCGAATGGTCCGCTTTCGATCTATTCCCACGTATATATGTTTTCCGGCTAACTGTCGCCAGAGAATTTATTTCGAAAGGCCGTACATTTTTCAATACCATTAAATTTTAAATTTATCAAAATGTCGTTATTATACGCTATATTACTTATTTCCAACTAGTACGTGCGGTACGTATAGTTGACCTATATTTTCTAACGGATATTCACACCAATAACGATTGGATATTAAATGTTTCGGTTTCAGAATACTCAGTGAATAACGACGTGGTTTTGTGGTTCCATGACGGTATTTAGGTACTTATTAATAAGATGTTTACTATCGCGTTTATTTAAACTACCTATAATTTACTCCTTGTCAGTTACCCGAGACGCGACTTTATTATTGTTATTCTTTTAAAAACGTACTTTTGGCCCGGATTATATCGTGCGGTCAGCCTTTTTTGCCGTAATTACGAAGTTTATAGGAGTATAACTTATTGTAAACACTGTTGAAAAGTACTTTTCAATTTATTTCCGGTTTACAAACGACTTAAAGCGATATTTTTGTTGACTTAATAATTAACTTACCTTAGGAAAGTACTAGTAACCCACGTTATCTTATAGTTATCACGAACTATTTAAATAAAATTGTTACCCTTAAGGTTATAATTATGATAGACACCGAAACTTACGCGAAAATGTTGTTAAATTATTATTAGCGATTTTATGGGTTTTCCAGTACATGTTGTTTAAATTAGATCGATAAGGTTTAAAAACGACTTTACGAACTAAATATGGTAGAGTAAAGTTTAAATACTATTTTTTACCCCGAAACCGATAGCGTAACTGAACGTGTAAATTAAAAAGTTTTAACGTATTTTTTTTCGTCATTTATACCTAATTCGATTAAAGTTGTTTATTATCTGGTTATTAATTAACGTTAAATAATAAGTAAACTATTATGATTACTATTAGCTCGTCTTTTTTACCCGCGGCTATTACGTCGATTTTATATAATTAGCATAACGCTTTTTCGTCCTAGTTATAATATTAACGTTTCCGCGAAGTTACGGAATTTGCATAAGCCGTAATAGAAACTACATAACAGCGTATAAAGGAAGCCATGAATAAGCGGCGTTTTCTTTCAAAACGTTTTCGGGTCGATAACGACGTTTGACTTTTTTTTGAAAAATTATAAGTTAGACGAATTTTTATAAAAGTTAAGTTAACTTTACGACAAGTACCGTATAACGCGTATCATCGACTCTTATATTATTCAATTCAACATACCAAGCGTAAAATATTTCCGATTTTATATAAATTAACTCGTATGAGTCGCTTTAAATTCGCTTTTAAGCTAGTAAACTCGATACTTTGAACCGAAAGCTGTAAACGTTATCGACGACGAAGCCGAGACAAAGCCGAGACGAAACCGAAATAACACATCGAAAGTATACCACGGGCCCGTAATAAACCCTAAGTCGAACGTATTTAACTTTATAACCTATCGGAATGGCAGGTTTTAGTTAAATATGTAAGTTATATATACCCAACGTAAAAGCCGTTTTTAAACTTTTTTGATACCGTAATACTTAACACTTTATAATCGCGTTACGAATTAGCCGAATATAATAACGGGCCTTTACGCCTAGCCCGTAAACGGGTTTAATATTGATACTTTACTTTCCAAAATTAAACGGCGTATAAACCGGTAATAAGTGGGTAATGAATAAACGTATTAGTATTAATAAAGATAAAAAATTAACCGACGACGAAGTCTATTCAAATATATATTTAAACTCCTAGTTTAAATATTCACCTAGAAGCTTGTTTCTCATTTCGACTAGCTTACTTAACTTAGTGTTTATACAACATAAATTCGCGTTAATGCGTTCCGAGACTTTAACGAGTTTTTATATCGTTTCAATAACGTTTTCTAATCTTTCGTTAGTTACTTTTTCTAGATTTTTACCTCATTACGAGGAATTTAATCAAGTATTACGTTCTTTATTTATTATCTATATAACCCGTAAGCTACTGGAGCGTATAAGGGTAGCGGGGACAAAAACCACCCCGCTCCAGGTATTTACTTTTCGTTACGTGGTACGACGTACTTTCATCGCCTTTTTCGTAACAACTATCTAGGTTTATACTTTTTTAACCGTTCGTTAATATTTATAAAGCGGTTTATAAAACCCTGGACTTATCTTTGTAATGATCACACTAAATACCCGTGAGTATATTGAAGGTGTAAGAGGGTTTATGTTAGCAGTAAGGTAGCAGAGGTAACAAAAGATGCAATATCAAGACTGTGTTCGTGCGAGTGATGATCAGAAGCCGTGAGGCTATTCAGGGTAGACTGAATACTTATATTGACAACTGAAGAGCTATGAAGGAAATACTATCTATGTAGTGCTGACCGTGTCCTTATATCCTTAATCCTTCATACGCCTTCAATGCTGGATCATGTTGGATCGAAACATGATATCAATGATCCTTAGTGCGTAACCCTAACCCTAAGGTTGCTGACATAAGAGATATCCCCACCTGATGTGTTGGACATCAGGTTCTTAGTGGCTTAGCCCCATACTGGCCTATTTTCTGACCCTTCAATGTTCTTGGGTCATAACATTACAAAGTAAATCTTCCCTATCGCCACGGGCTTTCAACCAAAATATATGTATTTTATACGCCTTTTACTCTCCCAGGGCTGTCAGATCCTCGATGCGAGTAGGCGTCGAGCGAGGACTAAGATAGCCGCATAATACGGCCCGGCTACGGCTACAGTTTTCACGACCTTACGAGTCTTCTAATTATAGGGTACCTTAAGGCCTTGATTAAAAGGCTGGCTTAAGGTTCGATTTTTGGAAGATTTCCTTTTTATCTTTATACTTTTCCGTTTTTTAAATAAAGGTTGTAAAAGGTGTTTGATTTTTCTTTACGGGTATATTAGTACGAAATCCTTCTCCGAAACACCTAGTAGTGTGCACCCTCTTTTACGTAGTACGTGGATTAAATTATACAAATATAGTCTATATTTGTAGTCCCTGTAAGTTAGTACCACGTAATGAGAGCCAATACGGTTGATTATAAAACGCCAATGGCATTTAACACATACATACAACACATTACTCGAAAATTGACCACAGGTATATAAGATGAGGATTTTAACCTTATATATTTGTTTAATTAAGGATATAGTTTTTATTGGTTTATTTAATGGATTGTACGGTATAATTTGAAAATAACAGTCATTTTCGAATAGGGTGATTGTTGTGAGTAGGAACACTTGAGTTGCAAGCCTTCCCGCCGGTATATGTATGTATTTCATATAGGCGAGGGTCACACTATACTAGCTATATAGTGGGAACTGCCCGGTGATAGTAATTTTTTTTTAAAAAAAGAAACATCAATAATCGGCTCTATCACGACTTGAATCTTTTCCGGAGACCTCTTTTTAGCCATAGAGATCGTCGTCGGCCAGGCGCACCGCCCGCACAGCGGTGCATCCAGAGAACATCCCTCATAACCAACGACTCCATCCCTCGTTACTTGTGCCAACGTGGCCCTTCAGATTTGAACATGTACAATGCAAGTTTAATTTCTTTTGCGCTTTAAGGTCTTAAAAAAAGACCTTTATTATGAGCGCTCGCACTTGACGGCTCTATTTATCTATTTTTAAGCCGTCACTACTTACATAGGTGCTCACCCGCTTAGCGGGGCCTTCGAATATACTTTAGATACCTTTCTTTGATTATCTACAGAAGACTATTCACGGAACACCACCCACTTAGTGGTGTAACTTATTTCACGTTTTTTTACACACCTTGGGCTCGCAGCCCATAGAAAAATGGTAGCTCGCAAACCGTCTACTTGTTACGGGCTTTCGATTATGGTATATGTATTTTATAGGTCCTTTACTCTTTTAGGACCGCTGTTAGATCCTCGATACGAGTAGGTGTCTAGCGGGGACTGAGATGGCCGTGCAGTACTTCCCGGATAAGGCTATAGTTTTTACGCTCTTATGGGTTTCTAAACTATAGGGTACCTTAAAGCCTTGATTAGAAGGTTGGTTAAAGGTACGGTTTCCCGTTAAAGTCTTTACTTAACAATTTATTTTAAGGTCAATGGCTATATTTCTTATATTACAAGTATATTGGATTACAAACTAATATTCGATACACCTAGTGGTGGGTCGTCTCTTTCCAACCACATAAATAATACCGATACGAATACGATTTACATTTATTACGTGGGATGGTTTATTTCAAAATCGTGGACGTATATGGTTGATATAAGGCCCCTGAAAGGCATTTAACAACTACATATAGCGTAAGGTTTAAAAATTGACCACAGGTGGAGAGGATACGATTTCAGTTTATATATATTTGTATTATAAGGAATAGAGTGGCTTGTTCAATAGATTGAGGGGTATGACCTAGAAATGAGGAATTTTATAGGGTGGTGGTTGTGTAAGGTGAGATCATCAGGTTGTTAGCTTTCATACCAACATATGTAACTTAATATTAGCGAGGGTTACACTATACTAGGTATATAGTAGGCTATTCCCAGTGATAGTAAATGATAAAAAAAAAGAACCTTTACCCAATTCTATGAAAATACATTATACGAAGTTGGAAGACTTGTTATAACATATGTAAAAGTTGCGAAATAGTGGATTATGAGATTAAATCAGCTTTACCAATATATAAAAAAGGCGAATACGGTGCGGTCGCGTAATACAATGTCCATCGAGCGTCGAAACTTCCTTACCGAGGAATAACAGGTTCGAACCGGTGTTTCAAAGACTAAATTTAATTAGGATACTAACCTGGCGAAGGTATACGGGATTATTAATTAATACAAATATCCATGACCGTTCTAAGTCCGTCAATATAAAATAAACGGTTAACTTATCCTTAACGCTCTCTAAAAAGCCTAGGTTTTATGGGACAATATCTTTTACAAAAATATCTATTAATAACATTTAAACGATATTTTGAATAACTGTAATAAAACGAAGTATATTATCTCTTAAAGGTTCTAAATATTGGATGAAACTATCCGCCATAAAACTATTATCATTTGTAACACCTTAGCCGGGTTTGACGATATTACCGTAAGCCTATTTAAAACTTGTTAAAACTTTATAATAGGGCCACTACGTATATTTCACAATCAATGTTTGCGTTAATTCATCTTGTTATGAGTATAACAATAATCGAATATATTCATAATATATAAATTTGGTAACTATAATCTATTTGATTCATGGTTATAAAGGCTTATTGTATTTATAACGGTTTATTTTAAAGGGCTGAAGCGTATGGTAAGCCAGAGGATATCTTGGTCGTTAATTGTTTAAAGCCTTATTAGCCGCCAATACAGGGGAAAGACGTTAAGGTAATTTACTTCCGACCTGATTAATTTTTTATATAATAAATCGAATCCGCTTTTTCCAGGAGAAAGGTTGTATTAATTTTGTCACATAATATATAAGGCGTTTTCAACGGTTTTTTTCCCACAACCATTCAATGTAAAATATAAAACGCCTAGGGTTTTATCGAAGCCTATTCACTCTCGTTAAAGGTTTTTTTAATTAGTATAGTATTAAAGGTTCGATACTAAATAACGATTTCAATATTTTCAGATTTGAATTATAAAACCTTATAAAGCTTTTTTCTTTTCCCGGTTCTTTATATAATATATGTATTAGATTTCTTTAAGTTTTACTCTAGTTGTATTTTTATATACGTTAAAATATTTCTTTTTAAAGGATTTCAAACTTTTTAAACAAAATGTTAAAAGGCTGGAGGCTAATTTAAGGGAGGCGGGTTTGTAGATAGCTGAAAATAAACTCGTATTCGTATCGGAAAAGTCCGAGTTATTATATATTACTAAATACTAGAATTTTCTTGACCTTGCGAAACTGGATAATCCATACGTTAATACCTATTTAAAAACGATTTACTTAATAACGAATTCGCCCTTAAATATCAAGTCTTTTGAAACATAATAAATTGGGTTTTAATTTATCAAGGCTCTATTATGAAAAGGACATATTTCAAAACCCATAATAAGGGTGTTAAAAGTCGTTCGGTATTATAAATCACTTTTACGTACGAGGTTAGGGCTTCCTATGCATATTTTATATATCGTTACCGCTATTATAGTCGTACACATAATTACTTATTATACCGAGAGTAAACAACACGAATATAGGCAAAAGGGTTTTAAAACCCAAATTACGGTCCCGTTAATCGCTACTATAAGAGCAGTTTACTCATTATATAAAACCTTACTCAATATCGCTACCCTTGGAAACTTTAATCTGCCCTTTAGTAAATTTTACCTTAAATAACAATATTTCCTCTTCGCTTATAGTTTGAAAACCTTCGATACCCGACACCCCCTTATATAATAAACTATGGAAGCGGCCGCCGCCCCACAATCTACGGCCTCGTTTTAAATCACGGTCGCTTTAACAGGTGGCAGGCAGGTAACCCTTTATACTATAAATGATTCTCTGGCGCTTTACCCAGCTTCAAATAGTATTACCAAATTATAAAGTTTCTACCGATTTAGAAAAACGCTAATATTTACAACAACACCCAACGGGTAAGTTTTAACCACGGCTATTTGTAACTAATGAGGAATTTCCCAACTTTTCACGACCAGTTTTTACTGGCCTTTCACTACCTAATTAATTTTTCCAACATCTTTATAAACGGGTTCACAATAACAGATATTACCGTAACGTTCAAAATATGATATTTTAACCTTAATAGGGGTTATGTTACGGTTTTTATTAACGGTCCTAAATAGTAACTTAATAGTTAAAAACAAATTGGATACAGATATGTGGCTTACCGTAACAGCCGCGTGGTAAGAGAAGGTTTCAACGGGCTTTACCTTACCATACATATCTTCAAATTTAAGGTTATCGACGCGTTCTGCGGCCTAAAAGCAACCACCCGTATTACGATAAGTAAAATTACGATATGTATTGATAATACTTTTGTAATATAAAATCAAAAGAAAGACTCGACTACCTTATTCTTATTAGGTTTGAAGAAGTTCCACGCGATAATTGAATCATACTTAGACCTTATTATAGTAAAAAAACTACACTATATAAGTATTAATTTAAAAGAAAAACTACGGATAAATTGGAAAACATTAAGGTTTGATTTTCCACCCGTTTGAATGATAGCAACAAAACCTTTATGAATGGGTTTTTTTCTTCGAAACTTACTTAAAGGTGGTAAAACGTGAATTATATAATTAAAAAAGTAAACTTTCCTCTTAGTATAAAAATAGGGTTTTATGTATTTAATTGAATCCGAATCAAAGCATCGTGAATTCCTATATTAATTTTCCACTCTGTTTTCGCTATTACTTTTACGACTTTCATTATATCGTTTGTTAATTGAAAAATAAATGCACGGAAATTTTGCGTCTTACTACCGGCTTTTTCAAATTTAAAACGCGAATGGAATTTACCCTCAATATAACTAGAAACGAGGCGTTTCCTACATAATTTGCTATCCGGTTTTTAAAGGTTCAGAAATTTCAATCACAACCTCGTAAAAATCCCCTAAACAAACAAACTGGTAAAGTATATATATATAGGTTCTTAAAAAACCTTATAATTTCCGGGTATTTATACATATTATATACTGGTTTTTGAAAATGAAAAAAATTAAAAATTTAGTATATATAAATCACGTTTTTCATCCGCAGGCAATAAAATCGTTTTATCTTCACCGATAATACTTACGTCTTAAAACTCGCCAACTTACTTTTTATATTATTCGGCTTCTAAACCTATTTATTTAACCGTTTTACTACCGCCGTTACCAAAACCTTTATAACCATTACTCGCTAGCTACGTCCCTATTCACAGTAAGGGTAAGACTACGAAACAGACTTAAAACAGGTGTGAATCCAGGGATAAAAGTAAAAAAGGGGGTGGAGACGGGTGCGATAGAAGCTGGTTTATTAACGATAAAGCCTTTTTTACTATTGTTCATAAGGCCATCATCCTTATCCCTGTTATCAACTTCCCCTCCAACGATAATAAGGCCCTGTTAACTTATTACCATCATAACCGCGGCCTAGGTTACGCCGCCTTTAGTTGCTTTAACTACAACACAAAAAAGCCCTCATAGAGCGATTTAGCGTCCGGAAAGCGCCTTTATAGTAACAGCGACGCAATAAATTACTAAAAGCCCTGCGGCTTTAATATCGCCGAAGATACACCTTATTTTACGTTTAATTTGTTATGGACTTAGGCTGTGAGCCGTCAGTAAGAGTCATAAAACATGTGCATACTGAGGTGCACGATGTTGTGACATGTCATGTCCAGCCCTTATAGTGTGGTTAGTGTAATCCAGAACGTCTGGATTATTAGTACTTTCGACATTGGCGGAACGGTCAAGAGGGCTGACTCACGTTAGCTGATGGAAGCCACGCTAACCGGCTTGAGCTGACTTAGTAAGACAATCATATAATCACTATTACTAATCAATATCCAACCCTCTAATCACGTTATTTTTTTATAACAACAGAACTTTTATAAACGTAACAAACGTATGAAACGCCTAACTTTCCCCCTTCAATACAAATACCATCGAAGGTTCCCGTTATAGGAAACTTAATATAACCCACATAAGGTTATATTTCGCGCGGTTTCAGGGTATGTGTAAGCGTAATAGGGGGGCGGGAGTAAGAGGAGGAAAATGGGGGGGAGGCATAGAAGCAGCTGCATAAGGCTCGTATAAAGTTGATAAGCTACTTTAAAGGGGACTCAAGGTATATATGGCAACACGCGACGCGCTAGGGGCGTTTTTTTGTAACGAAGTCATTATATATGTTAATATAGGGCTTTATATCTGTGAAAAGCGCGCTATAAGGTCTCAATATATTAAATTCAGAGTGTAGGGGTATTTGTTAGTATGTATGCGATTTTATTATTATATGGAAAGGTCTACAATTAGGGGCTAATAAAATAAGGGGTCCCTCTTTCATATTAAAACCTAACGTATGAGCTGCCGCACGTACAAATATCCTTTCGTAACGCGTTACTACGATAATAGGCCGCGACTCATGTATATATACGCCAACTTATAAATACGCACAGGCTCCAACGCGCACTTACGCGTTTTAACATTTGTAATACCCTATTACACAGGCTTTTCCTCTTATCACCATAACTTTACAGGGTCTTTTTCGAAAGCATATGCAATTATATGTCTAGCGCAACTAGGGGTTAGGCGGTGACTAAGACGGCAACTCCACATTACCAAACCAGGGCTGCAGTTCATACGCCTACGGGTCTCTAAACTACGGAGCACTTTAATGTCTTAATTAGAGGGATAGCATAGGGTCCCGCGGGCCCGCATAGCCCTCAATGGAACCCGCATTAAGATCCCTCCCGCTGGTATCTACAGGACTATGTTGTAGCAGCTAGTGTATTTCTGGTAGTTATCATTGCCCGGTGATAGTTAATAAAAAGAACCCAAATGTTACTATCTTAAATTCTAGGATTATATACGAGGTTAAAGGGAAAACCAAGGGGCGGCCGTAAGAAAAGTCAAGTTTAATCGCTTAAGGATACAGCGATAAAGACAAAAACAAGACCCTTACACAATCGGCTCCGATTGAAGAATCAATCAATGCTTGGTGATTGCTTTACTAACAAGTTTACTAATAAAAACTTATGGGAAGTTCACCTTTAATACCCATAATATAACACAAAGATATACGTAATAAACTATTAATATACTAAAAATAGCGTTGTTAAAAATACCGTAAAACCTTCGTACCAAATACCCTCCGGGAACAGTTATACAATATATCAAACTACTATATAAAATAGCCGAAACAAACATTGATTAGTTCCTAAGGTACTAATCGCACTTTAAATCGAAAATAGTTATAAAATATTTAACCTACAACCCATACTTACAAATTATACAAAATAATGATTTTAGCTTGGTGGATATAGAAAATAATGATACCCTCTTTTTCGAAATTATTAACTCTATAATATCGGAATAGAAGGCGATGAAAAACTTGAAATTCTAAAATTACAAGCCGGTCACGACTCTGGTAAAAAAAAAAAAGTTTTAACTTTAAGGTATCATCAATTCGCAAACATAATGTTAGCGATACTAATATCTACATTAATTTTCGTTCAAAAAGTTTAATCACTATCTCGGCCACAATCAATAAGACTAACGTAATCAAAGCTTAAAGTTATCTCAAACAACATGCCCATAACAACTGCATCGCAACCTTATACCAACTCAAAACTTCCTACGATCTCTCGATTATAATATAAACATAAAACCTGACGAATTAAAATCTTAACCGACTGAATAAAAGTTCAAATCAATAAATGATAAATTTGGACAGTGGTATTAATATAATACCGATTAACTTATTGAAAACTCAATTGATAATTCCTACAGACGGATTTTGTATACATAATATCAACTTATCATTATAGATCGAATTTCGTATAAAGATAGTAAACAAATATGTGTTGAAAAAAACAGTTATAAATCACCAAAAACCTAATCTATTAAACCTTCGTTAAGTGTAAAAGGATCAATTGAAACTTACTAGCTTTAAAGATATATGGTATAATCACCACGTTCGATATAAATACAACGATTTGAAAAACCTTTAACATCGTTGCCGAGCACCTTCAAATTCCACACATCTCTATAGTAATATATACCGACTATAGAAGCTTATTAGAATGCCTTTCGAAGTTCGGAATAACCAGCGAAAAATGCCTAATAATTGATATGATAACACTTCGTAAAGCCTTCGATAGTACAGAGATTAAGGAGTTCAGATGGACTAATAACAAGGATAATCCAAATGATACCATAACGAAATCGACGTTAAATAAAACATTAAAAAAGTTCATTGATAACAATCAATTGATTATACGTATTGAGAACTAATTTATGAAACCACCTGATAAGGTCAAATTATGTGCCAACGAGCAGGAAAGAAAACAGGGGTACTTTGATAAATTGAAAGACTCCTAAGAAATTAAAACCAGCAACCCAATTGATTGGTAAAATTTAGTTCAAGGATCATATAAATATATGGTAAAAACTTATTTATAGGAACTAATTAAGTTGAAATTCGGAACTATTTGATAATTATGGCTAATTTGACTGTGGAATTGGCAAGGGTTGAGCTAGTTTACGAGAAGGAAATTCGACGGTAACCGGAAATAATTGGTCGACCATATTGGCGTACGCGTACAAAGCAAAAAGCCGCCAGTATTAGAATAGTAGTAATTAAAATATAATCGGTTAACAATACTTATGGTAAAGTTGACTGTACTGATTGCAAGTTGATTTTTTTGTTTTGTAGGTCTACTGTAAAGTTAAGTACAGTATGCGCCCACTTTACAATCGAGCACGGACCAAGAAATTAGTCATATAAATTAGTGTGCAGATCCGCTAGCAGTCTGCCAAACCTAAAACAAGACATCCACCACTTGATCACGCAATACTACTGTTACTTCGACCGATTCAAATCGACAACATTGAAACGTCTTAAGGCCTATCCTTGGCAAAGCCTATCAACAGTTATCGTAAAATTGGAGTTGATACCGTTTATTTATGGCCGTCACTTATTTATTATTACCAAATTAACGAAAGGATTAAAAAGGTTTAAGAAACGGAGTGATTTAGGTTATTTAACACATGTAGCCATTTTATTTGTTCATGAAAGAATATATATTGATCGTTGTAATCTTAATTTAAATGATAATTATTATTTTTTAGCCTTTTCAACATTTCAATCGTTTTTTGAAGACGCGTATAAATTCTATGTGTGATTTGTTTTACCGTATAGATATATTAATAATATTAAAAATTAATAAAGATCATTTCGAGCAAAAAAATATTTTCAATAGCTAGAACGGCGTAACAAATAGTAAACCCTGTGAAAGTTCCATTGACAAATTTAATAACAGATGAATTTAATTTTATATGTTAAACAAAAGCGTATTGAAGGAAATAACTTTTAATTTTTCGTTCAAGGCTCTTTAAAATTGTAATCAAGGCCCGCATGTTTATTTCCTCTGTTGCTTCTTAAGAAGTGATTCGGCAAAAAAATATTATTTTGGATGGTTACGAATGATGCCCTACAGTTTTCGCGCGGGCGGAAAGTTTTTTTTTTGCGGTGTTAAAAGAACCGGTGTTCTGTTACAGACTGTTACAGAGACTTATATAATCCCTAGTGTAGGTATAGTATAGGATTCCAAAGTAAAATAAAGGGAGGGGGGTGACTCTATGATTTAAAAGGCTAGTACGTTTATAGAAGATATCGGCACCGTATAATAATTTAACGCGATAGTGGAGGGCAAACGAAATGTTTTGTAGGGTTGTTTAAATTACATCCAAGTATGTCTTATGTATTAAAGGCATGGGTTCTCGCCCAACATATTATCGGTAACGTGCATTATAATATATAACGTCAAGTTTGTCGAAAATAACGATAAAGGTGTTAATAACTTATTTATAAGTCTGATATACGAACTTTAGAATTTTTAGGTCGTATCTTCAAGCATCGAAAGCCTTATAAAAGGTTTTAACTCTGAAGCATTGGAGTTGGTATACAGTTGCGTCATCTTCCACCGGGGGCGGTTCAGTTACCTAGCATTTTTTGGGTGCCTTTAATCTTTTCAGGCGCGTGGAGGTTGCGCAGTATCTATTTAGCCCCTTTAGTGTTATTCATGACAGGAGCCATTTAAAGAGTTTTTCAGCAATGTTGAGAAATCGTATACAATTTTTGTTGCAAAATTAACAAATGTGGGGGCTACCCATGAATATGTTAGGAAAGATGAATTAAATCCGCATAATTAGCATATTATTGTTTACAAAACTTTCCAGAACCTTATTTAGTATAGCTTTGTTTATAGTATTATACGGTGTTTTTTTAATTAATTTATAGAAATGCTTCAATTTCCTTACTTTTGTAGGATTCGCAGAAAGTCATTATATAGATTATGAAACTGTTTTCATTGGTTGTTTTCAGTTTGGAGAGGTATTTGAATAGGTTTTTTAAATTAGTGTAGAAAACGATTGAAATGGGTGGCATCTTTAGTTTGATGACGATGTTACGTGTTTTCATCATCAATATAACTTTATTAAATTCAGTTATTATACTGTAAACTTCGAAAGTTAATACGTTTCGTATAACCTTTTCACTGTCAATAGAAATACAGTAAATTATATTTCAGGGTATGATAAACTAGTCATTCTGTAACTTATCTTGATTAACTATTATTATAAGAAACCCTATTTATACCAATAAGTTAGTATTGTTAGCAAAACATCTACCTGTAAATATTATTAATTTAACTTTCGATAAGTTAATATGAAACATATCAATCCCTTAGTATATATTTTTCATTCGTTACTCCAATCTTTCATTCAATCGATCGTAATCCTTATCAACCGGATATTGAGTTTGTACCATGATTGGTAAGTTGTACGATGCTTTTGGTTGGCATGAGATCGCGATATAACTGCTACAGGCACGTTATTCAAATTGATTTTGAGCATTCACGACGTTAGTCTTATCAATTTTGGCCAGTCTACTTCTTTGGTCTTTTTAACAGAAATTTAAGTAAATATCAATATCATGAATATTATGTATGTGGATTGACGATGCGTAAAGATCTAAACATCTGCTTTTAGTTAAAGTCAATATCAACTTTCGATTTCTGAGTTTTAAGTATTGAATCGTATGTTGTTTTTATGTAACTTAACTAGTTGTTTCGAAGAAAAGAATATCGTTGGTTTTCATACCTATTATTCCAAAATCTTCATTATCTTACGTGATTAATAGACATATATTGTAATTTGAGGATTTTATATTCATTTTAGAATTGAAGTACAACTAGTAAGTCACAATCTAATGAATACCTATCTATGCCAATTGGTATAATGGTTCAACGCATTATATAACTGTCCTTAATAGGTATTTATTGCGGAATTTTGAAGGTAATTTTCACAAAATAACCTTTTGTGTATTAACAGCTGGTGATGTGTACGTTTAAGTAATATCGCGGCTATTAAAGGTCAATTTCACATTAATATTTGCTACTGAAATTGTTACCAATACGATTATCAGGCAGTGGTTGATTGTCCAAATCTTTAACAATTACGTTAGGATTAAGTCCTTGTCTTTATTACCGTACATTCAAGCGATCAAACGTAACTTTTCGTATAGTTTATACGTAGTTTTGCTTTTTAATTTGTAAATTATACTAGACTTAAAACTTGTAATGTTAAAGTTGTAAAGGTTCAATTCGCATTTAGGCACGAATTAGGTAACTTGTCATATGAGGAATATATAAACTTCGAAATTTTCGTTTTTTAAGAAAATTATCTGTGGTTTTAATAATTCTTTATATTCGAAGCTTAACAACAAAGTTTTAATTACCGTTTTTCACTTATTAACCTAAGAAGTTGTATAAGTACGCCACGGTATATATTCGTTATCCTCATCTTTAGTGTTTTCCTCCTTAAGCGATTCGTTGCATTGTTGTTATTTCATATGCTCTTTGATCACGGGGGGAAAAGGGTTCTATCAATTTATTCGCTTGTCTCAAAGATTTCAATCGGTATTTGCCTTAATATAAGTTTTAATCTAGATTATATGAAATAGCGTAGGACCGTTGGTTGTTTTAACAATTATTTTTAGGTTAGCTATACTTTATATTTTGAATATATTATCCTGGTTACCCATTTTTACTTAGACAACGACTTTAATTTGCAATAGAAATGTAAATACATCAACCGAGGCAAGGATGTTTTCAATATTAAAACCATCTTTCACTTGATTCCTGACATATTTCTTTCGCAATTCCTTTAAACTTTTATCATATATCGTGGCCTTTTTTGTGAGGATTTTCTAATAAGGGTAGTTTATTCCTCAGACGAGCATATCCCTCAAAGACCAATAGCGTTAATATCATACCGTCAAAGTCCATGGTGTTATTCAACTATTTACCACTATTTAAAGACGTATTTCCTAATTTGTAAAGGTTTTGATTTATAATAAAAGGATATTATACGATATTTGAAGTAATGCATGTGCCTTTTCGACCTTTCTGATATTTTATGATGCCTTAACAGTCACCTATTTGTATTAAATCCCCATTATCTTGGTACTAACTTGAAATTCTCTCGTATTAAAATTGGTTTATTCGTCGTGGAAAATAAAATTTAATGGAATTAGGTACTTGTTTCCAATAATATTCTTATCGCTTCCTAGATATTTTCCGCCAATAGTGATTTAATGAATTTCGAGCCGTAAAAATACTGACGATTTTACAAAGTAAAGAATAGGTTTACTACATGAGTAAAAGACCTTATTCAAAATATTACAATTAATTTTATTATCGGGTTTGAAAGTAAATTCAATCTTTTGAATATTTTTTGTTCAAATTTGATAATAGAGTCAATCGTTTTTGATGACGTTTAATACAAAATATCACAAATTTTATTTCTTGTGAATTAAATATTTTTATATAGTTCATTGACGGTTACGTAATTAAAGCGTCGATACAATTAAATATTTTCAATTTTGTTAAGATTATCACCGTTGCCTTTGGTATTTGAGGGTGAAACTATAAATTTTTTTATGTGGAGGCGGAAGTGAATCTTTCATTATATTTACGTAGCTTCTTAAAATTGGTATCAAAGTTGATGCAGATGATTTATATATCTTTTAACTAAAAGAAATTTCAGGTAAAAAACCTAAGGATACCTAATATAATTGGTCTAACAACTGTTTACGTAGTTATTAATTCTAGTAACGATGGTTCCTCACTTAAACTGAAGCCAACTATGTTTTCACCGTTATTAGAATGATTAATTTCCGTAGCGGTAGTATTTTTCCATCGTATCGTAATATATTACGAATATGTTTTAGACTAATATTTCGTCTCCTATACTAAGCATGATCTGACAAAACATATTCTTCACATAACGACTACGAAGACTCAAAATATATAAAAGGTTGAAGGTTTAGTTGTTATATTGAAAGTAATGGTTTTCGTTTGCTAATCGGTATGAAAAGGCGTGGTCAACTCGTTACTATGTTACTTTATAGGCATTATCTTCATGTTATATGACTTATATTAACACGTTATTATTATTGTTTAATGCGTTTTCTCCCTTCTAATTTTCGATACGGTTTACGTACTCCTTATTTAAAAGAAATAGAGTATTGAGTGTTATATATTACTTACTATTTATGGTGTTCAATAGCAACGTTGTGCTAATATTAACTAATTTCAGTACAGTCAAGTCAACTATACTTAGAGTTAGTTAATTGTACGAACTGAAACTTGACTGTAGTGTGTAGGATTTGACTGCATTGACTGCAAGTCAAGTGCAGTAGGTGCCCACTTCAATATGAGGCACGGGCTGAATCAGTTGCCTATACAAATTAACGTGCAGACCAGCTAACGTTCTGCTAAACTTAGAAGTAACAAATCCACCACTTGATCACGCAATACTACTGCTACTTTAACCGATTCGAATCGAAAACGTTGCAACGTCTAAAAGCCTACAATAGGCAGGCCTACCAATATTAATAAGTGCTTATTAGGTTAAACACAGATAAGCTAGGTAGAAAAGAAAGCTATTTTCGGGTTATTGCGTTTTACCTGAGCAAGGTAAAGGAAAGATTCTTACGAAAGGCCCTTATACGCTGTACAGTTGTTTGCGACAACAAGTAAGGAAAGCTTATGGATTGTATAGCTATTTTCGGTAGTCTGTAAATAGCGACGGCATCGCTATTATCGAAAACACCAAAAAAACATCACTGAACAAGTCTTGGAAGAAAACTGATGAAATTTACCGTCAAAAATCTTAAAGATAATCAAGGTGGCAAACGGTTAAATCAATACTACTGTAGATACTACTACTATAAATTTAAAATCGAAAAAACGACTAAGTCTCACGAACTTTAACAAACAACAACTTCAATGGCAAACCTATGGCCCAACTTCTCTTTACATTATTCTTTTTCTACCCATACTTTTTAAACCTCGTTACGATAGCTTTGAAGTAATATAGAATCAATTCCGCAACTAATCCTGCCCCCCCAAAAAGGAATCACGGCCTTCGACGTTATCTTCGCAAAATATTACGGTAAAGACCTTTGGTTTACAAAGCTAATAAAAACTTCACCCCCAAATATTCAATCAATCACTTCAGTTACTTCATAATCGACTAAAACCTGTTGAAGGTACTATACAAGAAGATATTGTGTAGGCTTATAGATTCAAGTATTCTAGAATATATATAGAGGACTTAATATTTTATTAAGTGTATTGTCATATAGATCTTGTTCAAAGATGGAGACTCTGTACTAGTCAATACTAGTGTATACTAGTAAATACTAGTTCCTCTGTGTTAGTAAGTACTAGCCCAAGAAATATATCCGTTCTGATCCTCTTTACTAGTCAATACTAGTACTTGCACTAGTAAAAAATAGTGAATGTTTCAAATATCTACATCTCCGGTGAATTCCTTATCCTTGGTATTAAGAGGTTAAATACTTGAAGTTGTATCAAGTACTAACTGACCCTATTATTACTCTATTATTGAGTATGATATGTGAATGTACCTGTTATATTTCCAATATACCCCTCTAAGTGGTATAGTCTACTTAGGAAGAAAAAGAAAAAGAGAAGTAACATAAAAAACGGAAGATGGAGGGTAAAGTGAATGAAGTGTAGTGTGGAGAAAAGAAAAATTTAGTATATGTAAAAAGCAAGAAGACTTGAAAACCTATGTAGTCCAATTTAAACCGATAACTTTTACAGTGTTTCAATATCCCGAAGTTTGCACCAAAACCACTTCATCATTCTATACCTGTAATACCACAAGGTAAGTTGGAACACGAAGGTTTATCAACTTTACTATTAATCTGAATTCAGGTCAATCAAGCCAAGCCGTTGTATCATCACTTCGTATTTTACCCTCGTCAATGGCTTTGTCAACCTATCAGTCATTTGTTTATACATAAGAACCCACTTAATTTGTATTATACCACGTTTCACTTTATCACTCACAAAATGTTGTTCAAGAGGTATTTATTAAGTGCTTTACTGATACTCAAGGTTTATAAACAGTTTCATAGCTTCCTTATCATCATAATATATCGTAGCGATAATAGGAATACGTAGCTTTGCAAACAAGTTCCTTATCCAAAGAATGTTTTCGGTAACCCTTTTTACTGCTACACTTTCAGAATCTACAAAAAAAAAAAAAAGGCATACTATGGATCCACGCTTGGATACCCAGTTAACTATGCTGTTAACGATATAAACTGTATATACATAGGTATAATTTCCAGTGACTTTATCCCCCTTTTAGTCGAAATCGTACCAACCGTTGATTTAAAGCCGATAGAAGTCTTTATGGTAATTTTAGCTAAATTTTGTAGCGTTTAAATACGGATTTGTTAATAGTTCTTTATTACCTACTTATATTATGTAATTTTTGTATTTTTTGAATTATGTAAATGTGTAATTGATAAGTGTAATTTTTTAAGTTAAGAATTGTGGAAGAAGCATGAAAGTATTGACATAAAAAAAGGCGATATCGAGCCTAATTTAGCATATTACATAGCCAAAATCCCCAAAATTTTACTGATACCACTTGATTTGTTATATATTAGTCTGATTTCTAGGTATTATAGTGTGAATAATTCATCTAAAGAAAATAGTGATATAGGCCAGCTATTTGTTTAATTTCTCTGCCCTAGAGTCTAAAACCATTTAGGTGTACGTATCTTATTTTAAGATGATCGTATATATGTTATGGTCCAACCTACAATGGTAAGCTAATTATGTGCCAAATGGGTTTTACTATTGAGGTATAGTGGAAAACTAGAAGAGACTACCGTGGCCCATTATGCAGGATCTATGGGTATAGCTAGTTCCCAGCCCGTTAAATGCCCTTATACGTGCCGTGTACACACCGGGCCCGGAACGGGTATTATATATTTTATTACGTATACAGTTACGTAACCCATCAACTTAATGTCTAATAACCTAAATTTATAATATACTCCCCTTTTTTCGAACGTTATAAGGACCGCGGCATTCCGCTAGTTAAACGTGGGACGCGGGCCTCGCCCACCTAATACGCGGGCTGGTAACGTAACTTTTAACGCGCCGTATAACGTATCGGCCGGTTTAACCCCAAACCTCCGATACCATATAACTGGTTCCCTTAACATGTTGTATAAAGTATTGTTCAGTTTAACTTTAAAATTCGGTATCGTATAACGCGTCCCTTTAACATACCGTATAACATATTGATTGGTTTAACTTTAGGACGTCAACGTCGTATATCGCGCCTTTTAATATACCGTATGACGTATAGTTTTCGCCGCCGTTATCGTATAACGTACCTTTTAATGTACCGTATAATACGTAACTTTTACCAAATACGATTCGTTAATGCCTATAAATACGGACTCCATCGTAACCCCTAAAACTTACCTTCTTTTCCTTTTACCTTATTAACCTTTTTTCGATATTTTCTACCTTTATAGTACCTCTTACAACAACCTTATTATTACGTTTTATTTTTGAATCGTTGATTGTTTATATATATCTTTTTAATTTTTTTAAAAATAAAAATGTTTGTATAATTAATATACATAATGAACCTATCCTGAACTATACTATAGTGTGAACTTTTAATGAAGACGATTAGCCGTTACATAAATTACGTTAACCTATTATATATAAAAACATCATCGCTAACTGTATGTTATAGCTTCCTCGCGTTATAAAAGAATTGTTTATCTTTGACGATAACGAAAATAAAAGCGAACTTACCCTTTTATAGGAAAAGGACGCGTATATATCGTATATTAATAGTCTTTTTAATTTCGGCGTTCCTTTCATTAATATTTAAGTTTATCGTTTGTAAGGTTGTTACGGGTACGAAAAAATTCATAATAAGGTAAATTGAATAAATTAACCTTATAAGAATCCTGACCGCTAATCAACCCTTTTTTATAATATATTTAATAAATAAGTTTTTTTTTAGTTTCGCTTGGTTTATGCGTCTCATTTTGACAATTAGTTGTAGCTATTAAAAACGGAGGTTATATTTCATCCTCCGTTTGTAAACGGTAATGAGGTATTTCGGGTTACCGGCCCGTTCCTACCCCCGTATTTTCCGAATTGGTTAACTAGTTTATTTAGTTTCTAAATTTTATTCGAATTTAAAAATTCTCTACCATTATGGCAGTATAAGCTATTACCCCTTTCGCCATATTTTTCCGTCGCCTTTCTCTCCCGGGTTTACCCTCCTTTAAAACTCTCCCGTTACCTTTTACGGTTTCGCCTATCTACTGTAATAAGAATTTTTCGGCTAACCGTACGTTAATACATAATGTTTTTATGCTAACTTCCTTTAATACCCTTCGTATGCTTTTTCGTAGGTTTAACTTAAACAGTTAAAATAATATAGCTACATAAACTATATTTTTATTACTAATATAGGTTACGATTTATGAAACGTAATAAGTGAATTTTAAAAACTAATAGTGTAAGCTCCGTTTTTACTCGTATGCTATTCGTTGACTTTAGTTAGGAGTAAATTAATCGAGCCGACCGAAAACGGGCGGAAAATCGTACCCGGGTTAACCGCGTTATCTGGGTATATATTAATATATTATAAACCCCAATTACCCGCCTAAAAGATCGCTTTCTCCGCCCCGTCTCTTGCTAATCGTTATCGTTTACTTTTTTCTAACGTTCGTCCCGCCTCACGTTACCCGTCCTTTTTGGTATCGTCATGTGTCCGCCTTACCATTCGTTAGCCCCCGTGGTAGACGCCTACTAATACCAGCCCTGTCCCACGCCGCCCGTTCCTACCAGACTTTTCCAATATTCGAAATTAATCGTAATAAGATAGTTAGTATTAATAACGTTATTACTCGTTAAATCTAAATAAAGATAATAATAATGAATAGGTAAAACTTCATTAAGCCGTGGTAAAAGTCGCTATATATTTGGATATTAATTCGAGGAAGTTGGGTAATATATACCCGTCCCTACTTATTATATTATATTATAATGATAACAATAATAATAATAATAACAACAATAATAATAATAATAATAATAATAATAATAATAATAATAATAA
>JASMMZ010000008.1:1841370-1948934 GCA_038502455.1 Anisogramma anomala | reverse complement strand
TAATAATAATAATAATAATAATAATAATAATAATAATAATAATAATAATAATAATAATAATAATAATAATAATAATAATAATAATAATAATAATAGATTTTCATTTTCAATTATAAATATTATGTTATTTCCGAAGTAAAAGCAATTCGCCTCGCGTAAGTTTCTTAGCATATATTGGACGTCAACGTCGAAATACGGGGTTATTATATACCCGGGCATCCCTTTCTTTCGCCTCGAATATATATAAGGTTATAATATAATAATAAATCTCTAGTAATTCATACTTTCACTTATTATAGCCTTTTTACTTAACTCATATAAAGTAATATAGTCATACCCCGTTTTTAACGCAAAAACTTCTTGAACTTTAAATTCCTCGTATAGACCTTTTCTTATATCGTTAAAAACGAAAACTAGTCCCGGGAAAATATCGGATAAAACCTACGAGGGGAGGAAATCCGTAGGCGTTTACTTAACTAAATTTACGAAAAATATAAAGGGGTTGTTAAAAATATTTAAAGTTATATTTAACGGTTTCAAAATATTAACAACCTGGTATTAATTGTAAAGTTAATCAAGCTTCTCACTTAAGCGGTGAATTTTAATAATATATAGATCAGTTTCATTGCAGTTTCTTATTTTATACTGTTTCGTTAAACGTTGTCGGCGGTTTGCTATTATTTCAATTTATCATTAAATATATATTATCGCCGCATAAATCAATTTCGTACCGTCGCGTAAGTATATTGTAAACGTAACGACTTACTCTAGCGGATTAATCGACGACTTCGTATCTTTATTTACCTTCGGGATAATATATATTTAATATTAATTTCCCGAAAGGTTCAGGTTAAGCCCGGTAATCATCTACTTTCGTTTATTTAATATAAATGAATAAACTGATTAATATTATACCTAATTATATTACGAAAAGGAGACGACTATTTGCAAATACTTTTAAATTTTCTAATTTACACGTTTAATACTGTTATCTATTTATAAGTGATACGCCGTAAATAGAAGTTGCTTAAATTTTACCAGATAATGAAGAGTCGTTTAAAATACGTTTACTTAATTCGAACCGTGTTTATTGATAATAAAATCTGGAAATATATGAAATCTCCACTATATATCATGGAAGCGCTCCGTATACGAATCAGCAATTATAAATTACATAACCTCGAGTTAAATAAACTTAGAAAGTCAGTCCGTAAAAATTGACAAATATCGAAGGTCGTCATCGGTATCTAATGAATAGACAATAAAATCGACTAAATTATATACTAAATGTTGATTTAGGATAAGGAAATATTAAAGGAAGCCTTATCGTAAGGTATGATAAGGTTTTATATTATTATATTACGTATATATTCGATATTTGAGTCGAATATTTACGGTTTTTTTTTAATGGTAACCTCGTTAAAGGACTCTAAACAAAACTCTTTTATTTGGATAATCTATAATAAACGAATCGTAGGTTTATTATAATATTTTCGTTGTTAAGGGTTTCCAATTCAGTAATTATAATCTATTACGATAACGTAACGTAACTCGCGAATTAATTTCATAATCCGTAATTTATATCAATCATCTTACCTTAACTGGGAAGTGCCTGGCGCCTTCGGAGACTATCAATAAGCGAACTTCATATAATAGGTTATTCGTTATTCGTTAATCTTATAATTCCGCGAAAATACCCGGCCCGAAAATAAGGCGATTACTCGATTTTAAAGAAATTGGCGGGTTTAGCACGATCCAGGATTGCATTAATACTAATAGTTTCGGCGTTTTAAAATCCCCCGGCGTTGTCTCGGCCGGCAACCCGGGAGCGGGCCGAGCCTGTGATGATGTCGCTAACGTCGACCCTTTAAAATTCTTCGGCTTTTCCTCTGGGTATATATTATCGCGATCCAATAACTAAGCCTTCGATTTAACAAATCCATTTGTATAAACCGCTGTAATATACGTTTTTATAATATATATATTAGAATAGTATTGCATGCAGTGCAGTAGGTCAACTTTACTTGCAGTAAAGTTGACCGTACTACAAGTGTATTGCTTTATGCGGACTTACCGCATTGGGTATAAGTCGAGTGCAGTACGCTGCACTTCACTCTAAGGCACGAGCTAAGCACTTGGCCATATAAATTACAGTGCAGATCGGCTAGCAGTCTGCCAAACCTAGAACAATACATCTACTATCTGACTACTGCAATACTACGGTTACTTCGAAGAAGACCATTCGAATCGACAACGTTGCAACGTCTAAGGCTTATCAAAACTGACCAGTGCTTATTAGGTTAAACACAGATTAACTAAGTAAAAAAAGAAGCTACTTTCTGGTTACGCTTTGAAATTACGTAAGGTAAAGGAATGATTTTTTCGAAAGGTCTTGAGGATACGTCTGCTGTTTACAGGTAGCTAAAAGGAAGACTTTTAAGTGCGTCTGCTATTCACAGGTATTTGAAAGTAGCAACAGTATTGCTATTATTGAAAACAATAAGAAACCTTTACTAGACTAGTCTTAAAAAAAAAGCGTTGAGATTAACCGCCTAAAAGACTTTAAGCTGGCAAGTTGGTAAACGGTTAAGTTAGTACTACTGCGGGTGTTACTACTGTAAGAAAAATGACTAAGTCCCTACGCCAAACAACCTCTACCACCAACAACGACCTCCGACCTTAATACCTACACCAAATCTTTGCCCTACTTTATTTTTCTCACTTCCCATACCACGTTAATCGTCAAGTTCGCTACTCCGAACGAAAACACCAAATCGTGCCAAAAAAGCTACGTCTTACGATTTCACGTTAAATCGCCAAGTCCGCACACCCTAAACCACCAAGTCCACACGCCTTTAGATCGCCAAGTTAACCATTAAAACCTACACTACATTTCTTCAGCTTTCGTTATGATAGCTTTATAACATGTAGGATTCGACATTATCGAAGACCCTATTGGGAAAAAGGTAATTAAGGCCTTTGGAACCACTTTCATCAAGCATTTTGACGACGACCTCTGGATTAAGGAAGTTAACAAAGACTTTGCCCCCGAATACCTTACCAACTACTTCGGCTACTTTATCCTAGACGTCATTTATAACGATTAAGATACGAAAGTTAAAGCCTTTTTCGATTATATCGAGTTTTTTGAAGACTGGAGCTTAGATATATGGAAAAAGATAAAGACGTCGGTTAAAGTTAAGTTAAAGGCTAACTTACGTCTACGAGGGATTTTACTGCCTTTAAAGGTCGGTAAAGACGGAAACCTCGCCGATGTACTTTACGAGTACGCTATGGATAAAAACTAATAATGGATTTAGGAAAATAAGGGAAAAGGAATTGCTAACAACAGTAATCCTCAACGCCCACACACATGTTTGTAAGGATTTGCCTAAGCCAAAACGAGCAGACACGAGGACCATATAGATTTACACCCCTTAAGCCTTTAAATCCACAAATTAATTAAGTAGAAGCTCCACCGAACCCCTTAATACCAAGAGGATTATCACTAAGTCCCCTGCAACGAAAACCTCCAGGCCCATTTCCCCTAAGAGTCTTAACACGTCCAATTTTAGCAGTCAAATTGAGGAAGGACTGGTTTTAAACGCGATTCTATTATAGGTACAACCACTGGCTTTTTCTCTCTAAACTTAGTCAAGGGCAATTATCTTGCCTACTAACACCAGTAACAACCTTAGTTTTTCCCCCAGTTAAGCGAAGATTACGACCAGTGCATTACACTTCCCTTTCGACGCGTCCCTATAGAGTATACGGACTATACAGCAATCACCACGTTCGTTAAGATCTAGGGAGGTAAAGAGAAGTATAACGGTAAGCTGTATAATTTTTTCGACGTTAAGTTACGTCTATTCTTTAACATTTCCATTAAATAAAAGTTAATTCGTTAGGTTTTTATTCGTTATTTCTCAGTATCCTTACCGGTTAAGCTAAGGATCAATACCTCCTATACTTGACGAACTGTATTTTCTTCCACGAAATTTACGATGGTATAAAGAGTTACTTTAAATACGATGTTAAACTTGCCTAGTATTATACGAATTGGAATATTATTAAGTGGTTTTATATATTGAATTATAAAAAAAGAGTCGAAAAGTAAAATGAACGTTTTAAATTAAATGTTTAATAGGCTAATACTTTATCAGTAAGTAATGGGAAACGTAGGAGTTGGCGATGGCACCTTACGCTAATAGGTCCAGCAAGTAGTTACGGGTTATAAAAAGTTTGAATACGCTTTACAATGCCCTAATACCACCTGCTAAGGGTTTTTTTTAGCTAATTACGTTCCTCGTTGACGACCGTAATTGCTCGAGTATTCGACTCAATCGGTATTTATTTATAAACTCCGGAATTCAGTAACGAAAAAGATCCTTTTAGTTCGTACTATATTGATCGACGGTATGAACGACTCGACAAGTACGGTTAATAAAGTATCTAGACCTTTACCTACGGAAAAGGTTATTTACCCTCTTTAAAGTTTTTAAATCAGTTAATTAAGTTTAACTCAAACGCTAAAAATTTTTTGGATTTACAGAAAATAAGGCTGCTAGTTAATACGCCATATTATCGCTGAACGTAACGTAAAATAGGTGATATACTATACGTAGTACCCTTTTGCCTTAAAATGGGATTATATAAAACATGTTACGTAATTTGAAGAAAGTAAAGTTAAGGAGGAGGAAAACAAGCTGAAGGCTATCGGCTGACACGAAGATACCAATGTTAACGCCGGTATTAGCCCGAAATCCACGTAATAACTAGCCGACCACACATTCTTATACCACTTTATAGGTAAAGACCCTTACCGCCGTCATAACGATATAAGCTCTGGCCTTATACACCTCTTTATTATTTAATACCGGTACGCTAAATAAGTCTTTTGGGGGATTATGCCGGATATAAAGGCAGTACGGTACTTAATAGGAGGTTATTCGTAATATATCGCGTTACTAAGGGATACGGATATTGTTACAGAACTTGACTACGCGGATGTTAGTAAGGCTAAAGTTAGCTTTGGCCTTGGGAAAGAGATATTTTTACTGGGATCGACGATAGTAAAAATTATTATTAGCCATACTGTTTTTCATATCTTAAAACCCCTTACCCCTTTTCTCCTTTACCTTAAAGACATATAAAACCTCGGCGTTAACGTTCATATTTAAATTAATAAGTTGATATATATTAAGGCTGATAAAAGGTTTTTAGTTAACCTTAAGTAAGGGTATTTTTTTGGTTTTATCTTTAAGTATTAAAGGTAGTGGTGTTAAACCTAACGGAGATAAAACTACATTAATTACATCATAAGTTTAACCACCCGGTAACTAACAAACTTTACAAGGTCCTAAAAGTAATTAGTTACTAAAATGTGGATTCATTAACATTAAAGGCAATTGAACTTTTTTACTACTACTGTTAAATATACTCTTAAGTCCCCTTAAGGTTTAAGTTTACGTTAAAGGAAAACTAAAACTTTAACTCGGAAATTTCCGTAAACGTATTTTATTTAACCGGTAAGTTAGTATTATACGTCGTAGACTTCGCTACAGCTTTTTATGGCGTTAAGTTCCTTATGACTATTATAAAGAAGGAAACATATGAACTATTCCGTATTTTATAGATTAATACGTACCTTGGTTTACCAGACGTGTTAATTTACGATATCGATATTAACTTTATTACTATAAAGTTTTAAGTTAATGTAAAGTTAATAGGGATTTAGTGTAAATAAGTTTTTATAAAAGCTCACTAAGGTATTAACAAGGTTAAAAAGATATACGTACTCCTACGAAAGGCCTACAATATCCTTACATTAGAAATCGAAAGCTTTATAAACTAAGAGGTACGGTTTTAAATGGCGGTAAAGGGTTTTAACGATACTATTAGCCTTAACGGATTTATAATAACTTTACTGGTATTTAAAACTTACCTATGAATAATAATTAAGTCGCTACCCTCGTTAAGTACCTAAAAGTGTGTTATAGCATATAGCAAAGTATTAAAGGAACTAAGGAAGGAATTAGCACATCGTCAGGTTAATAATGCTCTTAACATCAAAAACAGACCTTTAATAATAAACGTGTTTTTACTTCCCCTTTAAAGTAAAGTCCTTACGTAACGTAAACCAGGTAAATGAGATAGGTCGTATAAAACCTTAAGTATTACTAACTTCAACGTAGTGGTTAAAATTGCTAATGGCTCCATAACTTTCCAAGTAATATAAGTTAAGCCGTATGAAAAACCACTTAAGTTTGATAAAAAAAAATTAACGTCGATAACTTCCGAGCCGAAAAACTTAACTCATATAACCCTTTCAAGCCGATTGTTAATAAGCCGATGAAATGTCGACAGCGTGGAAGACCGCCTAAGAGGAGGATATACACTAAAGAAAAGGAAGATAAAAACTACAAGTTTAGTAGGGTATATATAACGGCGTGTGTATTTTAAAGGGAAAAGTTTAACGGGAAATTAGCCTTTAAGTTACGTATCGAAAATATTATTAATATACCGGGCAAACCTTTTAAAGAAAGTTACCAAATGAAAATGAAAGGCCTTTTGTTACGGGGATTTACATGATTTATACCGTTGATATAATTTAAAGGTTAAAATATCACTATCTTTAAATCGAAGGTAATTTACGAGGTCAAGGGTAAGACTACGGATTGGCCGTATAAAAAGTTACGGTTAATCGCCTAAAGATACGGTAATAAAGGTAAGAATTAAATCCTTACTTCATCGCCTATAATTTAAAAGATTAGTCAGCGTTTAATCGTTACTATTCCTACCAGTTTGATTGCTAATACAAAGGGCTAGTGTGTATTTAATAGCCGGAACATTACGTAAGCGTACATGTAATCTGCCACCGATCTTAAACGGATTATATTGTTAAAAATATTATAAAAATTAAGGGATAAGTTTCCGGCTGATACGATAATACACTGTATCAAACCTTTATACGGATTAACTAAAGTTAGCGTTTACTGGTTTTTAATGTACCAGGCACACTTTAAAAATGGTCTGGGTATAAAGACTTTAATATTTAACCCGTATTTATTAATTACAAAACGTAAAGAATTTGGCATCATAAATATATAGGCTAACGATACCCTTTCCCTCGGCGATATTAGATTTATGATGGCGAAATAACGTGTTATCGAAAAGTTGGGTTTTTAAAAGTGTAAGCTAGTTCAAATGTTGGCTAAGGATATATGACTTAACTTTAATGGATCGTCACTTTGTATTCATGATATTAAGTTTGAAAAAGGCATTTAAATCAACCTACGTTAAAAAGTGTAAGCCATAAGCCTAAAAACTATAGATAAAATTAATGAGGTAGAGGAACAAAGATACTTGAAGCAAAGGGCCCGTACGGCTTACATAGCCACGCTATGTTAACCGAAGGCATCGTATAACCTTTCCATTACGGTATAAACATAGGACCCGTAAGATGAAGACTTTAACAAGCTAAACAAACGGATTTATTGGCAAATGGATTACGTGGAAAGAGGAATTAATATAGTCTTTATAGATTTGACGAAGGCGAAACTAATAATCTTTGCGGACAGGTTATTTGCTAATGATACTAACCTTATATCATAAATCGATTTCCTAATAATTCTCGTTAACGAGGATAGGTTTAAAGGGCAGTTTACGATTACCAAAAACCTTGTATACTGGATATTTGTTAAGTGTAAATGTGTAATTCAAAGTGTATTAGCTTTTAAAGTTTATGGTATAATAATAGGCTTTGATATTAGTATGGTAATTAACGGCATATTAAAGATTATTACCAAATATCTGTATTTACTACCGATACCTATAATAGTATATACCGATTCCCGAAGCCTTTACAAATGCTTATTAAAATTAGGTACGATTAATGAAAAACGCCTGATAATAGACGTAATGGCGTTATAGGAGGCATACGAAGCCCGGGAAATCGATAAGTTCTGATAGATTAACGACAAAGATAACTCTACCGATGCCATAACTAAGGCCACACCCAATGACGCCCTGGAAAGATTTGTGGATAGCAATACGCTAACTATACGAATCGAAGGATACGTGGATCTCCTAACACGTAACATGGAGAAACAGGGTTACCACGGTAAATTGGAAGACCGCTAGGGTAATGGTGGTAATAGCAGTAGCTTGAATTACTGGCAAAGGGTATGCAAGTGGTGGCGTACTTGATTTACGTAGGTCTGTGGCGAAGGATCTGTATACGGGATTTAAGGAACGCAGATCTTGGAGGGATGGAGCAAAAGGGCTACAAAGGGCCATAATTGAGGTTGTTTTTCAGTACAGATTGATTGAAATCGACAGGGGTTTGGCTTGTGGATTGAGGAGGGATTTCAGAGGTTGCCACCAATTGATGGCAAGCCACGTTAGCGTGTAGGCACAAAACAAAAATCCGCCAGTGTTGGAATGGTATTGCATGTAGTGCAGTAAGTTAACTTTACTTATAGTAAAGTTAACCGTACTGCAAGTGTATTGCTTTGTGCAGACTTACAGCATTAGGTGTAAGTTGAGTGTAGTACGCTGCACTTTACTTTAGGGCACGGGCTAAGCACTTGGCTATACAAATTACAGTGCAGACCGGCTAGCGGTCTGCCAAACCTAGAACAATACATCCACCATCTGATTACTGTAATACTACTGTTACTTCGAAGAAGACCATTCGAATCGACAATATTACAACGTCCAAGACCTACCAACAATATAATTTTATTATTACCACGTTTAATATAGTAATGGAAAAAAGTTAAAAGACTCGTACGTGAAATTCCTTAACTTCAGGCTTATATTATAACCTACGGGTTAATGTATCCGGGTAGGCGTCCTAAATTGTGGGCCGGTATTATGAATAATGTAGAAAAACGAAAGAATTTTAACCTATTTAGCCTAGCGTTTCGAAATTGAAAGTATTAAGGAAAAATATTATAATCCCTTATAATCCGTTAAGATCGTAAACGGGGTGCAGACGTTACGCAGATTTAAAAACCACGCTTTTAAATAAGATATTATTGTAAAAATCTCCTTATCGTAAATAGTATAGTTACGTTTCGTGTCCGTTAATCGTGAAGTATAATAAACTATTAGCCTTACGATATTATCTTTATTCCGTTACGATAATTACCCTTTTAACGACGTTTCCTAATAATCGGTTTTTACTACTGTTAGCCGATTTAGGTCCTAATATGACAAAATTGGAGCTGTAACAAAGTTATCCTTTAAGGTTTAGAATACGTATTCCTCTTATTTTTCATAGAACTAATGAATTTCTTATTTTATTAGTCGGATAAAATAATTGGATAATCCAAAAAAAAATATTAATAAAATACCGATAATAGTTGAAAGCCCCTAAAAAACTTTGAATCACCCGAATAGTACATGGTAATTCCTATTTTCGTATTACCGGAACTTTTTGGGGGTTAGACAGAATACCTACGCTAACCATTATAATAAAACCTAAATATTTTAATGTTTTAATTACGAAGTTACAATTTTTTAAGTCCAAGTTTAGCCTAATATTATGAAGGTGTTTTAAAACCATGTGAATTTTCGCCATATAATCTTATTTAATACCAGAGTAAAAGATTAAAAAGTAGTTAAGTTAAGTTGTAATAAAATCATTGAAATTATTTGCTATTATATAATTAATATATCTGTTGGAATAATACTACATACAGTGTAGTAGGTCAACTTTACTGTAAGTAAAGTTAACTATACTGTAAATTGAGTGTATTGCTTTGTGGATACTTACCGCATTGGGTGTAAGTCGAATGTAGTACGTTATACTTCACTCTAGGTCACGGAATAAGCAATTGGCTATACAAATTACAGTGTAGACCGGCTAGCAGTCTGTCAAACCTAGAATAATACATCCACAATCTGATCACTGTAATACTACTGTTACTTTGAAGACCAATCGAATCGACAATATTGTAACGTCTAAGGCCTGACAACACTAATTAGTGCTTGTTTATTGGCTTAAGCACAGATTAGCTAAGTAGAAAAAAAAATCGACTTTCCGGTTACGCTCTAAGTTAAACGACCGTTAGGGTAGAGGAAAGATTCTTACGAGAAATTTTTACTGCTACGTTGGTTTTCACGGCAGTAAGTAGAAAATAATTTTAGGCTACGTTGGTTTTTAACAGAAGCTTATAGGTAGCGACGGTATCACTATCGAAAACACCAAGAAATCTTTACAGATCCTTTTTAAAAACGTTGAAATTAATTATTAAAAGTTTCAAAGTTCATTAAGTTAGTAAACGGATAAGTTAGTACTACTACGAGTGCTATTAATACAGAAAAACGACTAAGTCCCTAAGCCAAATAACAAATAACCTTCGTTCTTTACTACTAACAATGACCTTCAACCTTACCACCTACATCAAACCTTTACCCTACTTCGCTTTTTTTACCTTTTTACACCAAGTTGATCATCAAGTTCGTTAATTTAAACACAAAACCACCAAGTTATTCTAAAAAAGTTACGTTGCGCAACCTTACGTCAAGTCACTAAGTCGCCAAATTCACACGCGAATTTACACCAAAACACAAATTCCCTACGCCCAAGATCACTAAGTCTATCACCCTTACGCCTCTTATAAGTCTTTCACAATCTAAACCGCTAAAATATCCCTAATTTAGAAATATATAAAGAAAGTTGAAGCTCTCGAAATAATATTCGTCAACCATTACAACTAATAACTCTGAATTATAGATATTGAAGAGACCTTAATTAAAGCCTACCTAACCAACTATATTGGCTAGTACATTATAAAAACGGATTTCGGTGACGATGACGGTCGCGACGCTCGCTCTTTCCAAGACTTTCGCGAGTTTTTCAGCTCCTAGACTATTAACATGTGGAAAATGATCTAATGCTCGGTCAAGGGCAAGCTAAAAAATGAGGTTATATATCGTGGTATTTACATTCCTAAAAAAAAACCCGGTAGGATTAGCGAAAACCTTATTCGAACTAGTTTAACAAAAAGACTACCTTTACAACCCTTATCCTTAAAACTTTTAAAGGAAATAGGGAGGCATTGAGAGACTTTAACACTTACACACACATTTTAAAGAACCTTCGCTTTACCTTTAATGAAGTTAAACCTCCTTACGAATTAGCGATAAGGAATCTATTAACCTGCTCGGAAATTCAACACCACTACATAACAGCGCAGAGTACGCCCTTAGCGGCGGCAGGATATGTAAAGCAACGGCCGTCAACGTGACCAAAGGTATTAACGTCGGCGCTTTACACCAATCAATTAAACAAGATCGTCAAGCCTCCTAAAACCTTCAAGTACCCATCTCCCTTTAGCAATTAAATCTCTAAGACCTTCAAAAACATTCCCCCTTCAAATTTGCCTACGCGTGCGAACCTAC
The DNA here is from genome assembly GCA_038502455.1 of Anisogramma anomala. Taxonomy (NCBI): domain Eukaryota; kingdom Fungi; phylum Ascomycota; class Sordariomycetes; order Diaporthales; family Gnomoniaceae; genus Anisogramma; species Anisogramma anomala. Next base: position 1,937,522 of record JASMMZ010000008.1, on the reverse strand, counting down.
CACAGGTCCTACCACAGGACTTTACCCCTCAGGCCAGGCGACTGACAATTATCCTCAATACCATACCTCGAAAGCTCTAAAGCTTAAACCGCCAGAAAACACTATTTAAGACTGGGATAACTATTATCACCTTCCTCCAAAACCTGTTAAAATGGTTAACATTAACTATAAACTTTTTACGGACTTTATTAAGATTTAGGACGATATAAAGAAGTATAACAGAAAGCCCTATAACCTCCTTGATACTGATATAATACCTTTCCTAAACATTTAAAAGTAAATGGAGGTTTTACCTTCTAATTTTCACTTATTGTTTCCCGAAATTCTTACAGGGCACGCCAAAGACTACTACCTAACTTTTTTGACCTAAACAACTACATTTAGCGAAATCTACGATAATATAAAAGGATACTTCGAATACGACGTTCACCTTACGTAATACTATACAAATTAGAATACCACAAGGTGAGCAATGATAATGGTTAAAAGGAAAGAGGAAACACCGATAGATATGTTTAATTAGATAATTAACAAGTTAATATTATTCTAGAAAGTAATATGTAAAGCTCATGTTAGCGAATCCACACCACGTAAGCAAGTACGGTCAGCAATTACAGGTGTTAACGAATTCGGATACGCCTTACAACGCCTAGATGTCACTTACGAAAGCTTTTTTAGCCAGGTACGTTTTTCGCTTACCACCGTGATAACACGTACACCAAACTCACCTAATATACACTACCAAGCCGGCAACTCCCTTAACGTAAATAAAAAAGACATTACAATGGTTAATTATATCGACTGCAAGTACAGGCGCCTATAACGCCTAAGGTTTGGCCCACCGGCTACAGACTAAAGGCAACAGTCACGTTAATGTCAATAAGACTAAGCTTTAGGCGGATCTATTAACCGTTAACACTATCGTCATAATAGTGGTAAAAGGTGTTGGATATATAGTAAGTTTGGCTGTTAGTTAACTCGACACCACCCACCAAGCGTAATAATAAAAAAGCAGTATATCAGGTTTAATACACTATTGATTCTAAATAGAACTACTTGGATTAAATCGTAGACTTCGAGAGAGACGAGCTAATTAACAACTTTAATACCCTAAAACAAATTAAGTGATACGAAGAAGATACTATTTCTAGTTCGGTTTAGTAATTAGCTGACTATGTCTTTCTATACCATCTGGGTGGTAAAGACCCTTACCTTTGTCTTGATTAAGCTCCTAATCCTTTATATACCTTTAACATTCGCGATAGTTACGCGGACCATATGATTTAAGGTATTATGCTAGATATAAGGGTATCAAGATACTTAATAGGAGGCTATTCGCAATATGTAGCACTATGGAGGGAAAACACTATAGCTATTGGGATTAATAGTCACAATATTGGTAAGGCTAAAGTTGGCTTTAGCTTAGGTGAACAACTATCGTTACTGTGAACAAAGTTGGTTTAAACTGTTGTGGGAATAATTACGTTTCACATCCTCAAACCACTTACCCCTTTCCTACTTTACTTAGAGGATATAAAAACCCTTGGCGTTAACGTTGACATTAACTCAGACGAATTGGTTAAGAAAGGCTTGAGGTTTCTACTCGCCCTTAAGTGGGGGCACCTATGGTTTTATCTTTAAGGCCCGGAAACACTAGTGTTAAACCTGACGGAGCTGGGGATACGTTAACTACACCGTCGTTTTAACTACTTAGTCGTTGATAAGCTATATAAAGTTCTAAAGTCCGTAAGATATAACGATATGGAATACTTTACCCTAAAATCCATTAAAAGGCTTTATTATCACTATTAAACGTATGCCCAAACTGTCATGACCCAGACAGCGGTTAGGTCAGGAAAACAGGCCAGCAAGGAAACTACGCCACTGAGACGCCTGAAGTCTAACACATCAGGCGGGGAACATCTCTTATGTCAGCAGACCCAGGGTTAGGGTTAATGCCAAGGATATGTTGGATATGTTGGATATGAGGTTATCCAAGCTATCCACATTATACAGTACTGAAGACGTATAAAGGATTGAGGATATAAGGACACGGTCAGCACCACACAGATAGTATTTCCTTCATAGCTCTTCAGTTGTCAATCTAAGTATTCAGTCTACCCTGAATAGCCTCACGGCTTCTGATCATCACTCGCACGAACACAGTCTTGATATTGCACCTTTTGTTACCTCTGCTACCTTACTGTTAACATAAACCCTCTGACACCTTCTATATACTCACGGGTATTTAGTGTGATCATTACACAAACCCCCCATAGATTTAAGTTTATACTAAAAAACGATAAGGATTTTAATTTCAAGATTTTCATCGATGTATTTTACTTAGATAATAAGCCTACTCTTTACGTCGTTAATTTTGCAACCTTTTTTCATAGAGTTAAGTTTTTAAAATCCCTTTTGGCAAAGGATACGTGGAAAAAGTTAAGGATACTGTAGATTAACACGTACTTGGATTTACCTAACGTCGTTGTTCACGATACCGGTACAAACTTTGCCGCGGTAGAATTTTAAGAAAATGTTAAAATAATAGGTATCCAATGCAAATAGATACCTGTAAAGGCCTACTAAAGCATTAGGAAGGTTAAAAGAGCATACTACCTACTTCGCCGAGCGTATAATATCTTTACGTTGGAAACTAGAAGCTTTACGGATCCGGAGGCACGCCTATAGATAGCAGTAAAAGGTTTAAATGATACTATAGGCCCTGAAGGCTCAATGCCAACGCTCCTATTTTTTAGAGCGTACTTACGCCTGACGAGTGAATTTCCACTCTCGGCAAGTACTTAAAAACGTGTTACGGCCTATAGCAAAGCTTTAAGGGAACTGCGAAGATAATAGGCACGCCGAGAAATCAATAACGCCTTTAACACCAAAAAAGGACCTTTAACAATCGACGTGCTTGCTTTGCCGTTACAAAATGAAGTCTTTGTATGGCGGAAGCTGGGAAAATAAGAAAGCCTATATAAGATATTAAGTATCGCGAACTCCAAAGTAGTTTTTAAAATTACTAACGGTCTTATATCCTTTCTAATTACCCAGGTTAAGCCTTACATTAGGGTTACTAACGATAAAGACCCTTAAACTAAGCGATGGAACTAATACAAACCTCCTTCACCCGTTATCGATAAGCCGATGGAACGCCATCTGCGCGGACGACCTTTGAAGAGAACAAACGTTAAAAAAGAGGAATATATACCTGGCCGTATCTATAATATTACTTGGGTAAGCAGGAAAGAAAAGGATAACGAAGATTTAACATTGAAGTTCTGGGTATAGGAGATTATTAAGACCTATGGAAAACCTTTTAAGGAAAGCGATAAGGTTGAGATTAACGGCCTGCTAACTCAAAGGGTTATACAATTCATACCAAAGACTGATTTTAACTCTTAAGACTCAAATGTCACGATCTTTAAATCAAGGATTATTTACAAGGTTAAAGGTAAGACCACGGGGCATCCGCATGAAAAATCACGTCTAATCGCTTATAGATACGGTAATAAAGGAAAAAACTAGATCTTTATATAGTCGCCAACTATTTAGAAGATTAGCTAGCGCTTGATGGTCGCTTTGGCAGCAAGTTTGCTAGCCAAAATTAAAGGAAAATTTACGCTTAATAGACGTGATATAACGTAAGCCTACACGAAATTAGTAACGGATATACAGCGGATCGTACTGCTAGAATTACCACAGGAACTCCGTGCCATATATCCTTTAGATACGGTAATACGTTATATCAAGTCACTATACAAATTGGCTAAAATAGGTGTTTACTGATTTCTGATCTACCAGTTCCACTTTGAATTACGACTAGTGATAAAGACTTTAATATAAGATCCGTACTTACTAATAACGTAAAAGAGGAAATTCGGCGTGATAGGCATATAAATTAACGATACCCTTCTCATTGGAACGGCTGGCTTTATAATATTAAAACAACAAGCGATTAAATACTCTATATTCTAAAATTACAATCTGGTAACGACGTTAACGAAGGGCATCCAACTTAACTTTGATAAATCTTTAAACCGCATGCTTAATGTTAATACAGTTCTTAACTTTCGCTAAAAGAGCTAGAGCGTTTTTTTTTTTTTTTTTTTCCATAATTAACAAAACTGACGAGGCTAAGACTTAACGGTACTTAAAACAGCATGCTCAAAGCAATTATATTGCTACCTTATATTAACCGGAATCTTTCTACGACCTATTCATTACGATATACATACAAACGCCAACGGATAAGGAATTTAACCGGCTGAATATGGGGCTAAAATAGCAGATGCAGAACTTAGACCGCGGGATTAATACGGTTTCAATCGACCTCTCAAAGGCCAAATTGATCATCTTTACTAACGGGTCCTTTACAAATAACACCGATTTGTCTTTAAAAATCGGCTTACTAATAACCCTCGTCAATAAATACAGGCAAGAAAACCAGTTTAGTATTATCGGCACCCCAATTTATTAAACCTTCGTTAAGTACAAATGGATTTGAAGAAGCGTGTTAGCTTCAAAGGTTTACGGCATAATAAAGAGGTTTAACGTAGGAATGACATTATGGGAAACCCTTAATATTATTAACAAGCAACTAAAGATTCCTCCTATTCCGGTAGTAATCTATACCGATTTAAAGAGCTTTTTAGAATACCTTTCGAAACTCGGGACCACCAGTAAAAAACGCCTGATAATCGACGTAATGACACTCTATTAAGATTAAGAAGGGAGGTAAATTAAGGAAATCCGATGGATCGATAGCAAAGACAACTCTGCGGATACTATAACGAAGGCTGTGCCGAACAAAACCCTGGAAAAGTTTGTGGATAGCAACAAGCTAATCATACGGATCGAGGGCTACGTAGATAGGCCTCCCAAAAAGCTTTAATCATGTAACGAAGGCTATGTTAGCAAACTGTAAGATTACCAGAGGATTAATAATAGCGATTTTTTTAAATGGTATGGTTAAAGTAGAGGCTTATAAAGGCCTGTGGCGAAAGAACTTTTTATAAGAGTTGATAAACTCGGACCTCGGAGCGACGGAGCAAAAAAGGCTAAATAGGGTCAATTTGCATGCAATTGTGTGCAATTCAATATGGAAGTCAACTGGAATTAATAGGGGTTTGACTAGTTAATGAAGAGGCAATTCAGTGGTAACCAAAAAAAATTAGTTAGTCACACTGGCATGCGCGCACAAACTAAAAAGCCTCCAGTATTGGAATAGTACTACATGTAGTATAATAGGTCTAATTTACTATAAGTAGAGTTGATTATACTACAAGTTAAGTGTATTGTTTTGTAAAGACTTACCGCATTAGGTGTAAGTCGAGTGCAATATGCTGCACTTCACTTTAGGGCACGGGCCAAGCAATTGGCCATACAAATTACAGTGCAGACCGGCTAACAGTTTGCCAAACCTAAAACAATACATCCACCATCTGACCACTGCAATACTACTGTTACTTCGAAGACCAATCGAATCGACACCGTTGTAACATCTAAAGCCTACCAACAAGATCGTTAAAACGTCTTCGGCGTTTGCGCTAGCACGAAAGGGGTAATTAGCCATTTGAATAGCCCGAAACGCATACGAAAAAAACGTTAATTCTTTTCATTCGAATATAACCCGAATACGGTAAAAGGTTATTTAAATATCTAGTTTCGTAAGTTACATCTACTTCGACAAAGCGCGTAGGGTTTCCTTAATTAAAGGTTAGGAAAAACGATTTTATTCGTTAATTTTATTTAATACCTGGTAATCGATATAAAACCATTACCCCACCCTCAATTTAGAAATTAGCAATACCGAAGCCGCGACTGATGAGGAATTTACCCGAACTTAACCCTTATTTATCAATTTTGTAAAGCAACGTTTAAACTCGAAAAATGAATCTCTTAGTATCGAATATAATAGTTTCTAGGATCGTTTTGATAGAAATTAATTTTCGTTAGGTTTACTATAAATGTAATACTCGAGTTTTCCCCTATATAAGGGTAAAGTCATAGTCTTATCTTTATTCAACAGGTCGCGAAATTTTACCAATTTTATTAATAAATGTAATTACCCCCCCCCCCTTTTTTAAAAAAAAATGGTAATCGGCGCCGTCGTTTGTGAAATCCGCATCATCTCGTAAAAACTTGTAATAAAATTTAATTACGATTGATTCTCCGTACGTTCTATTATCCGTTACGAACGGTTTGTTAAAACGAGAAAAACCGATTTTATAACGTTTTTTATATCCCCTAATCTGGGGCGTATTATTATTATATAGATGACTAATCCTCCCTAATTACAAACTACTAAATAGTTACTGCCAACGTTTAAAATCACCTATTAGTATTATATACAAAGTATTTCGAAATTTATATCCCGCGTTATTACGGAAATAATATATACTAATATCGGGCTCAACCATTTATCAATATCTATACAAAATTTAGCTATTTGGATAATATAGGTATTTTACCGTAACCCTCATATTATACCTAGATTTTGGGGACAGAATAGCCGAATTTACTTTATCCTCAAACGTTATACTAAAGCTTCGCTTATAATATGATAATAATTATAGTTAAAATCAATTTAAACATTCAAAAAGTAGGTATTAATAAAACGTATAGGGATAAAGATTGATTTTCAGTTATACATATTTTAATAAAATTAAAAAAAAAATTCCTTAATTTTATAATTACGTCGTTAAGATTATACAAACCTTAAACTAGATTGCATCCAGGAGTTAGGCTTCCCCCTTCATCATTATTATGGAACTTTCATTTACCTTTTCGACTTAGATTGCATATACCTACGTCGAAGGTAATACCGGGCGAAATTCGTAACCATGTTAGTAGTATTTCGTCGAATTATAACGCAGGTAACGACCTGTAACCAGCTTAATTCGACGTTTCTTCGCCGTTATCCATATCGCCTTACTTCTTTAATTTTAAATACGTATCGAGCGGGTTTGGAAAAATAACCAGTTGCGATTACCATGACCCTTTATCGAAAATACCTAAAATGTATAAGCTCTCGTTATAATTGTATTTCTATTCGGCCGTTATACCTATATGGATTTCGTTAATTAACGATTAAAACGTCGGTTTAAATTCAAAAACTTAATTCGTCGGCGAATTCATAATACTTCGTTGGGACTACGATATAATTCACCTGATTTAAGCTTACTATAATAAATTTGTCGCTGATACGTGGGAATTCATGAAAGCATAATTAATTACATTTTGCGCCTAAAAGTTAATTTACTCCACCCGTTTCCGTTTATAATATCTCAAATTTAATAGTAAATAATCGCTACAAGTCTTTATCGCTTATAAGTAACTTCTCTAATTCAACCAAGGCTTTATCCGCGCAACAAATGTCATTAAAAGTAGCCTTAATATAATTGGAAAACTTTTCTATATCTCATATACTTTTATATCCGCCGGCTTCGTAATACGTGGTAATAACTTACTTTACCGCCAACATATAATAACCCTATACGTAGAGGAACGTATACCTATTTTCTCTAATTTATATCTTATCCGTTTTTAATACAAATTCGATGATTTAACGCGTTACAGCCCACGTAAAAAATAAGTCCCCTAAATTACGGTTAATTATATCGAGTTTACCTATTTAAAAATAGTAAAAAGTCAATATGAATTGCTGTTAAATCGGCTTCAAGTTATTAAATTTCAAGTACAACTTAAGCGAATTCGAATGTAAAATCAACGATGAAAGCCGATTGATCCAGTTATTGTAATTGTTTCATAATAGACGCGATATAGCCTATAGTATTTTACAAACGAGGAATGTCGACTTAAGTTGGCTTTAAAGATGTGAGAGGTAAATTTATAAAGGAAAAAAACTAGGTATTTACCGAGAACATATCCTCCCCGATAACGTTAAAATATAACTTAAAATCATTGATATTTACTATCAATTTTTTTATTATACGTAATATTTCTTTGAAAACATAAAAAAAAAAACTTAATAATATGTTATAATCCGACCTTTAATAGTAATCTAAGTAGGTTCTAAATAGGGTTTACTATTAAGGTATAGCGCAAAACTAAAAAAGGTACCGTAGCCTATCGTACAGGACCTATAGGTATGACTAGTACCTAGCTCGTCACGTGCCCTTACACTTACCGTATACGGACCGCCCTCGGACCAGGTACTGCATATTCCATTACATGCACAGTCACGTAACCTATAGACTCAATGGCCAATGGCCTGAGTCTATAACAATATACGTCTATATTCCTTAAAAGATGTACTCTTAAGAAGTTCTCTGCCTCTCCTAAGTATTTATACCTAAAGCGCTTCCCAAAATCAATCTTAAAGACCTTTATAAACTGTTGATTGAGAACTATAATAAGAGAGTTATTAAAGTAAGTATGTATAATAAGTTGACAACGATAATTGATGTATATCTCGTTATCAAAGTTTAACCTTTTAAACTTAAGGGTATTAAACACTCCCCTTAACTTTTTAACCGTTATTTTGAAGTTTATTTCACCCTGTAAAGGGGGTCGAATGATTGAAAAAAAAAATTGACTGTAAAACTAAAACCTACATTGTTTTCTTTTCAATTCTCTAAGAAAAAGTCCCTAATGGTGTCCAAGATCTCTATTAACACTAATTATTCAAGTTTCCCGTTTAGGAAAACCGAGTCGATGTCCATTTAATCGATATTCCATCTATAGAAAGTAGCAAACGTGACGAGGATCCTCTACGTATAAGACTATACTGTGGAGGTAAAGGTTTTAGTGTAGTTAACACTATACCTTTATTCAAATCCTCGTATTACGTTTTTTTTTTTTTTTTTTTTGAGATGTACTATTACCAGGAAGTATCCACTACATATCTAGGATAGTGTGACTCTTGCTAATGTGAAAATAAATATATATACCAGCGGGAAGGCTTGCAACTTGAATGTTCTTACCGTATAACAACCACCCTATTCGAAAATTCCTGTTTTCAAGTCATACCGTATAATCCGGTAAAAAAACCATTGAAAGAGCCCTATTTCCAACTAAACACATATATAAGGTTAAAACTCTAATTTTCAACACCTGTAGTTAATTTTCGGGTAATGTGTTATATACATATATTAAATACTATTAGGGTCTTATAATTAATCCTATTGGTTTTTATTATGTGTTATGAACTTAGTTAATTGACATATAGAGACCATATTTATATAAGTTTATTCACGTGCCACGTAAAAGAGGGCAGGCACTATTAGGTGTTTCAGAAAGGGATTTAAACAAAATATATTTTTAAAGAAAATTTCACCGTTCTATATAACCTTTATTTATAAAACAAAACTACAAATAAAAACCTTTACCAGAAATCGAATCTTAAGCCAGCTTTTTAATTAAGATCTTAAGGTGACCTATAGTTTAAAGACCTGTAATTATACGAGTATAAAAACTGTACCTTTAGTAGAGTCGTATTATACGGCTATGTTAGTTCCCATTCGACGTCTATTCGTATCGAGAATCTAACAGCGGTCCTGAAAAAGTTAAAAACATATAAAATAAATATATATTGGTTACAGACTCGTGGCGATAAGGGATATATACTTCATAAGTCGAGAAAACGATATATTTTACAACTCGAGTCGCTTTTTTACCACGGACCACAAGCCTAAAAGGTGTAAAATAATCGTAAAAATGAGCATTACTAAACGGGTGGTATTACGTAAAGATTTTTTTGTGGATAGAAAAAGAAAAGACATTCAAAGTATAGTTGAAGGCCCAGTTAAACAGGTGGAGCACTTGTGTTGGTAGCGACGGCTTAAGGATAAACGAATAAATAAATAGATAGAGCCATTAAGTGTAAGCGCTTATAATAAAGGTCTTTCTTTAAGACCTTAAATCGTAAAAGGAATTAAACTTGTATTACAGTTGTAGTGTAAGTATAAGTTTAAAAGTTCACGTTGGTATGAGTAACGAAGGATGAAATCGTTGGTTATAAGGGTTATTCTCTGGATATACCACTACACGGGCGGTGAGCCGGGCCGACGACAATCTTTATAGACAAAAAGGGGTCGCCGGAAAAGATTTAATTAGTAATAAAGCCGATTAGTAATATTATGGTAAAATAGAATGCATGTGAAGTGATGGTGTTGAGAGCGGCTGAACCTGATTTTTTTTCTCGGAAGTAGGTACTATTAGGGTTTATAGTATAGGCCCTCTACCCTCCTTAACAAGTGGTCCGTGCACCCATGCCAAGAAATTTGATGTAAGGTCGAAGATACGTATTACGATTTTGACCTTATACCTTTTGATTTGACCTTTGGGGTTAGTCTTGACCTTAGTAACTTTTTTGTGGTTATTGCATAGCGGTTAATATCCCTTTTAATAACCTTGAAGACCTTATATAATAGTAAGCCTCTTATCTTACTGTAGAGGGATTTTTTCTAGTGTTTGGCATCTGGGGCCTTCGGAGCTTCCTTTATAGTCAAGTATTTCTCTTTCTTACTCATTGAAAATTTAAAGTGAACTATGTTAACGTTAATAGTATTTGCCGGCAGATTTTCCGGTAAGCTGTTTGCTGTTTTCATTGTTGTTTAACGCATATTAATGTTTGGTTTGGAGTTTGGAGCTGCCGTTACAGTGTTTTAAGAGATGTCAACCTCGATGGTTTTAATATATTTTCTTCTTATTATAAACTTACAGTGACTCTTAATGAATTTTTTTAAGATCGCTAGGTTAGAAGTGCTAACAATTTTCCTGGTAGAGTTCTCTGACCGGTCTGGTAAGTATACCTTAAAGATAAATTAGGGCTTTGTAATATTAGAGAACTGCCACAAAAGAGAGATTATCGTTTTTCTTATTAGATTCGTCATTTAACACTGCACTCGTTTTTCAAAGTGTATATAAACAATAACAGAATATCTGTCCGTAAAGTTCAATTTTAATTTGTGTTTATGACCATTATATCCCTTTAATATATCGTAAAGACCCTTATAAAGCGTGGTAAACTGAGTTTCATTCCTATTATTAACCGTTAAGTTGGATATAATAACAGTTGTTTGTAACAGGTAGGGCTACAAGTGATATGGTACTTTTCTGGAAACAGTCCAAGTCCGCATATTTTCCAAGATTACTTTATTAGAGCTTTTGGAAATCACGTTTTTTTAGGAGTGTATAGTAAGGAGAACTTGAAAGTGAATACGTTATTTATAAATATAGTTTTGGGTAAAAATTCAAAAAGCTTGTTACCTCTGTTCAGAAGAGTATAATTTATGCTATATCTAATGCGTTTGATAATATATTTTATTATACGATAGACGGTTTTTGGTTTATTACTAGGGGATAAGATGGCTATATTATAAACCCTGAAGTTATACTTGACCTTAATAGTCATCCGGCTACGGCGTTCCCCTCTTAGGCTTACAGTTGTTTTCAAGAAGCTGTTAAAGGTCCAGATAAACCCTCATTTCTCTGGGGTTCCGTATTGGAAGCTTAATCATTATCAAGTGCTTTAAAAAAACTTATAGGAAGCATCAATAAAGCAGAAACATTCCTCTTCCTAGTTTCTTTTAAATCTATGCAAAAATCAAAATGGGTTTTTTTGTTAACTTTAGGCTAGTGTAACGAAACCTAATATGCTAAAGGCAAGTATCGAAGGATTTGCTAAGAATCGTAGTGGTAAAGTTGTAATGAAATTTCTGTATAGTAGCTTGTATAATGGTATAGTTGCATATTATAATAATTATTATTTCTTCAATTTATATATTAACGAAAGATATGTATTTAAACCTAATAGCTAAGTAGTAAAGCTTTCATAGGCTAATTAAATTTTTAATAAGTTCAGTGTAGTAAAAATAGTTGTGAAATATTGGGGTATTGTAACTATAACATTTGTAAAACTTGACTAATAACTAAATTGTCACTTACTCCATAGGTTAAATTACACCACCACTTGTTTGTTTTCCGTGGTATTTATCGCCTTATATATTTAAATGTGAAACTTATTTTTATTGTTACAGATATAGTAAGATGAAGCTAAATAAACTCTAATCAAGTTTCGAAACTGGAGTTCATTACTTGCAAAAAAAAAAACCCATGTTAATATAAAGTAAAAAGGTAAATAAATAATATTTAAATATAAGTTACTGCATAAGAAGATATTGTGTAAGCCTGTAGATTCAAGTATTCTAGAATCTACGGAGGAAGAGAGGGCTTGATATATGATCAAGTGTATCCTTACATTATTTACTAGTCAGTGCTAGTTTATATTAGTAAGTAATAGTTTATAGTGTTTTTAAACACTAGTGCAGGCAGCTAGCTTCCAGCTGACTCATCCTCTGTACTAGTTCCTGTACTAGTTAATACTAGTACTTGTACCAGTGGATATTTGTAATTTTAGTGTATTTTACTATTTTTAGCTGAGTTTTACTCATCCTGTGTAGTTTCCTCTATTTTGATGTTGTGACGTGTTTAGTACTTGTGGTTGTATCAAGTACTGGTTGGCTCTTTTGTGTGGCCCTGTTGAGTGGAACTGTACCTGTTATATTTCAACACACCCCTTTAAGAGGTACTGTCTACATTAAGCCAGAAGAAAATAAAGAGAAGTAAAATAAGATGTAAAGAATAAAGCGAAGGAGACGTGGTGTGGAATAAAAGAAAATCAGTAGGTATAAAAAGTAAGAAAACCTATGTAGTCTGATTTGAACCGATAATCTCTATAGTATCTCATATTGTGAATATCCAAAGTTTGTACCAAAACCACTTTGCTAGTTATACTTTTAATACCATATAAAGTAACTTGAAGTACGAAGGTTTATAAACTTTAATATTAATTTGAGTTTAAGTTAACTAAGCCAAGCTGTTACATTATTATTTCATGTTTTCACCTCAGTAATGACTTCGTCAGTCAATCGGCTAATTTTTGACCCGTAGGTACCTATTTTATTGTTGTTGAGCCACGTTTAACTTTATCCCTTATAAATTGTTTTTAAAGGGGATGTATTGAGTACGTTGGTAATACTTAGGGGTTTTAGTTAACTTGATAGCCTCTTTATTATTACAATATATCATGATGATAATAGGAATGCGTAGTTCCGTGAATAAGTTTCTTATTTAGATAGTGTTTTAGGTGATCCTTATTACTTCCATGCTTTTAGCATCTAAAAAAGAGAGATATACTTTGGATTTTCGGTTAGATACCTAGTTGACCGTATTGTTAACGATTTGAATTGTATATATATATAAGTAGACTTTCCAGTGGCCTTATCCTTTTTTTTAATCGGAATCGTATTAGCTGTTGATTGAAAGCTTGTAGTCTTTGTGCTGATTTTGGCTGAAGTTTGTGGTATTTTACTGCGTAAATACTGATAGTTTTTCACCACCTACTTTTATTTTGTAGGTTTTGAACTGTTTAAAGTATCTGAAAGCAGAATTAATAAGTGTAATGTTTTTATATGATGTATTGTAGAAAAATCATGATAGTATTGATATAAGGAAGATTATATCCGGCCTGGTCTGACACATTGTATAGCTAAGGTTCCTTATATCTAACTGATAATTTTTGGTTCGTAAAATATTATCATGATTTTTAAGGTAACTGGGTATAACATGAATAAATGATTTAAGGGTAATATTATAGACTCAAGCCATTGACCATTGATTCTATAGGTAACGTGACTGTGCACGTAATGAGGTAGGGAATATTTGGTCCGGGCTCGGACCGGGCGCGGACCGGGCGCGGACCGTACACGGAATGTGTAAGGGCACGTGACGGGCTGGGTACTGGCTATGCCTATAATTCCTGTACGGTGGGCTATGGTAGCCTTTTCTAATATTTCGCTATAACTTAACAGTAAACTTTATTTAGCACTTACTTGACTTATTATCGTAGGTCAGACCACAACATACTATTAAGGTGTTGTTTTATCTTTTCGAAAACATATTACTTATAATAAACGAATCGATATTGAACGTTCATAATTTTACGTTATACTTTAACGTTATCAGTGAAAATAGGCCGTCGGCGAATACCTAATCCTCCACCTTTATAAATATACCTCTTTCCTTTTCGAAGTCAACTTAGGCCGAAATTTCTCGTTTATAAAATACCTTAAACCACATAGAGTTAATTATGAAACAATTATAATAACCGGGTTAATCTACTTTAACCATCGACCCTACGTTCGACTTCGCTTAAATCGTAGTTGAAATTTAATAATTCGAAGCCGAATTAGCCGCGATTCGGATTAGTTTTTCACTGGCTTAAAGTAGGTGAAAACGACATAACCAACCGCAATTCGACGGATCTACTTTTACGTAGGAAACGACTTGTTAAACGATCGAATTTATATTAAAAGAGATGATATAAATTGGAAAAGATCGGTATTTATTTCTTTACATAAAGGGTTGTTATACGGCGACGGTAAAATAAGCGATTATAACGTATTACGAAGCCGGCGGATATAAAGGTATATATAATATGAGCAAGTTTTTCGATTATATCGAGGCTGCTTTTGGCGACCCTTATCATGCGGATAAAATATTGATCGAATTGAAGGGATTAGTTATAAAAGATAAAAACGTGTAGGCGCTATTCGTTATTAGGTTTAAAATACTTTTAGCTTAAACGGGAGGACTAAATTAGCCCTAAACCATAAAGTGTAATTAGTTGCATTTCCGTATATCGACACGTATTCGCGACAAATTTATTACAACAGGCATTAATCTGGTAAACTACATAGTAACCTTAAAAAGTACCGCGAATTCGCCACAAATTAAAGTCTTTAAACTTAAAACAATGTTTTTGTCGTTAATTAACGGCATCTGTATAAGACTAACAGCCGGATAAAGATATAATTATAACGGATATCCACGCATTTTAGGTATTTTTGTTAAAGGGTAGTAATAATTATAGCTAATTATTTCGATACTGTAGCTAGTAATATTAACAAACCCGTTCGGTACGCGTTTAAAACCAAAGACGTAAAGCGACGTAAGCGACGGAAAAGAAACGTCAGGCTAAACTCGTTACAAAACGTTACATATGTTATAGCTCGTCGGACTATTACTAGCGTAATTACAAACTTCGCACGGCATTACCTTTTATGTACATCTATACGATCCAAGTCGAGAATATAAATGAAGGTTTTCTATTAAGGGCCACGGGGGAAACCCAACTTTCAAATATAATTTCGTGTAAGAGTTATATAGCCTTAATGATATAATTACAAAATTGAGTATAATTTTTTAATTAAAATACTTATAAATGATGATATTTTCCTTATCCTTATACTTTTCAATATCATATACTTTTCAAATATTTCAGTATATTTGAAGTATACTTATTATCATGTTATAAACGAGGTTTTGACATAATGATTAAGGATAAAGCAAATTCGGCTCCTATATATTTGAAATTTAGACATAATATTAAGGTTATAACAAAATACGCGTATTACCTCAATGACTAAATTTGGTATATAAATTGATAAATAATTGAACCATATATTTATATATATTATTTCTGAAATAACGTGGGATTGAATTTTTCGGATACAGTGCATATAATATTGATAAATAATATTGAATATTGGTAGTAATCGTTTAATAATTTATAATTAAAAAAGCTTAATTATTAACGTGGTAAAAGTACGCTTTAGGTCGTGGGATATACGAGATTTAATGAAATTAGTTTTTATTGGTTTGGTAAAACGTTCTGTCATAACCCAGACAGCGGTTGGGTTAGGAAACGGGCTAGTATGCAACTGCGCCACTGAGAAGCCTGAAGTCTAACACATCAGGCGGGGAACATCTTTTATGTCAGCTATGATGACTAAGCAAAGTCACGTGATGGATCATGAAGGATCATAGCGATCCAGTATGATCCAACCCAAGATAGTACTGGAGATGGTATGAAGGATAAAGGATATAAGGACACGGTCAGCACCACATAGATAGTATTTCCTTCATAGCTCTTCAGTTGTCAATCTAAGTATTCAGTCTCAGTATATTCTGAATAGCCTCACAGCGTTTGATCATTACTTGCACGGTTGCGATATTGTTCACTCAGCACCTCTGCTACCTTCTTGATAATATAAACCCTTGTTATGACCCAAGAACATCGGAGGGTCAGAAAACAGGCCAGTATGGGGCTAAGCCACTAAGAACCTGATGTCCAACACATCAGGTGGGGATATCTCTTATGTCAGCAACCTTAGGGCTAGGGTTACGCACTAAGGATCATTGAGATCATGTTTCGATCCAACATGATCCAGCACTGAAGGCGTATGAAGGATTAAGGATATAAGGACACGGTCAGCACCACATAGATAGTATTTCCTTCATAGCTCTTCAGTTGTCAATCTAAGTATTCAGTCTTAGTATATTCTGAATAGCCTCACGGCTTTTGATCATTACTTGCACGGTTGCGATATTGTTCACTCAGCACCTCTGCTACCTTCTTGATAACATATACCCTCTGACACCTTCTATATACTCACGGGTATTTAGTGTGATCATTACACGTTCGTACTGAAAGGCATAACGTACGGTAGATTAATCTCGGTTAACTTTTATTATAAACCTTTACAAAATAACGCGAATTTTGTAAACGACGGTGAAGACTATTATTAAGGGGAAAAAAGGACCAGTTACGTCTTTTACCAAGATTGGTAACATTCCTCAACCTATTCGATTAAGATAAAACTATATTTTTACCCCCATATAGAGGGAAAATCGACTATTATATTTATATTGAACCGAACGAAGACAAATCTTTACTAAAACGACTTTAGGAGCCATTATACTTTATATTACGAAATCAACTTCTTAAACTTCGATTATAAATTACGAAGTTAATAAATAAAAGTTAAGTTTAAACAAGTTTTTTATCGGTTATAACACCGGTATTACTTACTTTTAAGTTAAAAAGGTAATAACGGTTTTTTATCGATTACCGAATACTAAATAAAATTAACGACTGAAATCGTTTTCCTTTACTTCTAATTAAAAAAAAACCTATATAAATTATCGGAATTAATATAACTTACGAATTTATATATTTAAACGGATTTTTACCGTATCGGGTTTATACCTGGATAAAAGGGATTTAACGGCGTTTCGTACGCAATTCGGGTTATTTAAATAATCAGGTACCCGTTTCAAGCTGAGGAAAACGCTGGTGACTTTTTAATAATATATTAATTATATAATAACGGATATTTTCAATAATTTTGTTATTTCTTATCTAAAAGACTTTTTAATCTTTTTTCCAGTATTGAAGAAAACCACTTAACTAAAGTTTAAGTAGTTTTGAGACGTATTCGTAATACGGGGTTCAATCTGTATTTAAAAGATGTAATTTCGTAATTAGAGAGGTAAAATATCTAGGTTTTATAGTAACGGTTGGGATAGGTATTCGGGCCGACCCCGAAAAAGTCCGGGTAATACACGAGTAGGAATTATCACGTATTATTCGGAAAATTCGAAGTTTTTTAGGTTTTAGCAACTTTTATCATAATTTTATTAATAATTTCTCCGAATTAACGAATTATCCTATCTGATTAAGAAAGTAAAAAATTTGTTAAATTTAAATAGAACGGGAAAAACATATATTCCAAACCTTAAAGGATATCTTTTCTACGGCTCTGATTTTTGTATATTAGGATCTAAACCGGCTAATAATAGTAAAACCTAACTATTCGAAAACGGGTTTAAAAGGTATTCATTGTAACGGGATAAAAAGAATATTTTGAAACCAATAACTTACAATTTTATGTAATGAAAAAAATATGAAAAGTAGCTATATTATTTACGATAAAAGATCTTTCGCGGTAATGTCCTATTTAAAAGCGTGTTTTTTTGAATCACGTAATATCCGCACCCCGTTTAGGATCCTGACGAATGATGATAAAATAAAATATTTTTCTGCACCATGTTCAATTTCGAAACATTAAACTAAATCGGTTCAATTCCTTTTTTTTTAATACCACTTACAGTATAGGCCCGTCACTTGAGGCGCTCATTCTAATACATTAACTCGTAAATTATAAGGTAAACTAGAAGTTAAGGAATACCGTATATAAGTCTTTTAACCTATTTCCATTATGATACGAAACGTAACAATAATAAACTTATATATTAAGGGAACGTGAATTACAACGGGTTATACGCATAAATTTATTAAAATAAAAGTTTAGTTATTAAATTGCGACCATATATACCCTATAGGTAGGTCGAAGGTTTTCGAAAAGTTAACGAAAACAGGACCGCCCCAGGCCCGACCCACACCTAGGTAGTTATCGGAAATAACGTCGAAGGGTTTTAATACGTTAAAACCGATAATACCGCCTCGGATCCAGCCCGCGTTAAATTCTTTAACCTTATTAACGCCGAATTATATCTCTGTTTTCGACTTAAATACCTCAACGGAATCATAAACCTAAAAAATAACGAATGACAAATTATGTAAGTTTCGCTCATTAATAATTTCTGAAAACTTTAAGCGCTTTTTAATTAAAGCCGGATAATCGATGTAAATTATAGATTATAAGATTAATCTGCGAAATACGTTACGTTATCGTAACCGCTTATAACTACCGAATTGAAAACCATTAATAACGAGAATTATATAATAAACCTACGATTCGTCTATTATAGGCTATTCGGGCTAAAAAATATCTCATTTTACGTTTTTAAACGGGATTACTACTAAAGATAGAGTCGTAAA
Organism: Anisogramma anomala; assembly: GCA_038502455.1. Taxonomy (NCBI): domain Eukaryota; kingdom Fungi; phylum Ascomycota; class Sordariomycetes; order Diaporthales; family Gnomoniaceae; genus Anisogramma; species Anisogramma anomala. The sequence goes on along the minus strand of JASMMZ010000008.1, from coordinate 1,918,804 downwards.
TATTCAACGTCTATATCGAATATATACATAATACAACGGGACGAAAACTCGTCGTATTTTACGACAAAGCCTCCTTTAACCCCTTCATATTTTAAATCGGTATTAAATATATATTTCTGTCAACTTTATTGTCGACTTACTAGCTACTAAAGGTCGCTTTCAATATTCATTAATTATTACATCTCGTCTTTTTAAGCTTATATAACTCGAGGTTATATGGTTTATAACGACTGATACGTATATCAAACGCTTTCGGAATATATAATGGAAATTTTTATATTTTCGGGTTTCATTATTAATGACCGTAATTCGAATCAGGTAAATGTATTTTAACCAGCCTCATATTTTGTAATAAAATTCAAATAACTTTTATCTATAACATACTACCTATGAATAAATAATAATATAAAACGTATAAACTAGAAAGTTTGAAAATGTTTACGTATTGTTGTCGCCTTTTTATAATGAATTAAGCTTTATATTTACTTCTTGATTAATTTACGTTGAATAACGGAAAGTTGACAGTTACCAGATTTAACGTAACCCATCTATTAAATAAGTATAAAATATTGCTTATTTCAAAGATGAATAATGATACGAAGTCGTTAACTAATCCGATAAAGTAAACCATTACGTTTTTGGAATATTTACGTAAAGGTACGAAACTAACCTAAACGACGATAACATATATTTAATCACAAATGAAAATAGCGCCAAACAGTCGGCGACGTTCGGTGAAGCGATATAAAGTAGGGAACTAGGTTTAGCTAAATTTACGTAATATTAAAACCAACTACCTAAGCAAAAAAATTAACTAATTTTATAATTAGTACCGAGTTATCGACGTTTCAAACCCGTTTAATATAGTTTTTAATGTTACTAGTAAATATTTCATATTTTACGTAAACTTAGTTAAATAGGAGAATTTAAACCTTTTTCCCTCTCAGGTTTTATCATATACCTGATTAAGACCAATTTTAATTATTAAGATATAAGGGAAGGTATATACGAGGAATTTAAAGTTTAAAAATATTCGCGGTGAAATGGGAACGAAATAGGGTTGTTTTATATTAGTTAAGTAAAAGAGTTATGATGGATTGACTCAAATTTATTAGAATATTACTAATATATTATAATCTTATATAAATTTTAGGTGAAATAGGGGTATATTTGCGTTTATAATAACCCGGTATTTTGATGTCGACGTTAAGCTTATACCAAACAACTTACGGAAAGCAAATCGCCCATACCTTTAAAATAATATAATACTCGTAAAAAGGGGGAAATTTAACTATAAACTATACTATAATATACCAGGTAAGGCTAGGTAAATATTACCTAACTTTCCGGGATAAATATTGGACTGTAAAGTAACTTCTATTACAATCTGTCAAATATTTATTTATTCGTTATTATTATCCTTATTGGGTTTTAGCGAGTAACTGCGTTATCAACGTTAAGGGCCCTATTATAATTAACTTCAGATACTAGAAAAAGTCGGTAGAAGAGGACGGTAAAGAGTATGACGAGCGCTAGTAAACGTCGACGAAAAAGGCTAGTAAAAGGCGGGGCTGGCGTAAAGCGACGCCGAAAATGGTGAATAGCGTTAGAAAGAACGAACAATAAGGGAGGCTGACGATAACGACTAACGAAAAGCGGAGCGGGGGGCGGGGCGAGAAAAATGACCCTTTAAACGGGTTACTAAAAACTGTAACACATTAGTTTAAGCCCGGGCGACGCGGCTAGCCTGGGAACAATCCTCCGCCCGCTCGCGGTTGACCTGATTAGCTCGCTTCTAGCTAAGGTTAACAAATGAAATACAGGTAAAATCGAAGCTCGTATAACCAGGCCTTAAATATCTCTCTCTATATTATATAAACCGTAACCTATATGAATTATAAGAAATATAACTTACGTATTTATATTATTTGATACATTAGTGCTAAAATTACGAAAATATATACGACAGGTGTTGAGAGGAGTCGAAATAAAAACGTTACTCGTTAATATACAATCATCTAAAAGAGTATTATTTCGGTAAATAGGCAATATTATGAAAGGTAATGAAAAAGTTTTAAAGGAAAACGGACCCAAAAGAAAAAAGCGTCGGAAATATATAGAAAAAGAGATAATAACTCAAACGACCGATACGGTAAGGACTTTTTATACCCGAGTGATATCGCAAAGCTGGGCGAACTAATTGACTAATTTAAAAAAGGTGGAAGCAAAAACGGGCCGATAACGTAGGATATTTCCTTACCGCTTACAGGACAAAACCGAATTATAACCCTTATCTTTAGTAACTATATTGAATCAGCGTAAAAAGACGCTTAAACCGGGAGAAATTACAAATAAACTTATTTTTTAAATATATCATAAAAAATGTAATCAGGTTTTTCATAAAATTAGTTTATAAGTTTACCTTACTATAAATCTTTCGATATGTATGATAACCTTACACCCGATAAATTCGAATATAAATGAATAGAATACCGAAGTTAAAAAGGCGATTAATATACGATATATATACGTTTTTAACCTATAAAAAGGAAATCTCGCTTTCATCTTCGCTATTATTAAATAATAATAAATTGCCTGTAACGAGAAAAGTCTACAAAAGGTAATTAGCGGCAAAGTATTCGTATATGAAAAGGCAACGTACTTTACAAAGCGGTTTATTATCTTTACCAAAGGCGCCGACGGCGATATTACCTCATTTTGGTTTATTATATACGTTAGCTATAAAGACGAAAACGAGAAGGAAAAGTTACTAAATATCGGCGGAAGTTTTTAGTTAAAACGTAACAGGTGATAGTAAAACTATTACGAAAAGAAGGTAAATAGTAAAGTAAAAACGGCCATATAAAAGGGAAAAAAGAAAGTTTTAAAGACTATAAGAGAATTCGTATTTATAGGTATCAGAGAAACGGTTTTGATAAGGGTTATATATTATACCGGACGCTTTACAGGATATTAACGATAAAGACGAAGTATTATACGACGTGTTACAAGGTATGTTATACGGTACCGATAATAAAAAAATATATTGTACGGTAAATTAAGGGGCGCGTTATACGGCGTCGATAACTAATGGTTAAACTATTTAATATATTATACAATACGTTTAAGGTGAGTTATACGGCGCCGGTGACTTAGGGTTAAACCGGATAATACGTTGAACAACATATTAAAGGCGCGTTATATGACGTCAGTGACCTAAGGTTAATTCGGCTAATATATTATAAGGCGCGTTATAAAACGTTGGTAACATAAGGTCGAATCGGCTAATATATTATACGGCGCGTTAAAGGGTACGTTATACGGTAAACTATGAAGCGTGTTATATGAAGCCGACGACCTAGGGTTAAACCGGTTAATACGTTATACGACACCGACGACCTAGGGTCGAATAGGCCGATATGTTATACGACGCGTTAAATTCCGCGTTACTGATTTGCGTTTAACCCGCGTATTAAATGAGTAAGGCCAGCGCCCCGCGTTTAACCAACGGGATACCATATCATTTATAACATCCGGAGAAAAAAGGGGAATATTATAAACTTAGGCTATTAGTTATTAAATTTATAGGTTACGTAACTATATACATAACGCGGTAGGTAGTACCCGATCCAGGCCCGGTCCGAGCGCGGACCGGGAGCGGTCCGTATACAGTACGTGTAAGGGCACGTAACGGGCTGAGTACTGGCTATACCCATAGGTTCTATACGGTGGGCCACAGTATCCTCTTTTAGTCTTCTACTATACCTCAATAGTAAACTCCATTTGGAACCTATTTAGCTTACCATTGTAGGTCGGACCATAAAAGGTAATAGAGATATAGGACGGTCGTTTGCTTAGTTCCTTTACTTTATAGTCCAAAACGCTCTAGATATAGGTATTTTTTGTTAGGATCATCGTATGTGTGTTTTTATTCTTTGAGATACGCACCTCTAGGAAGTACTTATCTTTTTACAGGTCTTTATATTTAAAGTGCTTTCTGACATTCATTTTAAGGGTTTTAATAGCATTTGGGTTAAGGCTTATAATTAGAAAGTTATTAACGTGGGTACAAATGATAATTTGACAGCGATAATTAATGTATATAGTGTTATTAAAACTTAATCTGTTGAACTTGATGATATTAAATACTGCTTTCAACTGTTTGGACTATTTTTGGAAGCCTGTTTTAGTCCGTACAGTAATGCTAGGAGTTAAAAGACTTGGTTAATTGTAGGATTAAAGCCCACGTTGTTTTCTTCCGAATATTATAGGAAAAATTCCCTGATAATATCCGATATCTCTATTAATACCATTTTTTTGAAATTTTTACTAAAGAAAGTCGAATAGATGTCGATTTAATTGATATCCTATCTATAGGAGGCAGCTAGCGTGATAAGGATCCTCTACGTATAAGACTTTGCCGCGACAATAAAGGTTTTAGTATAATAGATACTATACCTTTGTTTCAATTCCCTTATTACAATCCTGACTTTGTACCTTTCTATTTAACCGTTAAAGTTAGTTTTAATTTTAGCAATCTTCTTCATTATTAGGTTATAGTGGTTGCTATCTCTTTTAACAGCTTTAAAGACCTTAAGGAACAGCAAACTCTGTATTTTTCTGTGGAGAGCCTTTTTTCAATGCTCCGCATCAGGGCCTTCCAATGCTTACTTTATATTGAGTTATTATTTTTTGGCTTGTTAATTGAAAGTATAAATTAAATTATATCAATATTTATAGTATCTGACGATAGGTTATTTACTCCTTTTATTTCTATTTGACGAATACTTATTTTTTGCTTGTAATTTGGAGTAGCTGTAGCAGTAATATAAGGGATATTGACTTTAATAGTGTCTTTATCCCTTATAACTATTTTACTGTATTTCGTAATATTTATTTTTGAAACCGTCAGACTTGAAGTGCTAACGATTTTTCTGGTCAAGTTTCTTGGCAGGTTTAGTAAGTAAACCTAGAAGATGTGTTAGGGCTTTATATTATTATAAAATATCTACAAAAGGAGGATTCCACTCTCTCTTATTAAATTAGTCTTTTAAATCGTTACTTGTTTTAATAAATGTATATGGATGATGACAATGAAGCTTGGAGTAAAAGCGAACTCAAAGTTGAGTCTATGGTTTCCATAACCTTTTATTTCATTGTAAAGGCCTTCTTAGGACGTAATGTGTTGAATCCTAATTTTTTTATTGACCGTTAAGTTGGCTATAATAATAGTTATTTGAAATAGGTAGAGATACAAGTGGTGTAACAATTTTACGGCAATGGTCCAAGTTATTTTCTTTTTTAAAACCATTCTGTTTAAACGTTTAGATATTCTTTTTTATTTACGGGTATATAGTAAAAAATATTCAGTGTAAATAAGTGATTGATAGACATATTTCTAACTAAATAGTTAACAAGTTCGTTTTTTTCTTCGTCGAAAATCAAATAGTCTATAATACACTTAATACGTTTAATTATTTCGTTTATTGTACGATAAACGGCTTTTAGTCCCTTACTAGGGGATGTAATGGCTGTGTCGCAGACTTTGTAGCTGTATTTTAACTCTGTATCTATTAGACTATAGCGTTTGCCTTTTGGTTTAGCAGTTATTTTAAGAAAGCTGTTGAGGGTTTAGATAGACCCTACTTTCTCCGGAGTACCGTATTGAAAGCTTGGTCGCTATCTTATACTTTTACATGGATTATATGAAGTATGAACGAATTTAAAATTTCCCGTTTTCATTCCCTTTTAGGGTAGTTTAATAACTAAAGTAAAACCTTAACCAACTTTAAACTAATGTAACTAAACCTGATATACTAAAGGAAAGTGTCGAAGGAATTGATAGGTTTTGTAAAGTCATAATGGAACTGTTACGTGGCTTAAATAATAGCATAGTCGTTAATTATGATAACAATAGTTTTCTAGGTACGTAAATCAACCAAAAACAAGTTCCTAACTCTAATACCAAGGTTATAAAATTTTAATAGGCTAATTAGATTCATCACAAACTTAGGGAAGTAGAAACAGTTGTAGAAAGTTAAGGTATTGTAACTTTTATCAGACTTAACTAATACTTGTGCCGTTTTTTGTCTTATAGGTTAAACCAGACTATCTCATATTCTTAATCCAGGGTAATTTTTGCCTTATACGTCGAGTTGTAAGGACTATTTCGTAATATTGAAAATATGGTAATATAAGCTAGAACTAGCTCTTACAGTGTTACGAAATTGGTGTTCATTAATTGTAAAATAATGTTGTTATGTAGAGAAAAGAGGAATTTTGTTAAGACTTAACGTTGAGTTTTAATGGCTTAACGTTAAAATTAGGGCCTGTACAGAAGCATTACCCGTTTATGGTATAGCTTTTGATTGGTTGCTTTGGTATATTAATATGAAAAGTGGGGTCTTCAACGTAAAAAGTGGGGACTTTAATGTTGAAGGTAGATACTTTAAAACGGAACCACCCATATAAGATATGGTTTTTGGTTAGCCTAAAATCTCAAATACAGGGGCCTGTATAGGGTCTTATATAATAAGCCAGTTAAATTGAATCTCTGATTACCTAATTGCAGGCAGCATCATAAAGTTGTAGTATTGATTGTAACGGCCTTTCTTACCGTTATCAACTGTAACAGAATACGTCTTTTCCTCCTCTTTTTTGATAGATTGACCAGAATTGGAAAGTTGTTCTGGTTTGGAGGACCGTAGGTTTGGATAAAGTACCTAATAAACTTGTGATGAGTGATTTTCATGAGAGCCAGCAAGGCAGTTTTTCTTAAATTAACTGATACGCTAATTTCTATCCATAGGCTTTAGTCTTTTTTCAAGGACTGAATTCGTTATTTCTTTTCTCCCTTAAAGCGTATTTTCGTCTTAAAAGTCTGATTGTAGCTTAGGTAGTGATAAAGGAACGGCTGTCCTTAATTCACTTCTCATACGGACCGTTTAGGCTAGAAATTCAAGCTTAATATAGGTTAGGAACTAAAGGGAATATTGAATACCCTTTACCTGACGACCTTGGTAGATAAGGCTTCTTTTAGTGTTTTTAAACGCTTCCATAAAGAGAGTTGAGAAGAAATAGTGTAAAAGACGTAGGTAACGAAGTTTCTTAAGAAGTTTTTGATAGTGGATGCATCCAGTACCTTGTTATAAGCTAATAAACTTTAAGAGGGCTTTATATGGGTTTTTAATACTACCGATAGTTCATAATAGATCTGGAGTGATGAAAGAAACAATTATACGATGGGTACGGATTTGTATACATATAGTTTTTGAAGTCTTTGTATAACTATAGTCGATGAGAGCAAATAAGTAAATCTAGCTCTTTCTCATAAAGAGTGTATTTGTTTTAATCTTGAAGATACTTTACAAAATATCAAAATAGGTATTACTCATATCATATCCTTTAATTTTCCTTAGCTATTTTTTTATGTTTGTAAAGATTTTTTTTTACAATCTTTTAACGATTGTAGTTTAGGCGTTGAAAGTTGCCTCCTTATTTTATTGTTGAAGAAGAGATTTTTGATATTTTTTTCTACTTTTTTATTAGTGTGATTGTGCCTGTCGATTTGGGTGGTTCCAGCTTTTTTGTTTCTCCTAGGCGTTCCTTAAACTTAGATGACAGGGTTTCGTTCAAGTTTATAGCTAATTCAAGCATTTCTGGTATTGTAAGATTTAGGGAGCTAGTGGTTCTAGCCCTAGCCATTGCCTCCTTATCAGTAAAATCGTTAGCATTGATAGCTTGAATTTATTGTTTAGCTTTGGCCCTACGGGTATTACAATCTGCCTTTCGTCCTTTTCTTAATGGATCTTCAGGGTTTAAGGCCACTGGAGTAAATGAAGTAGCCCTAAAGTGTAAAAAACGAAGAGATGGGGATTTAGGAGGTACTAAGAGGCCGGAATCAATAATAGTCCTCTGTAAAGAGGGGTTATTATTAATTATACTGCCGTGTGGTAGTCCTGGTAGTGGTAATAGAGATTCAAGTTCTGAGGATGTTTGAGGGGTATCCTCAAAGGTATCAGATGATCCGGAAGAAGTAGACATTTTAATTTATGCCGAAAAAGGTGTATTTGAACTAAATTTAGTAAAATAAAGCAGGAAGGAAAAATCGTACTAATAATGAGTTAAAGTTCCTGCATAAGAAGATATTGAGTAGGCTTGTAAATTCAAGTATTTTAGAATCTATGGAGGAAGAGAGGGCTTGATATATAATGAAGTGTTGTGACATGTTCAGTAACTGTGGTTGTGCCAAGTACTGGCTAACCCTATTGTGTTGCCCTGTTGAGTGTGGCTGTACCTGTTGAATTTCAACAATTTCACGTTAAATTTGAATGGTTTAATGTTAAAAGTAGTATTTAGACAACGGTATTACCCGCTTTTAGTACAGCAACTAATTTGTTGTTTTGGCGGATTAATGTGAAAAGTAAGGCTTTTAACGTAAAAAGTAAAACCTTTAATGTTAAAAGTGGATACCTTAAAACGGGTACACCCGTGTAATATACAGTTTTTGATTAGCAAAAATTCTCTAGTATAAGGTCCTATACAAGGATTTACGTAATAGACCAGTCAAATTAGATATTTAACTGCGTAATTGTAGGTAATACGATAAAATTACAGTGTTAATTATGGTGGGGATCTTTTACTTTACTGTTATCAACTATAATAGTATCTGGTTTTTCTTTCTTTTTGATTAATTTACTAAAATTAGAAAACGTGAATTGGGATATAATACCTAATAAGCCTATATTGAGTAACACTTATAAGAGCCTATAAGGCAATTTTTCCTCAATTGATTAATATGCTGAATACGGTTGATAGGCCTATTTTTCGGTCTTTTTCGGAGGATTAAGTTGAACTTTTTTTCTCTCCTTAAAACTGGTTCTCGGTTTTGAAATCCGACTGCAATTTAAGCAGTATTGAACGAACGGCTTTCCTTAATTTACTTTGCATAAGAACTGTCTAAACTGGAAACTCGGGCTTAATACAAATCAAAAACTAAAGGGAATACTCAATATCCCTGACCTAACGTCTTTGATGAATCAGATTCCCTTTGGTATTTTTAAATGTTATTACACAGATAGTAGATATAAATGAGTGTAGGAGAGGTAGGAAGCGAAGTCTCTTAAAAAATATTTTATTAGTAGATCGGTCCAATGCCTTGGCATATGCCAATCGACTTTAAAAGGGCCTTAAACAAGTCTTTAATACCAAAAATAACCGATAAAAGGCTTGAAGGGATAAAATATGGAATAATATTATAATCTAGGATTCGTGTATGTATAGTTTTGGAAGTTCTTGAAAGATTGTAATCGATAGACATAAACAAGTGAATGTAGTTTATTTCTTTGAAACCTATATTTATTTTGATTTAAAAGATAACCTCCAAAATATTAAAACAGTCATTGCTAATAACACAGCTTTTTATTGCTGTTTGCTATATGTTTATATATGTAAAAGTTAACTTTTCCAAGTCTTTCCGTAATTATAACTTAAGCTTTGATAATTTCTTTCTTTCCTCAACGTTGAATAAGGGACTTTTGATATATTCTTACTCTTTTACCGATGTGGTCGTTATCGACGTATATAGGTTTGGCTTCGTTGGTTCTTTAAGGCATTCCTTGAACTTACCTTTCAGTCTATCGTATTAATCTACAATTAACTTGAGCCTTTCCTATTTCGGGTGGACTATGGCACTAGTAGCCCTAGGCTTTGCTTCCTTATCAACAAGATTATCAATATTAACGGCTTGAAGTTCTTGCTCAGCTCTAGCCTTACGGACATCACGAGTTGCCTTCCGTTTTTTCCTCAACAAAAGTTCAAGATCCAAAGCCCCTGAAGTAATGTGACTAGCTCTAAAGCGTAGTAAACACAAGAATGAGGAAACAGAAAGATTAAAGGAACCTTTAGGTCCTGAGGGACCTGAGGGGCCGGAAGTAATAACAGTATCTATACCTATAATATTACACAAGGTAACTTGGAGTACGAAAGTTTATAAACTATACCATCAATTTGAGTTTAGGTTAACTAAACTAAGCCGTTGTATTATTACCTCGTATTGTGCTCTCGGAAGTGGATTTTTTAGTTTATTGGCTAATCGTTGATCCGTTAATACCCATTTGATTTGTATTGTGCTACGCTTAAATTTATCGCTTACAAATTGTTTTTAAAGGGTATGTATTGAGTACGTTAGTGATACTTAAAGTTTCTGGTCAATTTGATAGCTCCTTTATCATTATATTATATGGTGAAGATGATAAGAATACGTAGTTTTGTGAATAAGTTCCTTATTTAGAGTGTGTTTTTGGGTGACCTTTATCATTGTTACGCTTTTAGCATTTATAGAAGAGAGTTATACTTTGAATAATTTTTAGATACCCAGTTGACCATGTTGTTGACCATTTGAATTTTGTATTTATAGGTAGACTTTCTAGTGGGTTTGTCCCCCTTTTAGTCGGAATAACATTAGCCGTTGATTTGAAATTTATGGTTTTTTATATTCATTTTGGCTGAAGTTTGTGGCGGTTTGATGCGGAAGTACTAATATTTTTCTACTATTTATTTGTAGTCCGTAGGTTTTGAATTGATTCAAGTATTTGAAGTCGTAATTGATAATCATGATGTTTTCGTATAAATGATTGTGGTAAAAGCGTGATAATATGGATATAAGAAAAGCGATATCCGGTTTGTTTTGGCATATTGTATAGCTAAGGGCCCCTACATTTGACTAATACTTTTTGGTTTGTGGAAAATTAACCTTGTTTTTCAGGGGCTTAGGTATGGTATGAATAAGTAATCTAGAGGTTATGTGGATGTAGGCCGGTCGTTTGCCTAGTTGCTTTGCCTTATAGTCCAAGACTTTTTAGATGTAGATATTTTAGGTTAAGATGATCATATGTACGTTCCTATCCATTAGTATACATACTCTTAGGAAGTGTTTTGCCTCTTTCAGATCCTTGTACTTGAAGTGCTTTCCAATATCTATTTTGAAAGTTTTAATGGCTTTTAGGTCAGTGTTCATTATTACAAGTTTATTAATATAAGTATATATAATAATTCAACGGCGATAGTTGATGTATATAGCGTTGTTAGAGCTTAGGTTTTTGAAGTTAAGGGTATTAAATACTGCCCTTAACTTTTTGGACTATTGTTTAGAAGCTTGTTTTAGTTTTTATAGCGATGTTAGGAGTTGAAAGACTTGGTCGACTATAGTATTAAAGCTTACGTTGATTTCTTTCGGATATTATAGGAGGAAATCCCTAATAGCGTCTGATATCTTTATTAATACTAGTTTTTCAAGCTCCCCGTTGAGCAAAGCCGAATTTATTTTAATTTGATCGATATTTTATCTATAGGTGGTAGCAATTGTAACAAGGATTCTTTACGTGTAGGATTTTCCCATGGTAGAAAAACTTCTAGTTTAGTTAATAATATACCTTTATTTAAACCCCCGTATTACGATTTTGACTTTTTACCTTTCGATTTGGCTTTTGAAGTTAGTTTTGACCCTGGTGACTTCTTTTGTTGTTATGGAATAGCGGTTGTTATCTCTCTGAACGGCTCTGAAGACCTTGATGGATAGAAGGCTTCGTATTTCACTTGGAGTGCTTTTTTCCAGTGTTTTGTACCAGTGTCCTTCAGTTTTTCCTCTATGGTTAGTTATTTTTTATTGATGAAAAGTATTGATTAAACTATATTTACATTAATAGAATTTGTCGGCAGACTTTCCGGTGGGTTTTTTGTTGTTTTTATTGTTGATTGACAATTTTTTTTTTTTTTTTTTTTTTTTTTTTTTTTTGGTTTGGAGTTCTGAGTAGCCTTTGTAGTATTATATGGGGTCGCAACCTTAATGGTATTCATTTCAAATGTTTTACGGTATCCTGTGATAGTTCTTTTAAAGACTGTTAGGTTTGAGGTACTGACGATTTTCCTGGTTAATTTTCCTGGTTGGTTTGGCAAATAGACTCTAAAGATGTATTAAGGATTTGTGATATTAGAAAACTGTCATGAAAGAAGGATTTTCCTTTCTCTTTTTGGATTAGTCTTTTGACCCTGTACTTGACTTGATAAAAGTATATGGAAGATAATAGTATAGTCTGGTTTAAAGTCAAATTTAACGTTGGGTGTATGGTTTTTATAACCTTTAACCTTATTATGAAAGCTCTTATAGGGCGTGATATGTTGGATTTTACTCATTTTGTTAACCTTTAAGTTAGTTATAACAATAGCAGTTTGAAATATGTCAGGCTAAAAGTAATATAGAATATTTCCGGTAATAATCAAGGTCTGTATTTTTTTCTCGAAATCACTTTATTACAGCGTTCAAATATACTTTTTGAGGGGTATATAAAAATGAGGATGAATTCGTGGTTAATAGATATACTTTTAATGAAATAGTTAACGGATTCATTTCTTTTGTCTAGAATTGAGTAATTGATAATATACTCAATGCTTTTCATATTTTTATTTATTATAATACGAATGGCTTTTAATATATTATCAGGTGATATAATAACTTTATTATAAACTTTGTTATTGTATTTCACTTAGTAACTACTAGGTTATAAAGTTTTCCTTTCAGGTTATCAGTTGTTTTTAGGAAATCATTAAGGGTTTACATAAATCCTTTCACCCCGTGGTATTATATTAAAATTTTCGTTGCTATTAGGTACTTTTGGAAAACTTATATAAACTATAAACAAGGTTGAAGTTTTTCTTTTCCCACTCCCTCTTAAGGCTGTTTAACAACTAAATTAATTCATTTGCTAACTTTAGACTGATATAAATAAACTTTTTATTCCAGAAAGAAGTATCGAATGATTTAGTAGAAACTGTGAAGATAGGGTTGTAATGGAATTGTCGCGTAGCTTGTATAATAGTTCAGTTGCTAGTTATAGTAGCGACTATTTCCTTAATTTGCAAACGAAATAAAGACAATTCCCCAACTTTAATACTCAAGTTGTAAAGTTCTAAGATTGTTATTAGGTTTATAATAAATGTAGGGTAGTAAAACTAATATTAAAAGGTTAAAGTATTGTAATTTGTATGAAATTTAACTCATATTTGTGCTATTCCTTGTTTTTTAAGTTGAATCATATTACCCTTTGTTTGTAATCTGGAGTGATTTTTGGCTTGTATTTCGAGTTGTGATATTAATTTCTCATTGTTGGAAATATGATAAGATAATCTATAATTAGCTTTCACAGTCGTCTAAAATTGAAGTTTATCAATTGAAAAATAATGTAATAGTGTAGAGGAAAGAGGAAAAATATTAAGACTTGATATTGAGTTTTAAAGGCTTAAAGTTGGGAGTGGGGCCTTTACTATAGCATTATCCGCTTTTTTATAGTCTCTAATTGGTCTTTTTGGAGGATTGACGTGAAGTGGAGATTTTGATATTGAAAGTGGATCATTTGACGTTGAAAGTGTATTTTTTAACATTGAAAGGAGATTTTTTTAAAGTGGGACCACCCGCGTTAGGTACGGCTTTTGATTGGCCTAAATATTCGGTGCAGAAGCCTATGCAAGGTCTTGTATAATAGACTAGTTAAATTGAATATCTGATTGCGTAATTGCAGGCAGCATTATAAAGTTGTAATGTTGTTTGTGGCGGAGTTTTTTTTTACCGTTGTTAAATATAACAAACTTTCCTTTTTCTTCCTTTCTAATATATTTTCCATAATTGGAAGGTTCTCCAGGTTTGGAGGACCGTAGATCTGGATAAAGTATCTAATAGGTATTTGTTAAACGCCTTTTGTGAGAGCCGGTGAGGCAATTTTTCTTGAACTTACTGATACGCTGATTTCAGTCTATAGGCTTTGATCTTTGTTGGAAGACTGAATTTGTTGTTTCTTTTCCTCCTTAAAGCCTGTTTTCGTCTTTTAAGTCTGGTTGTAGTTTACTTAGTGACATAGGAACGGCTTTCCTTAATTCAATTCGTATGCGGACCGTATAGACTAGCAATTTAGGCTTAGTATAAGTTAGAGATTCAAGGGAGTATTTAATATTTTCGACCTGACGACCTTGATAGATACGTTTTTTTCTGGTGTTTTTAAACTTTGTTTTAAAGGGACTTGAAAAGAAATAGTGTGAAGGACGTAGGTAACGAATTTTCTTAAGAATTTTTAGTAGTGAATGGATTTAGTACTTTGGTATATGCCAATTAACTTTAGGAGGACTTACATGGATTTTTAATGCTAACGATAACTGCTGACAGGTCTTGTGTGATATGGGAAGTAATTATCCTGTGGGTCCGGATCCGGGTACGTATAGTTTTTAAAGTCTATGTAAGACTGTGGTCGGTAGGCGTAAATACGTGAATATAGTCCTTTTGATGAAGATTATATTTATCTTGATCTTGAAAATACCCTCTAAGATATCAAAATAATTATTACTAATATCATTTCTTTTGATTTCTATTAGTCATATATTGATGTCTATAAAGGTTAACCTTTCAAAATCTTTTAGTAATTGTATTTTAGGATTTGATAGTTGTCCCCTTTTATCGTTGAAGAAGGGGTTCTTGATGTTTTCATTCTCCTTTATTGGTGTGATTGTGCTTGTCAATTTGAGTGGCTCCGATTTTATTGTTTTTTAAGGCGTTCCTTAAGCTTAGCTGACAGTTTTTTCAGATAAATCGATAGTTGACTTGAGCCTCTTTTGATATGAGAGGTTTAGGGAAATGGTAGCCCTATCCATAGCCTCTTCCTCCTGATGAGTAGGATTATTAGCATTGATGGTTTGAATTTATTATTCATTTTAGCCTTACAGGTATTACTAGCTGCCCTTAGTCCTTTTCTTGACATATTTTCAGGTTTTAAGGCTTCTAAAGCAACAGGAGTAGCTCTGAAGCGTAGGAAACGAAGGGATGGGATTTTTGGTGGAACAGAAGAGTTTTTAGGTTTTAAGGAGCCGGAAATAATGATAGTCCTTTGTGAATAAGGATCATTATCACTGGTACTGCTGTAGGGCAGTCAAGGTGGTGGAAATAGAGATCCACGTTTGGGGGATGCTTGTGGGGTATCTTTAAAGGTATTAGAATGTTCGAGAGAAGTAGACGTTTTTTTTATTTGTGTCGAAGGAGGTGTATTGTCCTAGATTCAGTAAAATAAAGTAGTAGGGAATATTAGTATTGATAATGTGTTGAAGTTACTGCATTAGAACATATTGTGTAGGATTATAGATTTAAGTATTCTAGAATCTATATAGAAGAAGAGAGTGCTTGGTGTATGATGAAGTGTATCCTTACACTTTGTATTAGTTAGTGCTAGTTTATACTAGTTCCTAGTATTTGTAAATATTAGTGTGGACAACTGGTTTCCAGTTGACCAGTCCTCCGTACTAATCCCCGTACTAGTTAATACTAGTACCTTTAGTGGATGTCATCATCTTTAGCTAAGTTCTCCTTATCCTACTGAATTCCTCATTATTATGGTCCAACTTATGATGGTAAGCCAAGTAAGTATCAAATGGAGTTTACTATTGAGGTATAGCGGAATATTAGAAGAGGCTACCGTAGCCAATAGTGCAGGACCTATGGGCATAGCCAGTGCTCAGCCCGTTACGTGCCCTTATACGTGCCATGCACGGACCGCGCCCAGTCCGCGCCCGAACCGGGCCCGAACCAAGTACTACATATCCCGTTATATGTATAGTTACGTAACCTATAAACTAAATAACCAATAGCTTAAATTTATAATATACCCCCCTTTTTCCCGGATATTATAAGGGTTGTGGCGTCCCACTACTTAAACGCGGAACGTGGGCTTCGCTCGTTCAATACGCGGGCCGAATACGAGTTGGTAACGTGACGTTTAACGTACTGTATAATGTATCGGCCGGTTTAACCCTAGGCCGCCGACGCTGTGAAACGCGCCTTTTAACCTTTCTTATAATATATCGACCGGTTTAACCTTCAACCACCGACGCCATATAACGCGTTCCTTAACGTGCCGTATAACTTATTAGTCGGTTTAACCTTAGGTTACCGGTACCGTATAACGCGCCTTTGAATATATCGTATGATATATATTTTTTATCGTAGGTGCCGTATAACGTACTTTTTAACGCGTTATATAAAGTATATCTTCTACTGCCGATATAGTACAACGTGCACCGTATAATACATAAACCTTATTAAACCCGATCCGTTAATACTTATAAATACGGATTTCCTGATAACTTTTAAAATCTCCTTTTTTTCCCTTTTATATCGCCGACCTTATTTTGTTATTATATATTTTCGTAACTTTTCGTAGCGACTTTACAATTACTTTTTTTATTGTAATAATAATTATTTACCGACATTTCGTAACCTTTCCCCTTTTTTTCATCCTTATCACTAAAGTTTATAATAAGCCTAAATTAGGTTTTACCGTCGCTAGCGTTTTTATTAAAAAAACCAGTTACCTTATAAAATAGCTTGTATTACTATATATAAATAACATAATGTTAATTATCTTTTATAGCCTCCTTGCGTTATAAAAGACTTATTTATACTTATTAATAATGAAAACGAAAACATAATTCTCTCTTTATAGGTAAAAGACGTATATCTATCGTATATTAGGTACCATTTTAATTTCGGTATCCTTTTTATTTATACTCTAGTTGTGGGGCGTAAGGTTATCGTACGTACTAAAAGGTTTATAATGAGGTAAATTTATAAATTCAATTTGTAAAAAACCTTATCATAATTAAACTTTTTTTCGTAATGGATTCAAAAAATAAATTCATTTATGGTTTCACCCGGTTTACGCGCCCTTTCACGCTAATTAGTTAATACTATTAAAAATAAAGGTTATATTTTATTTTTTGCTTATATGTGTTTAAATGATGTTTCGGGTTAGCGGCTAACTTTTACCCCCGTTTTTTAAGTTAAGTAACTAATTAGCCCGTTTTTGCAATATTAATGAAATATAAAAAGTTTTTATCGTACCGACAGTATAAACTATGACCCTTTTTACCATATGTCTTCATCGTCTTTTATTTTCGAGTCCGTTTTTTTCCTAATCTTTTTAGTTACTTTTGCGGTATTATTTATTTATTACAATAAAACCCCTTCAGTTAACTGTATGTTAACGCGTAATGTATTTACGTCCGCCCTTTTTAACAACTGTTATATTTTTTTTCGTAATTTTTGTTTAAACGGCTAAAATAATATAACTATATAAGTCATATTCCTTATAATGAATATAGGTTACGGATTATAAAGTATAATAAGCGGTATTTAAAGCCTAACCATATAAGAACCGTTTTTACTCGTATTCTATTCGTTAAACTTAGCTAAAAACTAATTAATCGAGTTAACCGTAAAAGAGTAAAGGATCGCATCTGAGCCAATCACATCTCCCATTCCTAAATTAATATATTATAATCTTTAATAACTCGGTTAAAAGGTTGCTTTCCTCGTCCCTCCTTTCGCCTTGTCCCTCGTTAACCGTTATCGTTGGCTTCCCTTAACACTTGTTCCTTCTAACTTTATCTGTTATCTTCGACGTCGCCCTGTATTTACCCTACCTTTTACCAGCTCCCTTCTTTAACGTTTACCAACGCCCGCTACACCCTTCGCCGTCCTCTTTTACCGGCTTTTCCCAATATTCGAAATCAATTATAACAAGGACTTTAACGTTAATAACGTCGTTACTTATTAGACCCGAGTAAAAATAATAATTACAAGTAAGTGATTTTTTAATAAATCGTAATAAAAATCGCCTTATAGTCGCATATTTATCCGATGAAGTAGGGTAATATATATCCGACCCTACTTATCTTGTTGGAATATCATTTTTAATAAAATTTCCTTTTTTTACAAATATTATATTATTTTCGAAGTATTAGCGATTTACCCTAGGTAGGTTATTTAATATATACTCGATATCAACGTCGAAAGACATAGTTATTATAAACCAAAATATCACTCTCTTTCGCCTCAAATTTATTTAACGTTATAATATATTAGATTCTTTTCAGTAATTTATATTTGGTCTTATTATGGCTTTTTTATTTAATTAGTACAAAGCAAGCCCCGCCTTACCCAGTTTCTACCGCGAAAATTTCTTAAACTTTAAACTTCTCTTATATACCTTTTCCTATATCATTAACAATTAAAATTAGTTCTGGGCGAATATCGGATAAGATTTACGAAAACAGGGGGTTCGAAGTCGTTTGTTTAATTAAGTTTACGTAAAACATAGAGTATTTATTAAAAGTATTTCAAACAATATTAAATGGATTTTAAACGTTGACGTTCTGGTATTAATTATAAAACCAATTAAACTTTTTACCTAAACGATTAGTTTTAATATTCCGTAAATTGAGTTAAACTCAATCCCTTACCTTATACCGTTTCGCCAAACGTTACCGACGATTTGTCGCTGTTTTTATTTATTATTAAATATATATTACAGTCGCCTAAACTGACTCTGTACCTTCGCATAAATATAATAAAAACGTAACCATTCGCCCTGCCGGATTAATTAATAATTTCGTATCCTTATTTACGTTCGAAATAAATAATATTTTATACCTATTTATTAAACGGTTTACGTTAAACCCGGTAACCATAAATTTCCGGTTACTTAATTTAAATTGATGAATGGACAAATATAAGTTTCAATTGTATTACGAAAAGGCGATAACAATACGTAAATATTTCCAAACTTTCTAAATTACATATTTAGTACCGTTATATATCAATAGGTAATACGTCATAAATGGAAATTATTCAATTTTTATTAAAAATATAAGGTCATTTGAAATACTTTTACCTAATCCGAACCGCAGTAATTAATAATAAAAGCTATAAATTTATAAAATTTCCACTATATACCCCCAAAATATTCTTTGTATATATTAGCAATTATAAACTATATAACCTTAAGTTAAATAAACTTGGAAGGGCGAACCGTAACAACTGATAAATATAGACTGTCGCCTTGAATAGTTAGTAAATAGATTATAAAGTCTACAGAAATATATACTTAATATCGATTAAAAACCAAAAAGAGTTAAATTAAACTTTATCGTAAAGTATAACGAAGTTTTATTCTATTACATTACGTATATATTTGACATAACCTTGGAATATTAATAAATATCCCATTTTTATAGTAATCTTGTTAAAAAACTTAAAATGAAATATTTTTACTCGAATAACCTATAATAAGCAAATCGTAGGTTTATTGTAAGATTTTTATCGTTAATAACCTTCAATTTGGCAGTTATAAGTGACTATGGTAATATAACGCACTTCGAAAATTGATTACATAATCTGTAATTTATACCGATTATTATATTTTAACTGAAAAACGCCTAACGCTTTTCAAAACCGTTCATAACGAACCTTATATAACGGGTCATTCGTCACTTTTTAGTTTTAAAATTTATTCAAGATACCCGAGCCGAAAATAAAACGATTACTCGGTATTAACGAGATCAGCAGGTTTGATGCGGGCCGGGTCTACAGCAGTATTAACGGTTTTGGCGTATTAAAACCGCCCGGCGTTATTTTAGATAACGACCCGGGCGCGGGTTGCGTCCGGGGCGATTTCGCCCCCGTCAACCCTTTAAAAACCTTCGAGCCGCTTTTGAAGTATATTTCATCACCATTTGACATTTAAACCTCATTTTGAAAAAATTATCCGCATAACCTATTGTAATATACGTTTCCTTAATATAAAAATTTATTATTACCACGTTGAACATAACAATAAAAATAAACTAAAAAACTCGTATACGGTATTCCTTAATTTCAAGCTTATTTTATAATATACGGGTTAATATATCTGGACAGACCTCTTAAGTTACGGGTTTATACCGTATATGGTATTAAAAAAATGAAAGGACTTCGACTTATTTAACTTGGTGTTCCGAAATTAAACGTGGTAAAGAAAAATATTTTAATTCCTAATAATCTGTTAGGAATGTAAACGTGGTACGGACGTTAAATTATTTTAAAGACGACGCTTTTAAACAGGATACCACCGCAAAAATGGTTTTATTGTAAATATTATAATTACGTTTCTCATTTATTAACCATCTAAACTAGTAAGCTATTAGCTTTAATATACTATTTTTATTCCGTTACGACAAATACTCTTCCAACGTCGTTTCCAAACAGTCGGTTTCCACTACTATTGATCTATTTTAATCCTAATATACCAAAATCGGGACTGTGACAAAAGTATATTTCAAGGTTTAAAATACGTATTTATCTCGTTCCATTGAAGCCCAAGGAATTCCTTACTATGTTAATCGGATATGATAATTAGCCAACTCGGATAAATTACTAATAAAATTATGATAAAATTTAATAAAAACCAAAAAAAAATTGAACCTTTCGAACAATATATAATAACTCTTATTAGCTTATTACCTGGATTTTTTTTGGAGTCAATTCGAATACCTACACTAATCGTTATAATGAAATCTAATTATTTTACCTTCTTAATTACGAAGTTCCACTTTTTAAAATTTAAATTTAATCCTGTATTACGAAGGCGTTTCAAAACCACGCGAATTTTCTTGTTATGGTTTTATTTGGGACCAGGGAAAAATTAAAAGGTCGTTAAGGTAAGCTATAGAAAGATTATCTAAAATATTTGCTATTATATAATTAACTTATTGTTAAAACGTCGCCGGCGTTTCCGTTAATTTGAAGGAGGTAACTAACCACTTAAATAACCCGAACCACGTATAAAACGCCGTTAATTCCTTCCATCCAGGCGCAACCCGAATACGTTAAAAAGCCGTTCAGAAATCTAACTTCGTAAATTACATTAACTTTGACAACACACGTAAGGTTTACTTAATTAATGGTAAAATAAACCGGTTTTATTCAATAATCTTATTTAATATTCAGTAATTAATATAAAACCACTATTTCCCCCCCGGCTCAAAAATAAATAATACCGACGTCGCGACCGATAAAAAGCTCGTCCAAACCTAGCCTTTATTTATTAATTCCTTAACCTGTCGTTGAAACTTCTAAAATTAATTCCGTAATATCTAATATAATAGCTTTTAAAATCGTTCCAATAAAGATTTCCTTTCGTTCGGTTTAATATAAATATAGTAATCGAATTTTTCCTTATATAGGGGTAATGTTATAGCCTTATCTTTATCGAATAGATCGCGAAATTTTTCCAATTTCGGTAAAAAAACGTAATTAATCCTTTTTCTCGTCGATAATGTTCGTCGTCATCGCTTATGAAATCCGCGTTATCGTGTAAAAAAATATAACAAAAGTCAACCGAAACTAATCCCTTATACGTGATATTTCCTGGTATAAACGTTTTATTAAGACGATAAAAACCGATTTCATTATACCCTGTATATCTACCAATCCCAAAAATATTATTACTGTGTTGATGATTAAAACCCCTTAACCTTGAGTTATTAAACTATTACCGCAAACGTTTAAAATTACCTATTAATATCGTATCTAAGGTATCCTTGAAATTATATCCCGCGTTATTCCAGAAATAATATATGTCAATATTAGGCCCGACTATTTAACAATATTTATAAGAAACTTGGGTATTTATATAATACGTGTATTCTGACGTAATCCTATTATAATGTCAAATTATGAGGATATAATAACCAAATTTTATTTATCTTTCACTGTTATATTAAAGTTTCATTTACGGTATAATAATTAATGTAGTCAGAATGGACTGAAATATCCAAAGAATTGGTATTATTAAAAATTATAGGGATAAGGAATAAATCCTTGTTTTTACGTATTTTAATTAAACTAAACTCCTTTTTACTCGATTTTACAATTACGTCGTTAAAGTTATATAACCCCTAAACGAAATTATATCCAGGAGTTTGATTTCTTCCATCGCCGTTAATAAAAAACCTTTATTTACCTTTTCGATTTAAACTATATATACTTATATCGAAGGTAGTATCGGACGGAATTTGTAATCACGTTAACAATAGTTCGTCGAATTAAAACGTACGTAACACCTCGTAATGAGCCTAGCCTAACGTTCTTTTATCGTTACCTATGTCACCTTACGTCTTTAGTTTTAAACGTATACCAAACGGGTTTGTTAAAATAACTGGCCGCGATATTAAAATAATTAGCCGCGATTACCATAACCTCTTGACGAGGATACCCAAAAGGTATGGACCCTTGTTATAAATGTATTTACATCCAACCATAAAACCTATACGAATCCAGTTATTCAACGACTAAAAAGTCGATTTAAATCCAAATATTTTAATTCGTCGGCTAGCTTACAATACTTCTTTAAAATTATGATATAGTCTACCCTACTAAAGCTTACTGTAAGAAATTTATCGCGAATACCTAACGATACGCGAAAACGAAAGTAGTTGTATTTCATGACCGAAGGAAAATCTAATTCGCTCGCTTAATCCAATAATATTTCGAACCTAATAACAAATAGTACCTACAGGTCTTTTTTGTTTATAACCAATCCCTCTAATTCGACTAAGACTTTATCTGCGGGATAAGGGTCGCCGAAAGTATTTTTAATATAATTGAAAAACTTGTCTATATCGTATATACCCTTGTATCTGCCGGCTTCGTAATACGTTGTAATAGCCTACTTTACCATCGCCGTATAATAACCTTACACGTAAAGAAACATATATCGACTTTTTTTAATTTATATCTTATTCGCTTTTAGTATAAATTCGATCGTTTTACGCGTCGTCACCTACTTGAAAGAAAATTCGACGAATTACGGTTAGTTATGTCGTTTTCAGTTACCATAAACCAGTGAAAAACTAAAACGAATCGTCGCTAAGTCGGCTTTGAATTATTAAATTTTAATTACGACGTAAATGAAGTCGAATGTAAGGTCGATAATCAAAGTCAATTAACTCGACTATTATAATTACTTTATAGTAAACGCGATATAACTAACGGTATCTTATAAACGAGAAATATCGACTTATATCGGCCCCTAAGGGGTAAAAAGTATGTTTATAAAAGTAAAGGACTAAGTATTTGCCGACGGCCTATCCTCTCCGATAGCGTTAGGATATAGAAAAAAATCATTAACGTTTGCCATAGATTCATCTATCTTACATTATATTTTGCCAATTTGTTTTAAATAATATATTATAATCCGACCTACGATGGTAAGCTAAGTAGATAATAAATAAAGTTTCCTTTCAAAGTATAGCGAAAAACTTAAAAATGCTACCGTGGCCTATTGTGCAGGACCTATGGATATAGCTAGTGTCCAGCTCGTCACGTGCCCTCATACGTGCCGTGTACGAACTGCGCCCGGTCCGCGCCCGGACCGAGTACTGCTTATTCTGTTACGTGCACAGTCACGTAACCTATAGACTCAATGGCCAATATCCTGAGTTCATGACAGGTGTAATTAATGTATCTCCGGCTTTATTTAGGTTTAACATCATTACTTTGAGTTCTTAAAGATAAAACTATAGGTACCTCCACTTAAAAGCGAGTAGAAATATTTGGCCGTTTTTAACCAGCTCGTCTACGTCAACTTCAACGTTAACGCCGAGGTTTTTAATATACTCCAAATAAAAAAAGGAAAGGGATAGGAGACTTAGGGATGTGGAATGTAATTTCTTCCACAACTGTTTAATCTATCGTTATCCCTAGTAACGATAGTTTCTTGCCTAGTCTAAAGCCAATTTTAACCTTGACAATATCGTAACGATTAATCTTAGTGGCTATAGTGTTTCCCTTCCGTAAGGATACGTATTACAAATAGCCTTTTGTTAAGTACCTTACTACACATATATCTGGCATAATATCTTGAAACGTGTAATTCGCGTACTTACAGTAAAGATTAAAGGTATGTAAGGAATTATGAGCTTCTTCATAATAAAGTTAAGGGTTTTTATTATTTAAACTGTATAAAAGAACGTAGTTGGTTAGTTATTAAACCGCGCCAAAAGCAATATTTTTATGGTACTTGATTTGCCTAGGACTATTGCTACTGTTAATTAACTTATCGACCTCGAAGTTTACGATTTGGTTTTAGTAGTCCTGTTACAAAGTAATAAGGTATTAGGAATAATATATTTTTCTTTATTATTTCGTTCGGCGGGGGGGTGTTGAATTAACCAATAGTCAGTCTTATTACAAATATAATATCTCTTGCCACTATCACGACGATAATGTTTACAATTAGTAGGTCCGCCTAAATCTTAGCCTTGTTAGCTTTAACGTGATTACTGCCTTTAGTTTGTAACCAGTAAGCCAGGCCTTAGGCGTTATAGGCGCCCGTAGCCGTATTTACGGTCGACATAATTAACTACCGTAAAGTTCTTTTTATCTACGTTAGAGAAATTTCCAGCTTAAAGGTATATATTAAACTAGTTTGTTACACATGTTATTGCAGTAGTAAACAAGAAACGCAATTATCTAAAAAGGCCTTCAAAGTTAGAATATGAGCGTTATAAGGCGTATTCAAACTCTTTAACGCCTGTAACTGTTACACATACCTACTTGCGAAGTGTAATTTCGCTAGCATATGCTTTCCCTATTACTTTTTAACATAGTATTAACTGGTCGATTATCTGTTTAAGAACATTTATTGGTATTTACTCTTTTTTTCCTTTTCTATTATCGTTATACATTCCGTGGTAGCCTAATCTGCATATTATTATTTAAGGTGGACGTCGTATTTGAAGTAGCCCTTTATATTATTATAAATATAGATAAATGTAGTAGCTCGTGTAAAGAAAGTAAGGTAATAATTCCTAACGTGCCTTGTACGGATTTCAGGTAATAATAAGTAAAAATCTAAAGGGGGAACCTCTATTTACTTACAAATGTTTTAAAAAGGTATTATCTTGTTATCAAAGAAGTTATAGGGCTTTCCGTTATACCTTTTTACGTCGTTCCAGATCTTAGCGCAGTCCGTGAGAAATTTGTAATTAATGTTGGCTATTTTGACAAGTTTTAGGGGCAGGTCACGATAATTACCCTAATTTTAATTGGTATTTCTTGGTAATTTAAGTTTTTGAGTTTCCGAGGCACGGTATTAAGGGTAATTGAAAATCGCCCGACCAGAGTGATAAAGTCCTGTAATAGGACCTATAGTAGGCTTTCGCCTATAGTAAAACCTGACGTAGAAAGGTTTTTGAGGGGCTTGTCGATTGAATTGCTAGGGGGCGATAGGTACTTAAAGGTGTTGAGAGACTTAAAGATTTTTAATCGACTGGTATAAAGCTTTGACTTCAATACCTTTGGCTGCGTGGGCAGCCGCTACTTTACGTGCCTTACCACCGCTAAAAGCGTATTCCGCGCTATCACGTGAAGGTATTAAACTGACGAACAGGTTAACGGGTTTTTTATCGCTAATAAGTAAAGAGGCTTAACTTAGCTAAAGATAAAGTAAGGGTCCCCTGAAACGTATATGTAGGCGTTAAGATTCTTTAACAGCTTTCCCTTTTCATTAAAGGCCTTAAGGATTAGGGTTGTAAAAGGGGGGGTTCTTATTAAGCCAATTTAAAAAGGGTTTCCGCCAGTTCTAATAGTTTTTTTTAAAAAAATGTAAATGCCCCGGCGAATAACCTTCTTCTTTAACCTGGCCTTAATACACTGGATTATTTTCCATATATTAAAAGTCCAGTGGTTAAAGAACTCGCAAAAGTTTCGGAAAATGCGGGCACCGCGGCCGTAGTTGTTACCGAAGCCCTTTTCGATAATATACTAGTCAATGTAATTGGTTAAGTAGGCTTTAGTTAAGGTCTTGTTAACATCCGTAATCCATAGCTGTTCGTTATAGTAATCAACGAAAACTAATCCGAAGGTATTGACTTTTTTTATGTATTCTTAAATTCAAGTTATCTTAACGGTTTGGCTTATATAGGACGTATAAGACGCGTAAGGTGAAGGACTTGTTGATCCTAGGCGTAAGTGACTTGGTGTTTTAGCGTAAAGTCGCGTAGAAATTTGTCGACTTGGCGTTGGGTTGCACAACGTGACTTTTTTTGACGCGACTTGGCGATTCTTCGTATTTTCGCTCGAATTAGCGAATTTAACGATTAAATTGGCGTAAGAGAAGTGTAAAAAAAGTAATAGGGGTAAAAGTTTGGTATAAAGAATAAGATCGAAGGTTATCTATTGTTATAGGTTAAGAGCGAAGGTTGAAAGTTATTTGGCGTAAGGACTTAGTCGTTTTTCTTACATTAATAGAACCCGAGGTAGTACTAACTTAGCTGTTTGCCAACTTGCCGAAATTTAAAACTTCTAACAGTTAATTTCAACGTCTTTAAAAAGAATATTCGGCAAAGATTTCTTGGTGTTTTTAATAAAAATACCTTCGCTACCTCTAAGCTACCTGTAATGACCTAAAGACCAACTGCAGGTTATGAAACAGGCTAGCGGTCGGCTGCGCCATTAAGAGCCTGATATCCAACACATCAAGCTAGGAATATCTCTTATGTAAGCAAACCAGGGTTAGGGTTAGCCGATGGATCGCTAGAATAGCAAGGTGATCCAAAAAATCCAGTACTGAAGATGGTATGAAGGCCATAGGATAAAAGGATACGGTCATCACCATATAGATAGCATTTCCTTCATAGCTCTTCAGTTGTTAATCTAAGTATTATGTCTAGACATCTGAATAGCCTCACGGCTTTTGATCATTACTTGCACGGTTGCGATATTGTTCACTTAGCACCTCTGTTACTTTCTTGATAACATAAACCCTCTGTCACCTTCTATATACTCACCGGTATTTAGTGGGATCATTACACTGCCGTAAAAACCGATACAATCTAGAAGTCTTCTTTATTTGCTGCCGTGAAAACCGACTCAACAGTAAAAGCTCTTCGTAAAAATCTTTCCTCTACCTTGATCTTTCACAAAGCGTAACCGGAAAACAGCTCTTTCTTCTACTTAACCAATCTGTACTTAACCCAATAAGCACTGATCAGTGTTGATAGGGCCTTAAATCGTTGCAAAGTTGTCGATTCGAATCGTGGTCAAAGTAACAGTAGTATTGCATTGTTCAAGTGGTGGATGTATTGTTTTAGGTTTGGCAAACCGCTAGCTGGTCTACACAGTAATCTATATGGCTAATTTCTTGGCCTGTGCTCTAGTGTGAAGTGCAGCGTATTGCACTCGACTTATACCCAATGCAGTAAGTCCACATAAACAATACACTCAACTGGCAGTGCAGTAAACTTTACTGTAAGTAAAATTGATCTACTGTACTGCATGTTGTACTATTCCATCAAAGATACTAATAATGTATAGCATAAACTCCCCCAAAATAATATACGTTACTGTTTCAAAGCCCCAAGAAGCGTTGACGGGATTCATATTAAAAATATATGTGGTAAGGTGAAGGCTTTCGGACCTCTTTGTAATCATGCACCTATTACGATAAATGACGTACCAGTATCTAACGTAACCTTATCTATCAAAACGTTATTTGAAGTCGTAAATGAAAACCGTAATATAATATTAATTAAGGTATACAAGCCAAACTTGAGAAGTTTAGATAATGTTTTCTTTAGTTAATTCTTTTATAAGAAGGTCGAAGGAATGATGGGAAAAATATAAAAGAAGTAAAACAAGTTGTAAAAAGCTAGGAAATTCGTTGTTAATTTGGAGTAGGCGCGAATTTACTCTAACCAGTTTAAACTGACGGCGTAATGAAGAAAATTTTCCGGAGTCGGTGGGAATATTTTGTATCACGTATATTTAAAGCCGTATAAAGGATCAGAGCGTCGTAACGACGCGTAAGATTATTTTCCTACCGGTTAAAGTACATATGGGTATTCACGATCCGGCTATTATAAATACCTCCATAAATGCCACCTTAATACTTTAAATAAAAGAGTGTTTGATATCAAGGGTTTTTATTCGAAAGGTAAAACGAAGCTTCTGCCACTTAAAGGCGATTATTCCGAAAGGCAAGCCGAAGTCTCTAAAGATAACGACGTTAGGCGAAGTTTTGTATGACGGGGAGACAACCCTTGCCGTAGCGACGAGTAGAACCGTAACTTATTTTGCAAGTCCATTTTACTTATAGTTAAAATACCAACTCTCAGCGTAATAAGTAAACATAAAGACAATTTCAGCGGTGGTAGCTGGGGGTAAGAAGTAAAACAAGAGCCCTTACCTTGTTTGCGAAAAGAAACTTTATAGTATCGAGCGACATTTAATGTTCTCGCTACGCGTTCCCTAACAAATACCCGTTCTAATAGCGAACGGTCGAACTAAAACCCTAGCCATCGTAGGTTAAAAATATTAATATTGAAAAAAGGGTTTGTAACTGGGTAAACCGATCCTATGGTAGTAAGGAAGGAAAGGTTTTCTCGTTTCAAAATGTTGGTTAGATATTGGTGTTTTATAATATATAAAAGTTTTTATTTTTTTAGGGCGAAACCACTAGATTATTAGTCTCTCACATATCTACCTCACAAAAATTTACTTCGGAAATTATAATTTATAATTTTAAAGAATCTGAGGTTCGTATAAAAAACGTTATTAATATAGTTATAAATGAAGCCTATATAATACCTAGCTAAATTGAATATTTAAAAGATATAACGGATTGAGGAGATGGAAAGGCTTTATAGGGTACTGTAGTTAAGGTTGGAAAACCCCATAATCGCTATTTAATATCGAACCCTTACCACCCTTTTAGTTAGAAAACCTTTAATAAAGGTAAATAAATTACGATAAAACATTATACATTTTACTTTTTCAATTTAATGGTTATAAAATAGGGCGGTGAATGTTTCCTCAACGTTTTGAAATAAGATTAATATAACTCTACCGTTGGTAAAAGTAGATTCGATATAGTAAGTAAAATACTTAACTAAATCAGCGGCAAATCGTTTATGTATATTTTTTCCGTATTAAACGTTGATATAATCCCTGGTAATAAGGTATCAAGATATTCGTCGGGCTACTATACGTTTCAATCCCTTAGAATATACTGGAATTAGTACATCGGTCTACATAAACATAGTTGCGATAAGTTTCGATCGCCTAGCTTAATGCTATGACCCAGACAGTGGTTGGTTCAGGAAACGGGCCAGTATGCAACTGTACCACTGAGAAGCTTGAAGTCTAACACATCAGGCGGGGAACATCTCTTATGTCAGCCATGATGACTAAGAAAAGTCATGTGATGGATCATGAAGGATCATAGCGATCCAGTATAATCCAACCCAGGACAGTACTGAAGACAGTATGAAGGATAAAGGATATAAGGATACGGTCATCACCACGTAGAAAGTATTTCCTTCATAGCTCTTCAGTTGTCAATCTAAGTATTCAGTCTACACACCTGAATAGCTTAACGGCTAGTGATCATTCTAYAGCACGAACAAACATCTTCTTGATATTGCACCTTTATTACCTCTGCTACCTTACTGCTAACATAAACCCCCTGACACCTTCTATTTACTCACGGGTATTTAGTGTGATCATTACACTTAAGTATCATAGAAACCTTCGATTATCGCCATATTTATAGGAAGACCCCTTAACGTAAGCACTTGTTATAGAAGATGTAAAAGGGCCTCGCGATATAAACTTAGTAAGCTTTAAAAAGTCGTACTATTATATCTTTAGTTTCGGCGGAAGTATTACGGATTCCTATGATATTACGTTATACCTCTTCATTGGAGATATTAGACCCTTACGGAACCGTATACTCGAAACCGTCCTAGTCGTTTAACGAGTTATTATTGATATCTTCAGCAGCTAAAAACCTATTATGGATATCGTTTTGAAGGATTTAAGCCTATTAACCGGCGTTAAAAACGAGATAGTCACTTACTTCGAGTGGAAAAGCCCAAAGTGGTAACAGAGACTTGTATTCGCTGATATTACCATATACTTTTGTAAGGTTGGCGGTTTGGTTTAGCTTGTTTTTCTACAATTTAACACGTATTCTATATACCTTGATAAGAAAATTTCTGCGTTTTATAAACCCTACCTTTCGTAGTTGGGCCTCATCAGCTCTCCTTAAATAATAACAAAGCCGATTTGACTTAGGGGTATATTATTTCATAATATTAAAATACGTTGTAACGGGTTTCCAACCGCGCGTACGGCTTTCGATAGCTTTTAGAGTAATGTATTTTATATCTTTTCATGCTACGGATATTAGGAATTCTTATAACCTATTAATACCTAGGTGGTTAAAAAGCTGATGTAATTAACGTATTTCTTACTACATCAGATTAACATTGTTGCTATTTAGCATTAAAAGTAAAACCACGAATACCCTCACTTAGAGGCGAGTGGATACCTTCAGCTATTTTTAACCAAATTATTAGTATTAACATCGACGTTAACGTCGAGGGTTTTTAATACTTTAAGTAAAAGCAGAAAGAAACTCAAGGATATGAAATATAATTAACCTAGTAACAATCCGAACTATCATTATCTTGAGTAACGATAGTTATTCGCCTAATAAGAAGCCAACTTTGATTTTACAAATATTTTGACGTTTAATTTCCATGACAATAGTCTTTTTTTCGGTAATGATACTTACTGCGAATAACCTTATATCTAATACCTTATTATCCTTGAATATAATATAATAAATTAAAACATATGATATACGTAACGATTGCGAAGTTTGAAGGTATATAAAGCTTTGGGGGTTTGGTTAAGGAAAAGGTAAGGGTTTTCGCTATTTAAACGGTATAGGAAAGCGTAATCAGCTAGTTATTAGGCCGCGTTATAAGTAGTAGTATTATATTACATAACCCATTGAGGTCTATCGCTGTTTTCAAAAACCTCTTTACATCCGAAGTTTGCAATACAACCGAAAGAATTTTATTTAAAAGTAATAGAGTATTGGAATTAATATGTCACCTATTGCTATAACGTTTAGTTGGAAAGTAGCGAATGTATTAATAACCGGACTTATTGATAGAGCTTTTGACGTTGCAATGTTGTCGATTTGATTGGTTGAAGTAATAGTAGTATTGTATGGTTAAGTGGTAGATGTCTTGTTCTAGGTTTGGTAGACCGCTAGCCGGTTTACACAGTAATTTGTATGACCAATTGCTTGGCCCATGCCTATTATAACCCAAGGACCAACTGCAGGTTATGGAATAAGCCAGCAGTCTGCTGCGCCATCAGAAGCCTGATATCCAACACATCAAGCTAGGGATCTCTCTTATGTAAGCACCCAGGGTTAGGGTTTGGACCGACAGGACTGCCCGCAGTTTAGTCGACAACATTGGGACTGAAGGAAGCGACATCGACTTCAGCGGTCCAGTACTGAAGATAGTATGAAGGCCATAGGATATAAGGACACAGCTATCACCATATAGATAGTATTTCCTTCATAGCTCTTCAGTTGTCAATCTAAGTATTCAGTCTCAGTATATTCTGAATAGCCTCACAGTTTTTGATCATTACTTGCACGGTTGCGATATTGTTCACTCAGCATCTCTGCTACCTTCTTGATAACATAAATCCTCTGACACCTTCTATATACTCACGGGTATTTAGTGTGATCATTACAATGCCCTAGTGTAAAGTGAGCATATACTGTACTCAACTTGTAGCCAATATAATAGACCTATAAATAATACACGCAATTTACAGCCAGTATGGTTAACTTTACTTTAAGTAAAGTTGACTTATTACATTGTAATTACTACTATTCTAATACTAGCAGTTTTTTGTTTTGTACTCGTACGCCAGTATGGTCTACTAAACTTTTCCGGTTACCGCCGAATTATATCCTTGTTAACTAACTAAACCCCTGTTGATTTCAGTTTACTTTCGCACCCAAATTCACCACAATTCCCTTTAATTGCCCCACGGCTCCGAGTCTTGGCTGTATCAATTCCCGTACACAAGTTTTTCGCCCCAAATTTACGCGTATTGGCTAACCTCCGCTATTAACCTTCTTAACCCATATGGGTTAAGCCGTTTTCCACTTCAATTAACTCATGTGAGTTAACTAAGCTGTTATTACTATTATTACCCTTTTACTAATATTAATATTACCCCTATTACCACTGGCTATCTTAATTAACGTGGGTTAAATCACCTTTTAATTTTGCTTAAAACACTTGGGTTAATTGACCTATTATTGTCTTTAATTCAATAGTATCACTTAAAGAAGTCGCTATTGCTATTCTCCTAACATTTTTTTGGTTTTCCAATAAATCACTATCTACTGGCATATAACTTGGCCTTATTAGGTAGCCTGTTAACGTAGTCCTCGATACGTATAATTAGTCTATTTCTATCCACAAACTTCTTAAGAGCTTTATTTGATAATACTTTTGTTATAACGTCAGCAGAATTGTTTTTTTCATCGATTTATCGGAACCCCTCGATTTCCCTACCTTCATAAGCTTTACGAAGTGCCATTACGTCGATTATTAGGTGCTTTTTACTGGTAGTTCTAAGCTTTAAAAGGTATTCAAATGGGATTTTCGAGTCAGCACAAATTATCACCGGAATGGATGGAATATTCAATTAACTAGTAACGACGTTAAGGGTTTCCTACAATACTATGTGTACATTAAAGGTGGTTATTATACCGTAGAAATTTTAAATAAAAATAATACGTGTAATGTTTTTTATATTTAACGGAAATATATTGAATTAAATTGCTGATGGTATTAAAATAATTTTCCCGTTTGTCTTTATTAACAAGGTTTATTAAAAATCCGATCTGTAAGGATCGATTCGTATTATTAGCAAAGGACCTGTTTATAAAGATTATTTACTTAGCCCTGGACAAGTTAATTGGAACCACATTAATCCCTACGTCTAGGTTTCGCATTTACTATTAAAATATATTATTCAACCGGTTAAATTTTTTATTTGTGAGGTTTTACACTTTTACCGTAATCTATAGGTTATAGGAGACTTCCGGTTGGCATAAAGTGACGATGTAGTCATTACGTGCGCTTCATTTTAAGTACTATTGAGTTTTAGGTACTTTAGTTTTATTAATTGTAGTCAAATTAGCGCTCTGGCCTTTTTGGCGAAAGCTAAAGCTAATAGAGATACCAAATATACTGATTAACGACTAGTTAAAGTTACATTGATTATTTTTTACCAGAGTAGTAACCAACTTATAATTTTAGCACTTATAATCGTTAATCGCCTGTTATTCTAACACTATAAAGCTAGTTGTTTAAACTAAGAGGTTATTGTTAAGTTATATTCTTATTAAGAAGGAGTTTATTTTTCACGTAACTAATAAGTATGAATTATGTGTTATAAATTTTATACTGAACCGTAACTTAAATGACAATGAATAACTTAAAAAATGATGAACTCTTGTTTTAGCTATTCTATATAGTGGCTTAATATATAGTATTATTATACTCGAAGGGTATATAATACGCAATTATTGTGATAAATTTAGCAATACAATCTGTTGTAGGTCGATAGTTGATTATATATATATTTAAGTTATATTATGACCATTAAGTTTGAACTTTCCTGCAATTTTAACTAGCAAACTTTCCGTTAAAACGACCACTAAGCGTTGGATAATTTTCTAAATCGCTAGCGAATACGTAAAAATCCGGTTTTTACCTTTATTACCGTATCCTTAAGCGATTAGGCGTAGATTTTCATATAACCGTCCCGTAGTTTTACCTTTTACCTTATATATAATTTTCAACTTCAAAATTGTAATATTATAGTCTTAAAGGTTAAAATTGGTCTTAGGTACGAATTTTATAACTCCTCAAATTATGAGGCCTTAAATTTTGACCTTATTACTTTCCTTGAATGGTTTGCCGGTAGTCTTAATAACGGTTTGTACCTGAGGCTTTAACGCCAATTTTTTTGTTGTCTCTCTTTTTCCTGCCTACCCAACTAGTATTATAAATACGACCTGTTATGTATTCCTCGTCTTTAATATTTCTTATTTTTAGTAGTTGTACGCATCGGAAGCGTTTTATTAGATTGTCAATAATAGATACAGTAAGGTCATATTGGCTTATTCGTTCAACTTGAAGGTCTTTACCATTAGTTGCCCTAATATAGGGCTTAACTTGGATAATACGAAACGTTGTAAAGATGTTAACAGTTCTAATAACTACTTGAAAGTCAGCGATACTTAAAGTCTTGTATAAGCCATTCCATTTACCTGGCTACCGCTATAGGAGGATTTTACTTCGAAACAACAAAACAAATACACTAATTATCGTAAGACCGTTTATGATATTAAAGGCTTTATTAAATTAACGCTGTACTGATTCCTTCCGAAATTTTCTTAGGGCTTTACCGTAAGCTACCGCCTTTTTCTTTGTACTTATCTATAGTGGAAATTCACTTGTTAAGCGTAGGTATGCTCCAAAAACTAGCAACGTTGATACCAAACCATCATGGCATACAGTATTATTCAAGATTTTTACCGTTATCTAAAGGCGTTCTTTTTAATCCGTAAATCTTTCAATTTATAACGTAAGGATATCGTACGCTCGGCGAAGTAACGCGTGTATCTTTTCGATCTTTCAAATACTCTAATAGACTTTAATAAGTACCTATTCACATTTAAATTTCATTATTTTGGCATTTACCTAAAATTCCGCGCCGCAAA
Source organism: Anisogramma anomala (assembly GCA_038502455.1). NCBI lineage: Eukaryota > Fungi > Ascomycota > Sordariomycetes > Diaporthales > Gnomoniaceae > Anisogramma > Anisogramma anomala. The sequence continues at coordinate 1,884,278 of JASMMZ010000008.1, read as the reverse complement.
ATTAGTACTAATATCGTAAAAGACGACGTCGGGTGGGCATAAATACGTATTGATTTACAACATCCTTAATATTTCAACGTATCTTTTGTTAAGAAAATTTTAGAAATTTATCTTCAAAAAAAAAAAAAAAAAGAGGTTATAAAGTTAATAACGTAAATGAAAGGTTTGTTATCCAAGTAAAATACGTTAATAAAAATATTGTAATTAAAATCTTCATTATCTTTTAGTGTAAATTTGAATTTTCAAGTGGTTTACATATACATTTGGTAGTAACCACAAAGCTTCTCGATAACTTTTAAAGCGAAATACTCCACATTTTTATACCTTATAGAATTCAAAACTTTATATAGACTGTCAACGGCGGGGTAATTAAAATTCCGATATAATTAACATATTTCTAACTTCGTGAGGTTCAATATCTTTACCTCTAGGCCTTAAAGATAAAACTATAGGTACCCCTACTTAAAGATAAAGCGAAACCTTCAATCTTTTTAACCAGTTTATAGGCTTTAACGTTAAATTTAACGTTAACTCTAAGGGTTTCGATGTTCTTTAAGTATGGAAAGAAAGGAGTAAGGGAATTGAAAATGTAAACTGTAATCAATCCAACTATAATCTAAATTACCGTTTTCTTTAGTAACGATAGTTATTTACCTAAACCGAAGCTAACTTTGACTTCACCAACATTTTAAAAATTAATCTCAGTAGCAGTAGTGTTTTTCCTCTGTAATATCACGTACTACGAATATCCTCCTGTTAAGTACCTTGCTGTCCCTATATCCAGTATAATACCTTAAAACGTGTAGTTCGCGTAGCGATCGCGAAGGTTGAAGATATATAAAGGGTTGGGGGCTTTCGTTACTTAAGCGGTATAAAAAGGCGTAGCCGGCTAATCATTAGATTGCATTAAAAGCAATATCTTTATACTACTTGATTTGCTTAAGGGTATCGTCACCGTTAATAGTTTTTTCACCTTCGAAGTCTACAATGTAATTTAAGTAGTATTACCTAAAAGACTTAAAGTATTGGATATGGTATATTATCTGTTTGTTGTTACGTTCCATGAAAATGTAAAAAGTTAACTAACAGCTGTTTTTACTACAAGTCTAATATCTTTTGCCACCATTACGACGATAATTTTTACGATCAACAAATCCGTTCAAACCATACATTTATTATCGTTAATGTGGTTGTAACTTTAAGTCTGAAGCCATTGGATTGTATTTTAAACGCTAAGGGCACCTGTACTTACGATCGATATGATATATCAGTACGCGATCTTCTTTATCGATATCGCTAAAGTCATTAACTTAGAGGTATATACTGAGCAAATTTATCGTACAGGTCATCACAATCGTAAAACAAAACTTAATTATCTGAAAAATCCCTTATAAATAGCATCTAAACGTTACAATGCGTATTTAAACTCGTTAACACCCGCAATAACTACCTGTACCTGCTGTTAAAGCGTGAATTTACCGATGTAAGCCTTCCCTATCGCTAGATAACACAACATAAACTTATTAAAAAATCTAATGAAACACATACATCGGTATTTCCTCATCTTTCTTTTTTGCCATTATTGTTATTCATCTTGTAGTAAATCAATCCGTATAATATTACATGAGGTGGATATCGTACTCAAAATAACTCTTCATATCATTATAAATATCCCTAAAGGTTTTTATTCACGTTAAAAAGGTTAGGTAATAATCTCTGGCGTATCCTATGAAGATACTGGAAAACAATAAGTAAACCCCAGATAAATGAACCTTCATCCACTTGTAAATGTTGGAAAAAAATATTATTTTCATATTAAAAATGCTACAAAACATCCCGTTATACTTCCTTAGATTATTACAAATCTTAACGAAATCCGTAATAATCGTCTCAATTATCGTTAATATTTCCTAATACTTTCGAATATCAGTAATAAGGGTAATTACCAATCTTCTAACTAGACGGGTAAAGTCCTATAATAGAACTTGTAATAAGCTCGCGCATGTAAGCGTACCTGCCGTATAAAAATTCGCCTTAAGAGGCTTGGTGGTTTAAAAAAAGGCTAATGAGGAAGTGTGACTTAGCCGTAAAAATAGTTTTAATGAACTTACCAATTTTATTCAATTAACTGAATAAATCCGACATTAATTCCTCCTACCGTATTGGCAGCCGCTGATTTACGTATTCTACTGCCGCTAAAAACATACTTCTCTTTATCACGTAAAGGTACCAAGCTACCGATCAAATCAACAGGTTTTTTATTGCTGATACGTAAAAAGGCTTAACTTAACTAGGGGTGGAAAAAAGGTTCTCTGAAACGCGTATAAAGGCGTTAAATATCCTTAATACTTTTTCCTTTAGTTCGTAAATTCTAAAGGCATTCCTCAAGTTGAGCTAAAGCGAAAAGAGTTCATACGAACTTAGTTAAGCTCTTTTTGGATACGTGAACTCGTCTTTATTAAAATTCAAACTCCAACTTTGACATAGAAATCTTCTAAATTACTTTCTATATATTAATTATCTAATTGTCAAGAGACTTATAATATGTAGGGGAAAAAAATCACTTCAGTCAAATGTTTCGCCGCTATCTTACTTAAAAATTTAACTGCCGACGAAATTAACCAAATGTTTTTCGGTTAAATATTTGTTAACATATTACCCTTAGAGATCGTTATTATAATACTTAGTGAAAAGGTATTCCAAGGCTTTAATTATCTTTTCCTAACAGGGTCGATGATAACTTTCAAGTAAGCGTTTTTGGCAGCCATTTTAATGTTTTCGCTAGAGTAAGACTTGATATTTTAACGTAAAATTGTGTAAGAAATTAGAGATTTATCGTAAGGTTACGTAACGTAGCTTTCTTAGCGCTATTTTGCGTTTTCGCTTAAAACAATGATCTTAATAATTAAGTTGACGTAAGGGAAGAGAAAAAAGTAAAGTAAAGGCAGAGGTTTGATATGTAGGGTAAAGTCGGAGGTCGTTTATTACAAGTAAATGTTAAAGGTTAGAAGTTGTAAGCCGTAAGACTTAGTTGGTTTTACAGTAATAATACCCTCCGTAGTACTAACTTAGCTATTTACCAACTTATCAATTTATAACTTTTAGCGGTTAATTTTAACGCTTTCAATAATAATCTGGTAAATATTTCTTGGTATTTTCAAATAACGATACCATCGTTATCTTTAAACTGCTATAAAAACCAACACAATCTAAAAGTCTCTTCTACTTACTTCCGTAAAAACAGATGCAATTCGTAAAAGCTTTTCTCAAAAGTCTTTCCTTTACCCTAACCGTCGTTTAATGTAGAGCTTAACCTTAAAGTAGCTTCTTTTTGTACTTTGGTTATTTATACTTAATCTAATAAAAACTGATTAGTATTAGTAGGGCTTTAGACGTTGCAACATGTTAGATTCGATTAGTTAAAGTAACAGTAGTATTATGTAGTCAAGTTGTTGATGTTTTGTTTTAGGTTTGGCAAACTGCTAGTCGGTCTACACAATAATTTGTATGGTCAATTTCTGGGCCCCTGCCCTAGTGTAAAGTGGGCGCATACTAAGTTTAACTTGCAGTTAGTATAGTCAACTTTACATGTAAATAAAGTTGACTTACTGCACTGCAATTACTACTATTTTAACAAGATATATTATAAATCTAATACATTTTACCATTATTATGATGATAGTATTTATGGTTAACAGGTTCTCTTAAGTTTTACCCTTATTATTAATGTTAATATGATTAAGACCTCTAATTCGAAAGTATTAAACCAGATTTTAAATGTTCAGATCATCTGTATTTACAATCGATATAATGTATCAGTATATGGTTTTTCATTGATACTGCAAAAGTTGTTAACTTAAGGGTATATACTAAACAAGTTTAACGTACGTGTCATTACAGTTATAAAAGAAGACTTAAATTGGTTGAAAAGGATTTTACAAGTAATTTTTGTGTGTTGCAAAACTTATTTAAACTCGTTAACGTTCGTAATATCGGCCTGTACCTACTAGTAAAGTATAGTTTAGTTAACGTAAGCCTTTCCCATTACTTGTTAACATAATATCAATCTATTAAATATCTAATTTAAAATATCCATCGGTATTTCCTCTTTCTTTTCCTTTGCTATTATCATAGTTCATATAGTAGTAGCCCAATGCGTATAATATTATGTAAAGTGGATGTCGTATTTGAAAAGACTTTTTATACCGTTATAAATTTCGCAGAATCCTTTTACTTTTATTAGAAAGGTTAGGTGATAGTTCCTGGCGTGCATTGTAAATATTTCGGGAAATAATAAGTAAAAACTAGAAGGAAGTACCTTTATCTACTTACAAATGTTTGAAAGGGGTATTATATTAATATTAAGGAGGTTATGAGGCTTTTTGTTATATTTATCTACATTGTTTTATATCTTATCGACGTCTGTTCAAATATTATAATTGATATTAACTATTCTAATAGATCTGAGAGGAAAGTTATGATAATTCTTCCAGTTGTTGATAATATGTTTTGTCAATTTCGTCTTAAAACCTTTGAGTCGCAGTATTATGTGTAATTATTAGTCGGCTAACCTAAGGGGTAAAGTTCTATTGTATCATTTGTAATCTATTCACAAGTAGAGGTATACCTGTTGTGGAAATTTAATTTTGAAAGAAAGGCTAGGGTGTAAAGGGGACTTAGCTATAAAAATATTTTTCAAAGATCTGTCGATTTTATTCAATTAAATAAATAGCGCCGACGTTAATTCCTTTTACCGTATCATCAGCCTCTACTTCACGCGTTCTGTCGCCATTAAGGGAACACTTAACGTTATTACGTACAGGTGTTAGATTACCGAGTAAATTAACAGGTTTTTATCGTTAGCGTGCGAAAATGCTTAACTTGATTGGGAATTAAAGGGAGGCCCCCTAAAACGTATATAAGGGAGTTAGGGATCCTTAATACCTTTTTCCTTAAGGCGTGAGTTTTAAAGGCATTCCTTAAGTTAGGCTTACTCGAAAAGGGTCTTAGTTAATTCGGTGGAGTTTTTCCCTACCATATATACTCCTCAAAAAATAAGTTTTGCCTTTAGATTATTCTTAACCCCTTGTTGTATTAAATTTTATATATAAAGAGTCTAATTATCTAAAAACTCACAAAAATTTTAAAAGTCGTTTCCGTTGCTATCTAATTCGCTGCCGTTTCAGTTGAGAATATAATAGCTGACGAAGTTGACTAGTTGCTTTTTAATTAAGTCTTTGTCGACGTTTTATCCCCAAAAGTTTTTATCATAATCCTTTTTAAAAAAAAATCTAATGGATTTGATTTCCTTTATTCGTTTTTAATTAGATATTATTTTGAAATTCTGACTGTTGTAAAACTTAGTAGGCAAGGGGTTTGATAATTGGAGGTGTGGAAACTTGGTAATTTAGGGTAAAGTCGCGCGACGTGGCTTTTTTGACGAAACTTGGTAATTCTCATCTTCAACTTGACATTAATTTTCTTGGAATGGGTGCACGGACTACCTTGTTAAGAAAGGTTAAGAGCTTAACCTGTAAACCTTAACAGTGCCCACTTCCGCGAAAAAAATTCAGGTCTAGCTGCTTTCAATACCATTACTTTACATACAACCTATTCCACTTCAACATTACTAATCGGCTCTATTATCACTTGAATTCTTTCCGGCGACCTCTTTTTGGCTATGGAGATTGTTTTCGGCTCATAATACAACCCGCGCAGCGGTGAATCCAAAGAATAACCCTTACAACCAACGATTTCGTCCCTTGTTACTTGTGCTAACATGTCCCTTCAGTTTTAAACTTACATAATGTAAGTTTCATTCCTTTTGCGTTTTAAGGTCTTAAGAAAATACCTTTATTATAAGCGCTCGTACTTGACGGATTTATTTATTCATTTTTAAGCCGTTACCACTTATATCGGCAACCCACCAGTTTAGCGGGGCTTTTGCCTTCAAATTTACTTTGGATACCTTTTTTGGCTATTTACAGAATACTCTTTACGGCACATAATCCGTTTAGTGATGTACTTTATTTTACGATTATTTGATACTTTTGCGGTCTGTAGCAAAAAGATAACATGCGTAACAAGTTATACAGTATATGTCCCTTAACTTCACGGATTTTTAACTAAAATATGTGTGTTTTGTAAGCCCTTTACTCTTTTAGGGTTATCAAATCCACGATGCGAATAGGAGTTCAGCGGGGATTAAGATGACTATATATCATAGCCCGGTCAAGGTTATAATTTTCACGCCTTTACGGGTCTCTAAACTGTAGGGTAATTTAAAACTTTAATTGAAAGGTTAGCTTAGGTTTCGATTACTAGGCAAGTTTTTTTTATTTATGTTTCCGTTTAATGAGAAATTTTTGTAAAGGGTGATGGACTTTTTTTTATATGTATATTCGGTTGAAATCCTTTTCAGAAACACCTAGTAGTATTTACACATTTTCCCGTGGCACGTAGACAAACTTATACAAATATGGTTTATATTTGTAGTTTGTTATAATTTTTTGGCGCGTAGTGAGGACAAATACGGTTGATTATAAGACCTCATTAGCATTTAACATATAAGTACAATATATTGCTCGAAAATTGGTCACAAGTATTTAGGATTAGTTTTTAAACTTCATATAATTGTTCAACTGGTGATCAGTCTTTTGAAATATTTTATTTAACGGATTGCAATATATAACCTTGAAAAACGAATTTTCGAATAGAGTGTTCGTTATAAGGTAGGAACACTTAAGTTGCAAGCCTTCCCGCCAGCATATATACGTTTAATAGTAGTGAGAGCCGCACTATACTGATTATATTGTGGGCATTTCTCGGTAATGGTAAATGGAAAAAAGAATTATTTTTCGTAATTCCCGGTGTTTATCGCTCAAAACAACGATCTTGATGATTGAATTGTTGTAGGGGAAGTAAAAAAAATAAAGTAAAGGGAATGGTTTGGTATAGAGATAAAAGTTGAAGTTCGTTTGTTATTGTTAAAGGGCGAAGGTTAAAAGTTGTAAGTCGTAGGAATTAGTTGTTTTTATAATAGTAATACCCGCAGGAATATTAACTTAGCCGTTTATCAACTTGTCTTTTAAGACCTTTAGCGGTTAATCTCAACGCTTTTCTCTAAAAAATATATGGTACAAATTTATTGATGTTCTCAATAGCGATACCGTCGTTACTTCTGGTCTTCCATAAAGATTGGCGTAGCCCAGAGGTATTTTTTAATTATTGCCGTAGAGACTAATAAAGTAGTAAAGGCACTTCATAATAATATTCCCTCTAACTTACTTGAACAAAGCGTAACAACTAGAAAGTAGTTTTTTCTTCTACTCAACTTATCTATACTTAACCTAATAAGCACTAATTAGTGTTGGTAGGCCTTGCATATAATAGGCCTTTAGACGTTGCAACGTTATCGATTCGATTGGTCGAAGTAACAGTAGTATTACAGTAGTCAAGTGGTGGATGTATTGCTCTAGGTTTGGCAGACCGCTAGCCGGTCTACACAGTAATTTGTATAGCCAATTGCTTGGTCCATACCCTAGTGTGAAGTGGGTACATACTGTACTTGACTTGCAGTCAATACAGTAAGCCCACACAAAACAATACACTCAACTTGCAGTCAGTATAGTCAACATTACTTGAAAGTAAAATTGACCTATTGCATTGAAATTACTACTATTCTAATGGTTAATTTAACTAATATATCGATATTATTTTATTTCATTGTCGTTAATATATTAGTTTAACGTCACTTTATATGTAAAACTTATTTACAAACGACGTAATCCTGCTCCACAAACTCTTTATGTAAAGTTTCGGTAAATCTTTTGTATTATACAGTTAATTAATCGTATTACGTTATTAAGGATCTTGAAAAATAGTTTTAAACACATACGTCGAGGAATTATTGAAGGATTAAACAGTCTTGATTAAAAAAGTCGGAAAATATAATTTTAGGTTATAATTACTTATAAAGAGCTAAAACACCGTTGGGGGGGAAATCGAGGATAATATGTAAAGGCAATGTATTAAAGTCATCGTTTATGACGGCTTAATATTGTTTATTATCCTCCATAGAGAAAAAGAGGAAGAAACCTCTACCAAGGAGCTGCTACAGGCTTCCGAAAAAAGGTGACCCGGTCACGTGACATAACAACTCCAAAGCCTAGTAGAAGTATGACAACCGCCAGAGCTAGATCACTGATAACCACCAGCCCAAGCACCAGCCTGTGACACCAATATTATAATGAAGTTAACTCTAAATAAAGCCTTAAAATGATTTATGGAAAATAATAAGCTAACCATACCTATTAAGGGTTACGTGAAAAGGCTACTTGGTAAGGTTAATTTACGTGCTAATAAGTAGGAGGAAAGTAGCAGTACCTTAACAAATTAAAAAACTGTTAAAGAGTTGGAATTTAGTAGTAAGGAGGATTGTTGTGCATACCAATCATGCCTTATACTAGGGAAATGGCTACCCGAAGTCATAGGAGAGATGTTTAGGAAATAAAGGGGTACCCGTAGGCATTAGCTAGATTAGAATAACAACAATACAAATCCGCCCTCCATTCCTCTAAATACCCTTCGAGCTTCTCCATTTCTTATTGTAACTATTTGGTAACATATTGTAGAAGTCGTTTACTTTACAAACTTCCTGATTAGCAGTCAAACAAAGTCAAAGAATCGACTTAATAAAAGAATAACGAAAACATATAAGAAAAAAACGAGAACCCACTAAAAGAGAATGAAAAGTATCGGATGAAAACGAAAACGTACCGAACAAGAACTATAATATACCATAAACCTTAAAGTTAGCCTAAGCTAGTTACGTAAAATTGAACAGATTAAGGTTGGAAAAACAAATAGAGTATAAATTATCCAAATAAGTAAATATTATCCGATAATTTCAATAACTCAACACCCATATTACTTTAAGAGATTTATTTCTTTTAAAAATAAGGTAATTCTAACAGGTCATAAAAATTCCGCAATTAATTATCATAATTATAATCACTTTATCTATTGGTAGGACTTTAGATGTTGCAACTTTGTTGATTAGATTGGTCGAAGTAATAGTAGTATCGCGTGATTAAGTGGTGCATGCATTGTTCTAGGTTTGACAGATCGCTAGCCGGTCTACATAGTAATTTGTATGGTAAATTTCTTAGATCATGCCCTAATATAAAGTGGGCGTATACTGTATTTGCTTCGAAGCCAATACAGTAGGCCCGCACAAAATAATACACTAAACTTGCAGTTAGTATAGTCAACTTTATTATAATTAAAGTTGACCTACTGCATTACAAATACTACTATTCTAATACTGGCGGCTTTTTAATTTGTACGCGTATGCTAATGTGGTTAACTAATCTTTTCCGGTAAGCATCAAACTACTACCGCTTTAACTAGTTAAATCCCTGTTAAGTTAAATTAACCTTCCCATTGGATTACACCAATTTTAACTTAAATTGGCCTAAATTTCCGTTAATTGCCCTATAGCTCCAAGGTTCGACTTCATCGACTCCCACAAAAAGTTTTTCCGCCACAAACCCATACAGTCCTCTACTTTAGTCGTACCAATTAAATAAGTTAACATAGTTAATCCCCTAACAGTCTTCCAGTTTTTTAATACACTCTTAACGGTCGCCACGTAATTTTTGTTTAATGGGTGGCTTATTAACGTAACCCTCCAGAAATATAGTTAGCCTATTATTATCCATGAATTTTTAAAGGCTTTATTCGGCGATACATTTTTCATAGCAATAGTAAAATTATTTTTACCGTTAATTTAACAAAATCATTTAATTACCCTCCCTTTGTAGGATTTATGAAGTATTACTACGTCGATTATCAAACGTTTCTTCGCTAGTAGTTCCAAATTTAAAAAGTTATTCGAACAGGTTCCTTGAGTCGGTACAGATTACTCCCGGGATAGGAGAAATACTGAGTTATCTGTTAATAACGTTAAGGATTTCCTATAATATTGTGCCGTAAACCTTCGAAGTTAGCACGCTTCGTATAATCCTTTTATATTTAATGAAAGTTTAGTACATTAGGTTACTGATAATGTTGAACTGATCCTTCCGCTTATCTGTATTAACAAGGGCTATAAGGAATTTAATCTGTAGAGATTAGTTGGTGTTGTTCACAAAATATCTATCCGTAAAAATTATTAACTTAGCCTTCGACAGGTCGATTAGGACAATATTAATCTTTTGGTCTGTATTCCGTATTTACCACTTAATCCTCTTATTCAACCGGTTAAAACAGTTACCTATTAGATTTTGTAATTGTATCCCGATGGAGAGGTCGTAAAAGGCCCTCAGTTAACATAGGGTGGCAATATGGCTGTTACGGGCACGTTATTTCAGGTACCGTTAGGCCTTGGCCACGTTAGTCTTATCGATTATAGCTAAACTAGTGTCTTGGTTCTTTTAGCGAAAACTAAGGCCGGTATTAACATTAAGTATATGGATTAACTATCTGTCAAATTCAAGTTAATTGTTTTTCGCTAATATCATAACTGGCTTATAATTTTAAAAATTGTAGTTTTTAATTCCTTGTTATTCCAATACCACAAAGCTAGTAGTTTCGACGAATAATGTATCGTTAATTTATATAACCACTAAGCCAAAGTCGTCTTTTGACGTTACTAGTGAATATGGGTTATATATTAAGAACTTTATACCTAACTGTAATATAACATATGATTCATAGGTTAGGAACCAGTGTACATCTGTTTTATCTAATCCGTACAATGGCTTGATATATCGTATTAATGTTCTTGAATGGTAAATAAGCCGTAATTCCCATAGTAATTCCAATAGTACGATTTGCTATAGGTTGGTTGTTGATTGCGTATAGGCTTGCATTATATCTCGTCTATTAAGCGTAAACTTACCTTTAGTTTTAGCTAGCAAACTTGTTCCTAAAGCGATTACTAAGCGTTAGCCAATTTTCTAAATCGTTGGAGACTACTTAAGGATTTAGTTTTTACCTTTATCGCTGTTTTCTTAGGCGATTAAGCGTGAATTTTCGTACGGTCGCCCCTTGGTTTTACCCTTAACCTAGTAAATAATCCTCGACTAAAAATCGTAATATTTAGATTTTAAAGGTTAAAGTAGACTTTCTATACAAATTATACGACTCCTTGAGTTGATGAGCCATTAATCTCGATCTTATATCTTTTTTAAAAAAAAGTTTGTTAAATTTTTTGATAATACCTTATATTCAAAGCTTTAGTGCTAAATCTTCATTATCCTTCTATTTTCTACTTACCTAAGTATTATTGTAGATGTAACCCGGTGCGTATTACTCCTATTTAACGTTTCTTTTCTTCGGGGGTTGTCCGTGTTGGCGGTATTTTATTAGCTTATCGATAACAGGTAGAGGAGGTTTGTATTAACTCGGTCGCTTAACTTAAGGATTTTTATCGTTAGTAGCCCTAATATAGGGCTTGACTTGTATGATTCGAAAAGATATAGGACCGTTGGTAGTTTGAATAACTATTTTAGAATTAGCGATACTTAAGGTTTTATATAAGCCCCCCCATTTACCCGGCTCCCGTTATATAAGAACTTTACTTTGCAACAGTAAAGCAAGTACGTCTATTACTATAGGGTTGTTTTTGATATTAATTGAATTATTGACTTGGCGGCGTACTTATTCCTTCCATAGTTTCTTTAGAGTTTTTCCGTAGGCTATAACTCGATTTTAGTTATTTATAAATGGTAGAAATTTACTTGTTAGGCGTGGATACGTTTTAAAAACCAGTAATATCAACAATGAGCCATTAGGGCCCACGGTATTATTTAGGCCCTTTACCGCCATTTAAAATCATTCTTCCGGACCCGTAAAGCTTTTAATTTCCAGCGTACGAATAATATACGCTCGGCGAAGTAGGCTGTATGCCCTTTATTATTTTCAATGCTTTCGTAGGCCTTTACAGGCACCTATTTGTACTGAATACCCATTATCTTAGTGTTTTCCTGAAACTCCGCCGTTGTAAAGTTGGTGCCGGTATCGTAAACAAAGACGTCCGGTGAGCCCAAATACGTGTTAATCCACAACATCTTGAATGTTTCCTATGTATCTTTTGCCGAATAAAATTTTAGGAATTTGACTTCATAAAAAGAGGTTACAGAGTTAACGACATAAAGAATAGGCTTGTTATTTAACTAAAATATATCAATAAAAACCTTGTAATGAAAATCACTGTCGTTTTTTAATATAAACATAAATCTTCGAGGGGTTGGTATATATATTTGACAGTAGTGGTAAAGCTATTTCGTAGTTTTTAGGGTAAAATATCCCACATATTTATACCTTGCGGATTTTGGAACATTTTATAGCTTGTTACCGGATGGGTAGTCAAAGCGCCGGTGGAATTTGCGTATTTTCGGCTTCTTCAAGTTTAATACCACTACTTCAAGACCTTAAGGATGAAATTATATGTATCTCTGTTTAAAGGCGAGAGGAAACCTTTGGCTGTTTTTAACTAGCTTATTGGCGTTAATATTAACGTTAACTCTGAATATATTTATAATCTTCAAGAAAAAAAAGGAAAAGAGTAGGGGACTCAAATATATCAAAAGTAATCGACCTAAAATAGTTTAAACTACCGTTGTTTTTAATTACAATAGTTATTTATTTGGTCAGAAGCCAATTTTAGCCCTACTAGTATTGTAAAGATTAATTTTAGTAGCTGTAGTACGTTTTCTCCACAATGTTACATATTACAAATAGCTTCCTATTAGGTACTTTATTGCCTTCGTATTTAACATAATACCTTAAAGATTGTAGTCCTCGTAAGGATCGTAAAAGTTAAAGGTATATAAAGGGTTAGAGGTTTAGGTAGAGTAAAAGTAATGGTATTTACCACCTAAATGATATAGGAAGGCGTGGTCGGCTAGTTATTAGACCGCGTTGGAAGCAGTATCTTTATACCATTTAATCTACTTAGGATTATCGTTGCCCTTAATTAGCTTGTTGACCTTTAAGTATATCATTTAATGTAAGTAATGCTGTTTAAAAGAGGTAGGGTACTGGATATGATATATTACCTTTTTTTGTTTCGTTGGTTTGAAGGGTGGTGAGTTAATTAATAACTAGACTTACCATAAATTAAACATCTCTTGCCACCATTACGACGTCGGTGTTTGCGTCTAATAGGTCTATTTAAATCTTTGCTCTATTGGCGTCAATATAGTTGCTACCTTTAATCTGTAGTTGATGAGCTAAACTTTAAGCGTTAAGGGCACCCATAACCGTACTTGCGGTCGACGTAATTAATTACTGTAAGATTTTTTTTTATTTACGTCAGGGAAGTTGATAGGTTAGGGGTATATATTAAACGAGTTTGGTATACGCGTTATTACAGTTGTAAGCGAGAGACGTAACTGGCTCAAAGAGCCTTTACAGGTAGTATTTAGGCGTTGTAAGGCGTATTTAAACTCGTTAACACCCGTAACGGCTGCCTGTACCTAATCTCGAAATGTGGTTTCGCTAGCGTAAGCTTTCTCCATTACCTGCTGGCATAGCATTAGCTTGTTAAGCATTTGGTCAAATACATTTATTGGTATTTTATCCTCTATTTGCTTCACCATTATCGTGATTTATTTCATCGTAGCCTAGTTTCTATAAAATTAGGTAAGGTAGACGTCGTATTCGAAGTAACTTGTTATATTATCATAAACTTCACGAAAAGTGGTTGCTTTCGTTAAAAAAGTTAGGTAGTAGTTCTTGGCGTGCTCTGTAAGGATTTCGGAAAATAGTGAGTGAAAACCAAAGGGGGAAACTTCCATTCACATTCAAATGTTTGAAAAGGGAATTATTTTTGTATCGAGGAGGTTATAGAACTTCCCTTTATACTTTTGTACGTGGTTTTAAATTTTGGCGAAATCCGCAAGAAGTTTGTGATCAATATTAATTATCTTGACAGGTCTTGGAAGCAGGTCACGATAAGTATTACAGTTTTCATTAGGATTTCCTGGAAATTTTATCCTTGAAGCTTTCGAAGTACAGTGTTAAGGATAATTGCGAATCGCCTGGCCCGATGGATAAAATCCTGTGGTAGAACCTATAGTAGGTTTACGTATATAGACAAACCTGTTGTAGGAAGGTTTTTAGGGGGCTTGGCGATTTTGATTAAAGTTCTAGGGGATAAAAGAGGCTTAAATATTTTAAGGGACTTAAAGATTTTGTTTAATTAACTAGTGTAAAGCGCCGGTGTTAATATCTTTAGCTGTGTTAGCAGCTGCCGCTTTATGTATTTTTTCGCCACTTAAAATATATTCCGTGCTATTACGTGGAGGGGTTAGACTATCGAGCAAGTTAACAAGTTGATTGTCATCAACGCATAAAATGACATAACTCAGCTAAGGGTAAAGGGGAGGTCCTCTAAATTGTGTATAGGAGTGTTAATGTTTTTTAAAACCCTTTCCTTTAGGACATGAATTTTAAAGGTATTCGTTAAGTTAAGCCAACTCGAAAGGAGTTTTTACCAGCCTAGTTGAGCTTTTCTTTAGAACGTATATTCCTCATCATTCAAGTTTAGCCTTTAGTTAAAATTGAACGGTCTTTTAAGTTACTTTTTACAAATTAATTGTACAGTGGTCAATTGCGGAAAGAACAGCGAAGATCTTTGTCGTTATCTTATTTAAAAATATAATAGCCGACAAATTTGGTTAAGTATTTCTCAGATTTTTTTGGTAATGTTTTATCCCTAGTAATTGTAATTGTAGTATTTGGCAAAAACTATTCCGAGGTTTTTAATTGGTTTTTTTTTTCAAACGGGGTCGGTAATAGCCTAAAGGTAAGTATTTTCGGTAGCTATTTTAATGTTTTAATTTGTTTATGACGTGTAGAACGCGTAGAGAGAAGTACTTGATGATCGTGCTTATGAGGACTTGATGTTTTAGCGTAAAGTTGTATAGAAACTTGGTAAGTTGGCGTTGGGTTGCGTGGCATGGCTTTTTTTACGCGACTTGGTATTTCTTAGTGTTTTCGCTTAAAGCAAAAATTTTAACGATTAAATTGACGCAGGGAAAGTAAAAAGAGTAAAGTAAGGGCAAAGGTTTATTGTAAAGGGTAAGGTCGAAAATCGGTTGTTTTTTTAAACGTAAAACTTAGTCGGTTTTTTTTAGTGATAGTACTCGTAGTAGTGATAACTTAGCCATTTTATAATTTTCCGAACTTTAATATATTTAATAGTTAATCTTAACGTTTTTAAAAAATATTTATAAATATTTCTTATTTCTTTTAATAGCGATACCGTCGCTATTTTTAAACTACCGTAAAAACCGGTATAGTTCAGAAGTCTTTTCTATTTACTGCCGTAAAAACCGGCGCAATTCGTAAAAGCCTCTAGCAAAAATCTTTCCTTTACCTTAATCGTCGTTTACCGTAAATCGTAACCAGAAAGTAACTTCTTCTTTTACTTAGCTTATCTATGCTTAACCTAATAAACACTGATTAGTGTTTGTAAGGATTTAGAAGTTACAACGTTATCGATTCGATTGGTTGAAGTAACAGTAGTATTGCGTGATCAAGTGGTGTATGCATTATTTTGGGTTTTGTAGACCGCTAGCCGGTCTGCACAGTAATTTGTATGACTAATTAATTGGTCCGTACCCTAGTGTGAAGTGGACGCATACTGTATTTGCTTTGCAGCTAATATAGGGCCGGGCAAAATAATACACTAAACTTGCAATCAGTATAGTCAACTTTACTGTAAATAAAGTTGACTTACTTCACTGCAAATACTATTTTCGGTAGGGTCCAAATACTTATTCACGTGAAAAGATAAGTAGAAGAGTAATCGTTAGATTGGTATTGTAGTAATAAAAGATGATAATCATAGAAGAATCATCTAGAGGTGCACGCCACAAGTGAGGGCTTATAAGCCCTTCATCTAGAGCGTATCACTCTGGAGTACCTCTTCTAGACCGCTCCACGCATTGCCATCAGTTTGGAACAGCCATTCCAGACCGCTCCATACATAATGCACTTTACGTCTTATAAGAGTGCAACCTGCAGCGTAACACGTTACCGTGCACTCTGCAGGAGTGCACCCTATAATAAAGTACACGGTCAATTGGCCTATATATACTATCTATAAGGGTATATAGTAATATCCACATAGACAATCTTTTTTTCTTCCTTATTTACTCCGTACCTATAGTCCAGTATAGATAGTGTGGTTGTATTTGTAAAGGTCCAAATCAGCAGTTTTCGTAATGATAATGTTATTGCCGGATCAATTATAAGAGGTTCAAATTAGCAGTTTCCGTAGTAATAGTATTATTATAAGAGTCCAAATTAGCAGTTTCCGTAATAATATTATTATCACAGCATTAATTACAAAAGGTCTAAATAAGTAAGTTCGGCTGGGATTAGCAAAGTCTGGCTATGGTAGTAATTATAATTCGGCCCTGGTTAATATAACTAATTGATAACAATATGGTTAGTAATAACGCTTTTCATGGTTTTTGACAGGGGAGATTACGAAGGTATTATAAAGGGTTATTACGCGGGGGTAATTACGCAGAGGTAACTGTGCAATTATGTATTAATTTAGTATAAAAAATATATATCGCTATCGGTCCAGGAAAAACTTCTTTTTTTTCCTTTTAAAAGCGCATGATCTAAGTTAATATAAGTTTCTATCCTAACTTAACCTTTATTTCATTTAATAAAATTAAACCGCTCTAATAGGTAGGTTATTTGGTTAATACCCATATACTAACCTTTCCTTCGAATAAATACTGCGTTAAAATAGGACAGTTAGGCGTCGGCTAGCGCAAAAGCACCGCTCCGCCGCCGCCGCCACCGCCTCGCCTAGCCCTACCGCCGCCGCCTCGTCTCTTTTCACCGCCGCCGCCACTACCTCAAGCCCTTCCGCCACCGCCTCCTCGCCTTTTTCCGCCGCTGCCGCCACTACCCCCCCTTTTACCTCCTTTCCCTCCCCCTTCCCCAGCTCCCAAGGAGAGGAACAAAGAACTTCTAAAGTTATAAACCTTACCTTCTACCTATGGGAAAAGACACTATTACCTGTAAAGGCCCCTTTACGCCGTAAATTCAACCTAACGTAGTTACATTAGGGTTTATATATCTCAAATCCGCTTATTCGTATAACTTTAACTTCCTCTTTTCTAAATAAAAAGTACGAAACGGACTTACTTCGCCGCCTCGAACTTCGTATCGACAGGGTACGTCGTAAAGCCTTTCTAACACTTAAAGCATTAAAGCGAAGTACCTGGGTCTGTAATCCAGAACCGCTAATAAATACGCCTTACATATCGTTTTTCGCGTCCGCGACTGCGGGCAAATTCGGTAACTAATATCACGAAAACGGGGGTCGTTCGGCCCGCTACCACCGTTACGATCGAATTAACAGCTTATACGCCCCCATTTCCATGGTTTTAAGGCTGTAAACCGAAGTCGTGTTACGCGCCTATCGGCTTTATGGTAAATTTAAACCGAATTCTAAAAATATTTCTTAGTAGAAATATGACTTTTGAGGCAATCAAAAAATAATTGCGGTCGTAAATAACTAAAACAAGCCGATAATAACTAGTCATAAGCGTTAACCGGCGGTTTAAAAAGTCAGTGGCTGCCGTTACCACCTGGAAACGGGGCCTATACATATATTACGCAGGCGGATTTAACGATATTATCGTACGTCGTCGTAAAGAGGGTAATGCCCCCTTTACGCTTTTGCCTAAGGGTATTCGTCGCAAGGCGTAGGGCCACATCCTAACTGGCGCTAATGGCGATAGCGTCAAAATAAAGGGGGAGGGTAATGGAAAGGATAATAAGGATGCGACGGCGTCGCCCTCTTCTTTTTTTGAACAGTAACTATCTGCCCTTATGGCCTAGCCGACGCGCCTGTTCACAATAATATTATTATTTTACTTAAATAATTGTTTCTAAAATATAACTAAGAATATATATAATAAAAAAGTAATATATCAAAAGCGGTGTAATATTGTAAATCGAAATAAAGTGGGGTAAATACCGAAAATACCTAGTAAGGTTAAAGTATGTAAAATAAAAGGTGAAAATACGTTAAAAGCAGTATATTCGAACCGTTAAAATAATTATGTCGAAGTATATAAACGAAACATTACTATATACTGGGAATGGTATGAAATGGTAAATTTAAATAAAAGAATAATAAAATGGAAAAAAAGGTGGGATCGAGGTATATATAATAAAAAGTGGTAAAATATCGGGAGTGGTATGAAGTAATAGGGTTAAATAAAGGTATAAACTGGGGAACAACGCGGATGGCGGAACTCGAACCGTTTTAAATCGGTAAAAGTAGTGTAATAGCCTACTATAAACGTAAAACTTTTCTAGTTATGCTAATGAATAACCTACTTATCAATATAAGTGTCTTTAATACTCCGTTCGGGGTAACTTTGGTTATTACATCCGCTAAATTTGACTTATAATCGATTTATAGTATTTCTTCAATTTTATAGCGTTCGTACGACCCGCGTAAAGCTATAATATTAATTATTAATCGCTTTTTATTTGTAATTCCTAATTTCAACAAGCATTTATAAAGAAAGAAGGAGTTAGTATACATAATAAAAAGGATAAAGTGTAAACTAAAGTTAAAAATAATCATTCGAACCATTATTATTATGGTAATACCCAAATCAAAACCTTTAATTATATTATAGATTTTTAAAATTAAAAAGCTCCTCGTAACCCTTTTACACTTAGTGAAGTTTTAATGGATAATGTTTCTACAAAGCGTAGAGCTGTTTTGGGCCGATATTTCGTTACCTAAGATTAAGAAGAAGCCTATTTATAAACTGTAATCGTTATTCTTAGCGAAAAAGTCGTTAATAAAAACAAATAGTTTTGCAATATGTATATTTAGTGACACAAACTATAAACCGCGCTTTAAATTATATATTTTCCATATAAGACGTTTGTTAAGCCCCTTATATATATCGTCCGTTGGGGCGGTTTGGCATTATACGACGACTAAAAGGTTAAATGTTACTTTTAGCTATATTACAAAAGCAACCTTAGTGCTATGTATGTGTTGGAATCTATATTCTTCAGCCTGTTTTACGTTATTCAAAACGACAAGGGTAACCTTAGCTAATTTCTCCTTTTACGTAAGACCCAAAATAACGTTTCGAAAAGTAATAGTAACGTTATTAAAATCGATTATGTGGTTTTCCGTTAGGTACATCATAGGTTTCGCTTTGATACCGGTTTTTAGAAGTTTCCTTTTTTAAAAGGCAGAAAACGAGGCGTTATAAAACGTTAAAATATCGTTTATTTGTATACCTATAAATGTAAAGCCTTTCGAACGGACTTCCGATACTAATAAACACGGGTTAAAGGTAAAGCTAGTCATTCCGAACCGTTTTTATAGTATATTTAATAGGTGTTATACCAGTAAATACCTGATTTAACTAAACCATGAAGTGATTTTATAATACGTAAGATTGTCCTAGGTAAGTGGTAATACCTAAAATCCTTTGGTATATCGGCGTAAATCCGTTGTTTAAACCGCTTTTTAGATTAGGTATACACCTATATCATTTTTCGAGATTGGACATATAGTTTACATAATGTGTTAACAGAGGCCGCGAATGTAAGAATCAGGTGATGGCTAACTCGTTAGAATATAGACGATTAGGTTATAATATACTTTTTACCTTCTTTGTTATTTTTTTTTAATAATTATACGTGGTTTTTCATAATATTTACCGGTTTTATCCTTTACTTCGTAAATAAGGCGGGTTGGAAAAAATTATTGGTGCCGTAAATAGTAGGGTTAAACCGGTTAAACGAAAACACTTTGGTCGATTAAGGCTAGGATTTCTATTTGGATAAATTAATTAAACGGGGTATCCGGAGTAATAATAATACAGTTCTAGCGGAGTTTTAAGTCTAACTCGCGGTTTATTATTTCCTTTTACGTAATAGAGGAGTTAATAACAAGGTTTTTAAAGCGTTTCTTTTTTTTCGAGCCAATACGACGCCTTTGGCGGCGAAATTCTGGTAGGGTTAATATAAATAGGCCGCTTTTATATGGCGTAAACGGACTGAAATCGTGTTATGAAAGGTGAGTGGAAACTGGGATCGGTTCAAATTCGTCGTTTTGAAGGGTATTTCGTTAAAGATTTTGTTCGTTTCACGGTTCCGGGCTGCTCTTTTCCACCTCTTTCTTGTTTTTTCGTATTATTATTTAACAAAACAAACTTATACCATTCGGCAAATTGACAAACATATTATAATCTTTAAATCCGTTAATTTTCCAAAACACAATCTATTTATCCTTCATTTTACAAACCAAAACTTCAAATTACAATGGTAAATCTAGGACGCAAAATTTACGTAAACTATTCCTTATAACCAAAGCTTTAGATACGTTGTTTTTAGCCTATAAAAATCGCAATACCACTATAACCTTTGCCACAGCATTACCCATTTACACTATAAACTGTAATAGTATAAAGTTTATGTAGATTCTCGGGTAGGCACCAAAAATAAAAAGCGTAAGAATAAGCCTACTTAAATCAAAAGTGTTGTTAATGGCGCTAGCCGCTATTTAATGGATAAGTTCCTTAAAACTAGTACCCTTTAATTACTTCAAGAACACCGTATACACTTTTTAAAACGATCCGTAATACCATTTATACTTTTTAATACCCTATAAGGTTTTTATTAAAATTTGGCTATATTCGCTGCCGGTTATCCGAGCCTTAATAAGTCATTCGGTAAAGTCGAAAGCTGTATTAACGTCGTATATAATCCAATTTAGTGGTCTTAGGTAAACGTTAAACTTTAATTAACCAGAGTATACTAACAATCTGTAACGGAAACGCTCCGTGTAAATTTAGAGGCCTGGAATAATATTGCTGCGTCGATGGGGTAAAGGACCGGTTAACTGTTTAAAATATATAATACTAACAATTACTTTGTAATTAAAGTCTATATCGTTTTAAAGGCGGAAATTTAACCGTCGTAATACCTATAAGTGTAATTAATACTTATGGAAAAAAAATTCAATACTTCTAAATACGTCCTTTCCTATATCCGTTTAGCTTATGGTGTAATATAAGCGTAAAAGGCGTTTTACAACCGGGTATCCGAATCGTCGATATAAAATCCGAAATTCTGGTTATATTAAGTAAATAGCCTTAATTATTTGTGTTTCGGGGAAAAAACACCAGTAGCCGAACTTAAGTCAGAGCGGTACAAATACGCTATCCGAAACGCAGATAAGTTTATTAGTCGTATTTCGAATTTCAATTCCTAGCTTATTTATATTAGTTAATAAAAGAAAAAATAATGTTTCCCAGTCTATTACATAAAATTTAACCGATCCAAAACGTATATTTATAATGACCGTTTCAAATAACGACGCTTTACCTTCATTAAATAGAACCTTTCAGAGTTTTCCTATTTGGTCTAACTAGAATTTCGAAAACTTCGCCGTAAACGCGTCGAATTACCGTCTTCCGGCTGTTGAGATTTCGGTTATACTAATATTAGATATAATTCCCTAAAACCTATTACCGTATTTATCAGAAAGCGTATATTGAAATGTCATAAAGGCATCGAACACTCTGTTTACGTAATCCAGGCTTATAATATACATAAAGAAGGTGTCCTATAGGCCGACGAAGATACGTTGGGCAATTTTATCGTCTTAAACTAACAGATAAACATTATTATCCTTAAGGTTTTCTTCTCTAACTATATATTTGTATAGGTAGGCGTTAAATTGATTATTTGTACTTTAGTATTCGGCTATATATGTTACAAAATTAGCTTTTATACGATTTTTAAATATATAATCGGTTTAAAATCATCGTTCAATTCGAATTTACTCGTAAGCAGGATAGTTAGTAGATTAGCAGCCGATATTACCACCCAAGATATACCGCTTTTACAAACCCGCAGGGCTTCGTATAACTTTTCGAAAATATTACTGTAGCTATGATACATTTCGCCTATTTTTGAACGAACGTCTCTATACGTTATTATGAGGGTTCCCTCTTCAATACCTGTACTTTAGACGTTTGTTTTACCTTAGGTAAACCTTAAACCTTCGATCCAAAACGTGGTAAATGGTTTCGACAAGGTTTGTCTTAGTAATTTAGCTTTCGCCTTAAGTTTTACTAATTACGAATTCTAATCCGAAACTTGTTTATCGGAGTTTAAAGGTCTTAAGCGATATTCTAAAGCTTTTATAAAAGGATTTTAGGTCTTTTTCCGATTTGAAAAGTGTAAGTTGAAATCTGGGTTTTCGCGATAAACTTTCGTTACTACTTAGATAAACAATTTATCACCCTTATATTCCGGTTTAAAGGCTGTCTAATATTTCCGAAACTTAGCTAATAGGGCGGTAAGAATTTTTTATAGGTTTTTATCGATGTTCTTTGGTTAAATTTTTACGAATTCCCAGGTTATACTGGTCTAATTCCTATCGAAAATTCGTAGTTGATTTTTATATCGAAATGAGATTTTAAGCGGTTGTAACACTTTTCGAATATATCCATTTAAATAAAGTGTTATATATACTATTATTTAAATTGTCCGGATAATATACCGGGTTAAATAACATGAAATTAAGATGATTAAATATCTAATCTCTTATATGTATGAAATATAATGCGTATTTCATTATTAAGTACGTTGTATCGACTTACCGCTATAGTTATTATCATTATCCTTAAGCTTGGTCGAGTTATTTAGCTTTATAAGGTCACTTCTATGAGTAGGGAAGCGGTGCGGTGGAAAATTACGTTAGGGGTTGTGATTAGCGAGTATCAATCCGTAAGGCTCGTATTAAAGCTTTGTGCCGCTCGTTAATTTCTAGGGCGAGCTGTTTTCTATATTTCGGCCGTTTCTAATATAGTCTATCGGGCTGTTTCTAGTATTTGGAGAGTGGTTTGGTATTTTATTTTATTTTATAGTATATGTCGGTATAAGGGTGTATTGTACTTATATGGTAGATAATAACTGTGGTCGTTTTTCTTCCTCGGGGTCTTTGTTTTTTATTTAGTGTATAAGTATAGGGTTAAGTCGTTCTACGCTTCGTTTCCATCGTTTTAACAATAGTCTATTTTGTTTCGCAGGGTAATACCCTTTTACAAATTCTATTAGGTACAAATCTTTATCTTCCTAGTTTAATACGTCAATAAGTTACGTTATTTCGAATAGGGCTTTTACAAAGCGACTATTCCTACCCCCTGGAGTATTAATACCTTTGATCCGAAGTTGGATCTATAAAGCTTTGGCAATAGTGTGGTTCAGTATTTGCCACATGTTTAACATCCAACTCGATTTTTTTAATGGAAATTATCCAGCAAATCAGGTCCTTAAGCTTTCTCCTCCCAGTAACGGAACATGATGGCCAAGATATATATATATATTTATATAGGGTTTTAATCCCCCGACTGGTGTATCGATGGTATTATTCTACAAGCCTAGATCCATTTTGTATATTATAACCTTTCTAATTTTTATATATTTAACCAAAAGGTCGAAATAAGCGCTGGCTTCTATTAGTGTTGTTAGTCTTGGGGTTATAGGTATAGTTATTATAAGGTGGTTAAGGATAGTAATTTCTATATATACTTGATTTGCTAAAGCGACGTAAATTTGTGGTTTCGTACCGTAGTTGTATTTCGAATACGTTTAAATTCTATAATTTAAGGTGATATGTCAAATACAAAGTAAATAAGACAATCAAAGCGTTTGGAATGAGGCTTATTAGTATTTATTAATATAGATGAATTTTAAACTATATATAAATTAAACGTAACCATAGACCAATAGGACGTTTGAAAATAGTTCCATTAATACTTGATAATGTTGCGTTAGCCAAATAATTGGGAAAACATAAACTTTACAAGTACTGAACTTGAAATATATAGGGCCAACGTGAGTAAATTAAAAATACACAAGCAGGTATAGGAAAGTGAGCAAGGTAAAGGGAATTTGATTATATAACCTAGTATTTGGTAATGGGTATGAATTGGCGTGTCGTAACCGTTTTTGGTAAAGTAAATAGTTTGGTTACTTTATATGTAACCGCTTTTATTAAAGAGATCGGTTTAAATAACGTGTTCGTAACCGCTTTTAGATTAAATGTGCGATTTGAATGCTTTGTTAGTAACTGCTCCTGTGTTTTGCAAGCGGTGTGGATTATCCAAAATCGGACGGGTCCCAACGAAAGGTTCCGAAATTTGGTGATTTTAACTTACGTAGCCTTTTATGTGATAGGAAGCTCTCCAAAAAGTGCCCGGGTACGTCAAAGCGCCAAATAAAGGTTAATGGTAGCGTAATGAGGCTTTTGGTAAATAAACACTAAACAAGGGTTAATGGTATCGTATTAAGATTATCCTTCTTAAAGTTACTTAGTTTTTATAGTTTTTGTACATATCTACGTGTAATTCTTGTAAAAACAAAGTGTTGGAATACAAATAATTAAAACCACTATAATATCCTGTTATAAGTATTTAACTTATATCTATATATTTTTCCCCAAACTATTTGTAGTTGACCAGGTCGGTTGCTAATTAGTATCGGTAAAGTCTAAATATTCGTTCACGTAACAAGGTATATAAAAAATTAATCGCTAAATTGTTATTGTAGTAATAAAAGATGATAATCATAGAAGAAACATCCAGAGGTGCACGCCACAAGTGAGGGCTTATAAGCCCTTCACCTAGAGCGTACCACTCTGGAGTACCTCTTCTAGACCGCTCCACGCATTGCCGTTGGTCTGGAATAGCTATTCCAGACCGCTCCATGCATGATGCACTTTGCGTCTTATAAGAGTGTAGTCTGCAGCGTGACATATTACCGTGCACCCTGCAATACAGTGCACTGCCACTTGGCCTATGTATACTGGCTATGAGGGTATATAGTAATATTCACAACTACTATTCCAACAATATCTTTTAAGATAAGTTTTACAAGAATATTCACAAGATAGCTTAAAAAATGCGAATAAATACGTTAGGAGCATGAAAAGCGAAATGGAAGACATAGTTACAAAACGACAATTTCGTCCAAAAACCTTGTAAAAATTATTTTAAAATGGGATTAAGAGAAAAGGCGGCTAAATAGTACTGCAATATGCCTGAGGAGGAGAGATAGAAATATGACATTTTAAAGATATTTTTCAATGCCCGTTTCAAGTCTCGCACAGTAATAACAAATACTGGTATAGTAACGAAAGTGAATTCGTTCGAAAGACTTACTTACGAGTCATTGGTTGAATACGTAAAAAGGGTAGATAAATTCGCCATACAGTGCTCTTATATATTATAAAGGGAATTGGGAAACCGGATTTTCGTATATTTGACGGATAACGGATGAGAGATGGATAAGATGTTACAGACGAGAATGATTAACCGTTTGGTTTTTGAAAAAAAAGCCTTATAGATGAAAACGGGATGTATAAAGATAAGGTAATATACGACGTTGTGTAAAAAACGCTAATTTAAGTAACTGTAGTCTCTGTTCGTAACGATAAACCCTTTTTTTACTTAACGAAAAACATGACGGTATTTAACAATATTTGATTGAGAAATTGCTTATTGAATCGATATATATCATAAAACTAACGTAAAAATTAAAAAAACAGGCTAATATCTTCATGTAATAAAGGAAATACTCCCTATAGTTTTTAAAATACTCGCGAGTATTGAACTTAGTATTAAACCTACCATTAATTAGTTTTTAAACTATTATAGCGCACTGGCAGGGTTTATACTAACGAAGAAATAACGTAAACGATGGATAGCAATAACAAGCTTAAAATAACAAATAGATATATTTTAACAATGAAAACATATATAAACCATATTATCGTTTTTACGACTGTTCTTATCCCGGACAACTATAAGTAAAGACGTGGCAAATAAGAGACCCTACGTTGGTAGGGCAAGTAATTCCTGAGAGCATAAAAAATGGAAAGCGAAACAAACACGAAAATATACGAGCTATTGTTTATAGTATTAATAAGTTAAACTGTTGCTAGGCCTTCCCCATGAATAGGCCTTTAGACGTTGCAACGTTGTCGATTCGATTGGTCGAAGTAACAGTAGTATTACGTGGTCAAGTCGTAGATGTATTGTTCTAGGTTTGATAGACCGCTAGCCGGTCTGCATAGTAATTTGTATGCCCAATTTCTTGGCCCGTGCCCTAGTGTGAAGTGGGCGCATACTGTACTTACTTTTCAACTAATATAGTAGGCCCGTACAAAACAATACATGCACTGCAAATACTACTATTCCAACACTGACGGCTTTTTAGTCTGTGCGCGTACGCCAGTGTAGTGGACTAATCTTTTCTGTTAAGTGCTGAATTGCGACCTCGTCAACTATCCAGACCCCTATAAATTTCAATTAACCTCTGTATTAAATTACATCCAATTATATGTAAATTAACCCTAAATACCGCTCATTTCCTTACGGCTCTAAGGTCCACCTTTATCGATTTCTACAAAAACATTGTTCGCCACAAACTTATATAAGCCTTCAATTAATCCGTGTTAATTAATCGAATTGTTATTGTTGGTTCACTAACAGTTTTCTAGTTAATTAATATATACTTAGCCGCTGCCGTTATGTAATTTAACTTTACAGGGCGATTTATTAACGTAACTTTTAATACATATAGTAAGTCTATTGTTATTTACAAATCTTTTAAGAGCCTTATTAGGTGATGCCTTCTTTATGGTATTAATAAGATTATCTTTTCCGTTAATTCACCAGAATTCTTTAATCTTTTTCTCTTTGTAGGCTTTGTAGAGTGCCATTACGTCTATTATTAGGCGTTTTTCGCTGGTAGTTCCGAGTTTCGAAAAGCATTTAAATAAGTTTTCTAATCATTATAAATTACCACCGGGATAGGAGGAATAATTAATTACCTGGTAATAATGCTAAGGGTTTACTTTAATGATATGCCTATATTAAAACCTGACATTATATTGTAGATCTCCGAAGCCAACACGTTTCGCGTAATCCTTTTACATTTAATAGAGGTTTAGTGAATCAGGTTACCAATAATACTCAACTAGTCTTTCCAGCTATCTTTATGAATAAGGATTATTAGAAATCCGATATGTAAAGATAAATTGGTATTATTTGTAAAAGACCTATATGTAAAGATTATTAATTTGACCTTCAATAAGCCGATTGAAATTATATTAATCCCTTGTTTCAAATTCTGTATCTGCGACTTAAAGTTATTATTAAATCGGTTAATGTCGTTACTTGTTCGATTTTATATTTACGCCGCAATAAAAAGATCGTGAAGAGCTTTTGTTTTATATATAGTGGTAATATAACTACCACGGGAACGCTGTTTTAAGTATCGTTAGGCCTTGGCTACGTCAATATTGTCTCTTATAGCTAAATTAGTGCCTTAGCCCTTTCAGTAAAAGTTAAAGTTGGTATTAATACCAACTATACTGATTAATGATCAGTTAAAGTTAAGTTAATTACCCTTTACTAAAGTCGTAACCGGTTTACTATTCTAGAACTTATAGTTTTTTATCGCTTTTTATTTCGATGTTACAAAGTTAGTAGTTTCAACGACAGGGGTATTATTAGTCTATATAGCTATTGGTATAAAATCCTTTTCTTACGTTACCAGTAAGTATAGGTCGTATATCAAAAACTTTATACCTAGCTGTAATTTGAAGTGCGATTGGTAGGTTAAAAACTAATAAACTCATATTCTAGCTAGTTCGTATAGAAGTTTAATATATCCTATTACCGTCCCTATAATAAAGATAATACGTAGTTTCTATGGTAACTCCAGCAGTACAATTCGCCATAAATCCGTTGCTAATGACGTATAAGCTTGCGTTATGATTCCGCTATTAAACATGAATTTGGCTTCATTTTTAACTAATAATCTTACTGCTAAGGCAACTTCTAAACGTTTATTAATCTTTTAAATTATCAGCGACTGCGTAAAGATCCAATATTTGTTTTTATCGCAGTATCCTTAAACGATTAGGCGTAATTTTTCGTACAACCACCTCGTGGTTTTACCTTTAACCTCGTGGATAATCTTTCACTTAAATATCTTGATATTTGTGATTTAGGGGTTAAAATTAGCCTTCGGTACCAATTATACAACTTTTCGAGTTAATAGGCCGTTAATTTTGACTTTATTGTTTTTCTTGAAAGGTTTTCCGGAAGTTTTAATAATACTTTGTATTCTAAACTTTAGTGCTAAGTATTCGTTACCCCTCTTCTTCCTATTTACCTAAGTAGTATTATAGATACGACCCGGTGTATATTCCTCTTTTTAAAATTTTTTTCCGGGGGTCTTCCGCGCTTGCAGCGTTTTATAGGCTTATTGATAATAAGTAAAAGGGGTTTGTATTCGCTAGGTCGTTCATCTTGATGGTTTTTATCGTTAATAACCTTAATATAAGACTTGAACTGAGTGGTAAGAAAATTCATAAGGTCGTTAATAGTTTTAAAAATAACTTTAAAGTTTGCGATATTTAAAGTTTTTCATCGGCTTTCCCATTTGCCGGGCTCTCA
Organism: Anisogramma anomala; assembly: GCA_038502455.1. Lineage (NCBI taxonomy): Eukaryota > Fungi > Ascomycota > Sordariomycetes > Diaporthales > Gnomoniaceae > Anisogramma > Anisogramma anomala. The sequence goes on along the minus strand of JASMMZ010000008.1, from coordinate 1,855,719 downwards.
TTATATAAGGACTTTACTTCATAACGGCAAAACAAGTACGTCTATTATTATAAGGCTGTTTTTGGTATTAAGGTTATTATTAACTTAACGGTGTGCCGATTTCTTCCGTAGTTTCTTTAGTGTTTTACCGTAGGTTATTGCTCGCTTTTAGATACTTGCTAATAATGGAAATTTCCTCGTTAGGCGTAGGTACGTTCCTAAGACCAACGCGTTGGAACCAGGCCGTTAGGGTCTATAGTATTGTTTGGACCCTTTACCGCTATTTAAAAGAGTACCTCCGGATTCATAAAACTTTCAATTTTCAGAGTAAGGATATTATATGTTCGGCGAAGTAGAGCGTATACCTTTTTAATCTTTCCAATGATTTGTAAGCCTTTATATGCACTTTTTTGCACTGGATACCTATTATTTTGGTATATTTTCAAAACTCCGTTGTCGTAAAGTTGGTGCCGATATCGTAAACAATAACGTCAGGTGGGCCCAAGTACATATTAATCTATAGCATCCTTAGCGTTTCCTACGTATCCTTTTTCAAAAGTGACTTTAGAAAATTAGCTTTATAAAAGGAGGTTGCAGAGTTAACGACGTGAAAAATAGGCTTGTTATTCAATTAAAATACATTAATAAAAGCGTCGAAGTTAAAGTTGTTATCGTTTTTAATACAAAATTAAATTTTCGGTGGGCTTATGTATGTATTTAGAAATAGTAGTAAAGCTTTTAAATAATATTTAGGGAAAAGTATTTTATATTTTATGCCTTACAAACTTAAATACTTCATATAGCCTATTAACGGTTGTGTAGTTAAAGCGTCAGTATAATTAGCGTATTTCCGGCTCCATTAAATTCAATACCATTACTTTAAGTCTTTAAAATCAAATTATAGGTTCCCCTATTTAAAGGTGAAAGAGAACATCTAGCTGTTTTTAACTGATTTATAGACGTTGACGTCAAATTTAACACTAAAGGTTTTCATATCTTTTAAATAAAGCAAGAAAGGGGTAGAGTGCTTAAAAATGTGAAATGTAATCGACCTAATAATAGTTTAAACTATTGTTATCCTTAGTAGCGATAATTGTTCGCCTGGTTCGAAGCTAACTTTGACTTTATTAATACTATAACGATCAATCATAGTAATTACAGTACTTTTCCTTCATAGTACCACGTATTGCGAATAGCCTTTTATTAAGTACCTTGTTACCCCTATATTTAGTATAAAACCTCAAAATATATAATCCGCGTAATAATCGCGAAGGCTAAGGATATATAAAGGGTTGGTGGCTTAATTAGGGTAAAGGTAAAGGTCTTCACCATTCAGGCGGTATAAAATGGCATGGTCGGTTAGTTATTAAACCGCGTCAGGGGTAGTATCTTTATATCACTTGATTTATTTAGGGGTATTATCGCCGTTCATGAATTCTTTTCCTTTAAAGTTCATAACATAATTTAAGTAATCCTGTTGAAAGGTGGTAGGGTATTGGATATAATATATTACCTTTTTGTTTTTTCGCCTACAGGGAGATGGCTAATTAACTAATAGTCAAACTTATTATATATTTAACATCCCTCACCACTAGTACGACGATAGTGTTTGCAGTTAGCAGATCCGCTTAAAACTTGGCCCTATTGGCGTTAACATAGCTGTTACCTCTAGTCTATAGTCGATAAGCCAGACTTTAGGCGTTAAAGGTACCTGTAGCTATATTTGCGGTCGACGTAATTAACTAGCGTAAATTTTTTTTTCTTTATATTAGGGAAGTTACTGGTTTAGGGGTATATACCAAGCTAGTTTGGTATACACGTTATTACAGTTATAAGAGAAAAACGCAACTGGCAAAAAAAGCCTTCGCAGGTGGTATCTGAACGTTATAAGGCGTATTCAAACTCGTTAACGCCCGTAATTACTACTCGTACCTGTTCGCGAAGTATTGCTTCGCCAACGTAGGCTTTTCATATTACTAATTAATACAACATTAACTTGTCAAACATTTAGTTTAACATATTTATTAGTATTTTCCCCTCCTTTTTCTTCGCTATTATCGTAGTCCACCACGTAATAGCCTAATATGTATAGTATTAGATAAGGTAAACTTCGTATTCGAAATAGCTTTTTATATTATGGTAAACTTCGCGAAAGATAATTACTTGAGTTAGGGGAGTCAGGTAATAGTTCTTAACATACCTTATGAGAATTTTAGGGAATAGTAAGTGAAAACCAAAAGAAGAAACCTCTATTTACTTACTGATATTTTAAAAGGGCATTATATTCTTGTAGAAAAGGTTATAGAGATTTCCATTGTACTTTTCTATATTGTTTAAAATTCCAGAGACATTCGTAAAAAGCTTATAATTAATATTAATTATTTTAATAAGTTTTGGGGGCAGGTCGCGATAGTTATCCTAGTTTTTATTAATAGTGTTTTTTAGTAGTTTAAGCTTTAAAGCCTCTTAAACACGGTAATACGGGTAATTGCTAGTCGCTTGACCCCAGTGGTAAAGTCCTGTAGTAGGATCTACGGTGGGCTTTCGCGTATAGGCAAACCTTCTATGGAAAGACTTTCGAGGGACTTAGCGATTAAAGGGATAGAGGATAATGGGGGTTTAAAGGTTTTGGGGGACTTGATTATCTTACTTAATTAATTGGGGTAAAGCGTCAACTACAATACCTCTGGCCGCGTTAATAGCTGTTGCTTTACGTGCCCTTCCGCTGTTAAAAGCGTACTCTGCGCTTTTACTTAAAGGTATTAGGCTACCAAACAGGTTAATAGGTTCTTTATTATTAGCGCATAAAAAGGATTAACTTGATTAAGAGTAAAAAAGAGATTCCATAAATCGCGTATAAAGGTGTTAAAGTTTTTCAAAACCCTTACTTTTTCCTTGTGAGTCTTAAGTATTAAGATTTTAAAGGGGGTCTTTTCGTTAACCCAGTTTAAAGAAAGTTTTAGCTAGTCCTAGCGGCGTTTTTTCTAAGATGTAAATACTACGGTAAGTAACCTTTTTTAATTTGGTCTTAACCGTATGTTGGATTATCTTCCACATGTAAAGAGTTTAATGATTGAAAAAATCACGGAAATCTTGAAAATCGCGGGCGCCGCAGCTGTAGTTTTCGCTGATGTCCGTGTCGAGAATGTAATGGCTAACGTAATTAGTTAGATAAGCCTTAGTCGAGGTTTCGTTAACATCCGTAATCCAAAGTTATTCGTCGTAGTAATTGGTGAAGACAGTTTAGAGGGTTTCGACTACTTTTATATATTTTCAACTTGGTGTTGTCTTAATGTTTCTGCTTGTATGAGACGCGTAAAACGTATAGGTCGAGGGAATTGGAGATTTTTAGGCGTAGAGACTTGGTGTTTTGGCGTAAAGTCGCGTAGAAACTTGGCGACTTGGCGTTGGGTTGCGCGACGTGAATCTCTTAGCGTAACTTGGTGTTTTCGTTTAAAGCAGCAGTTTTAACGATTAAGTTGGTATAGGAAAAGTAAAAAAGAGTAAAGTAAAGATAAAGATTTGATATTAAAGGTAAGGTTGAAAGTCGTTTATTGTTGGTAAAGGGCGAAGGTTGTTTATTGTTTTAGCCGTGGGACTTAGTCGGTTTTCTTATAGTAGTAACACTGGTAGTAGTACTATATTTTCCATCTGTCAACTTACCGAACTTTAAGACTTCTAACAGTCAATCTTAACGTTTTTTTTTAAGAAATATCTGTAAAAATTTCTTGGTGTTTCAGATAACGATACTGTTGCTACCTTTAAGCTGCCATAAAAACCGACGCAGATTAGAAGTCTTCTCTACTTATTGCCGTAAAAACCGACGCAGTAGTAGAGGCCCTTCGCAACAATCTTTCCTCTACTTTGGTCTTTCACAAAGCGTAACCGGAAAGTAGTTTTCTTTTCTACCTATCTTGTCTATGCTTTACCTAATAATTACTGATTAGTGTTGGTAGGTCTCGCCTATAAATAGTCTTTCAAACGTTGCAAAATTATCGATTCGATTGATCGAAGTAACAGTATTATTGCGTGGTCAAGTGGTGGATATATTGTTACAGGTTTGGCATACCGTTAGCCAGTCTGCGTAGTAATTTGTATAGCTAATTGCTTGGCACGTGCTTTAGTGTGAAGTGGGTACATACTATACTTGCTTTGCAGCCAATATAGTAGATCCGCACAAAACAATACATGCACTGCAAATACCACTATTCCAATATAAACCGAATATTAGGATCTTTATCCTGCTTTCAATATAGACTATACCGACCCTTAATATTGAATGGACTAAAATATACTGTAAAACAATATGTAGGATATTTTAAACGAAACTAAAACCCAAAATACAGTTCCAAAGGGCTAATTTATTCGTAAAAATAATTAATCTACTTACGAAAAAAGGTGATATATTTGTGAAAATAGCTAATATATTCACTAAAATGAAAGTAAAGGCAAAAGAATCGAATATAGTATACGCTTTATAGCTGATAAATACCGTAGCACTCGAACCACGAGACGTGCAGAACTATACGCTTATACTAAGGATAAAAAAGGAGGGCCCTCTACTCGTACGAGGTTAGACTTTTTTTACACTCGAACCTCGTAATCTTGAACCATGTTATCGTTAAGTTAAGCTAAAAAAGAACGATTTCGTGAAAACCTTACTAAATTTCGTACATTTATACAAAAAAGGTATGGGGCGAATACCATCAATAAACGAAAAGATGCTATCCTTATATAAGTATTATTAGGGCGTTTCGAACAAAGTTTTAATTTAACGGATACGTTACGAGAAATATACCTCAAAATCACTCTCGAACGACTGTTAAATCGTAATCTAGTTTTTCGTAAATAGATAGCGAGGACATGAAACTTTATACTATTCGAAGTACGAAATTAAATAGAGAAACCGCGAGAAAAACCGAAAACGTATAGTATTTAAATATATAGCGGTGATAATAGCTATAAAAGACCGCGCAATACCTCGTATAATAAAAAATCAACTTGGGTATATTTAAGGCGATACTTAGTAGATAACAGTTTCTTTGTTAAACTTATTATACGATATATAATGAACTCCCCAAAAGTAACCATTTAGATAGAAAAGCTACTAATAACGTTGACAATAGCTAATAAAAGCTATACGACGTTATTGACATATATTTTATCTCTATTCAGTATAAAAAGTATTATCTATTTAATTTATGTGTTCGTTACAAGTAACTGCCCTTCGTATAATTTATTATTAAGTTTTAAGTGGTTCATTCGCCACTAAGTCGTGAATAATTACATTGGAAACGTTTTTACACTTATAGGCGAAGGTGGATACTCGATCGTTATACCTATAGAATGTCGTGTAAAACCGTTCAAAGCGCCAAAATAAGTTTACTATTAACGTAACAGGGCTTTTAGTAAACAGAGAACCAACTGGTTAATAATATCATACTAAAGTGTTCCTTTTTAAAGTTACTCCAGATCTTATAGTCTTGCTATGTTTCGGGTTTCAATAGCGCTTCCGCGTAATTCCACACTCCCGTATGGTTCTTGTAAGGCGTAGTGGTAAAGCACAAACAGTTGGGACCGGTACAGCATCCCACTATAGGTATTCAACTTCTAGTTATCTCTTCTTTCCTTAGCTATCTATAGTCGACCCAGTCGGCTATTAATCAGTGTAGAAAAAGGTATAATACGTACCTGTAAAGGTAATAGTGAAAGAAGGAGGGTAATCAGAAAGATTGATATTTGTAGTAAAGATAGATAATAGGAAGAAGAATTGAGAGAGTGCACGCCACAAGTGAGAGCTTATAAGCTCTCACCCAGAGAGTACCATTCTGGAACGCCCCTTCTAGACCGCGCCACGCATGATTCACTCTGAAAGCGCAATCTGCAGCATGACACGTTATCGTGCACGCTGTAGGAGTGCACCTTATAGCGTGATACACGACCACCTATGTATACTAACTATAGTGATATATAATACTATCCAAAAATTTATTTACAACTATATTTCAGTTGACGGTTATATAATAAACCTTAATAGCAGATATATGCACGAAATCAAGTATTAGACATTCTCTTATAAGGTGACTATAACGTCTTTTTCCAAAGCGACATAACGAACGAGTATTAGGGTATAACTATTATACTCAGGTATAATCATAAAATGGCATTTATTACGTTAAACATGTAGTATCTAATGTTAAGAATGTCTTAGGGAATAATAGGGAGTAGGTATACCTATTGTATATTCGGCGATATCAAGTTTGGTAAATAGTCGTTACTAAGCAGCGAGAATAGTACGAAAGTTGGCGAAAATACCACGAGAAATAACTGAAGGGATACGAGAACTAATAGGCTAGCACTACCTTCGTTAATGGAATTCAATTATACCTAGAAAAAGGCCTTCAGTATTTATATTAATGATTATAACGCTTCATTATAAGGTTTTGGTACGATGTTTAACTTCCTTTATTATTAGTATCTTCCTCGTCTCAAATGCGGAAAGATCAATCTTACTCTTTATGAAACTATTTTATTCAAAAGCCATGTTTACTAGTTGGGTTTTTAATTGTTGTTAGAATAAGTCTAGCCCTTTAAGAAACACCGGGAAAAAATCATAATGTAAGCGAAACTTAAAAACTATCTTACTTCATTAAAGACATTAAACGAATTCCTTTACCTTATACTATGCGTTATAAGGTATATATATAGCAAAGCATTGAGGACGAAGATCCTAAAAACATTTTACATAAGAAAGATACCTAAAATAACCTTAACAAAAAGGTTTTTAAACCAAATGTAATGGGTATCCCGGGAATTCGAATGGCGAGAATAATACGTTAAGGCTCGTATAACGATATATCTGGTAAAGCATTGTTGATGACGATCCTGAAAAGATTTCAAAATAATGAAAATACCTAAAAAAACCTTAACTGCAAGGTTTTTAAAACAAATGTAATGAGTACCCAAGGAATTCGAATGACGAGAGGAACATATTGAAGCTTTTATAACTATATATCTGGAAATTTAGTAAAAGGTCGTAACAGCTTTAAACTATTTACTACAGTTATATTTTGCGACAGACGCTTTTGGCGAAATAATCGACGGCGTTACTTTTCAGCTCGATGAATTATTAGCTGGTACTAAAATATTAGATAACCTAATGCCTCACATAGGAATTCGGGCCTTTTTTGCCTGAAAGCTAAATAATGTCGAGATGAGGTATACTATCAGCAGGAGAAGATAATTGGTTATAGTTAAATTTTTGAAGAAAGTAAGGCTATTATTGGTAGGAATTTAGACGTTGCAACCTTGTCGATTCGATTGGTCGAAGTAACAGTAGTATTACGTGGTTAAGTGGTGAATGTATTGTCTTAGGTTTTGTAGACCGCTAGTTAGCCTGCATAATAATTTGTGTGGCTAATTGCTTAGAGCGTGCGCTAATATGAAATTGGTATATACTGTACTTAACTTGTGGTTAAGACAGTAGACCTACAAAATAATATACTTAACTTACAATTAGTACAGTCAACTTTACTGTAAGTAAAGTTGACCTACTATATTGTAATTACTATCATTTCAATACTGGCGGCTTTTTAGTTTGTGCGCGCACGCTAGTGTGGCTAACCAATCTTCCCTGGTGAACCCTAAAATGCGACCTTGTTAACTTGCCAAACCCTTATCAATTGCATTTAACCTTTATATATAATTATATTTATTTGTATTTTAGTCAAACCTAAATGCTGGTAATTGCCTTACGGCTCTCAGGTCCGACTTTATCGATTTTCACACAAAGTTCTTTCGGCATAGATTTATATAAGTCTTTATTTTTTCCCTGATAGTCTAATAAGTCGCTATCGTCAGACTACTAGCAGTTTTTCAATTCGTTAATACATTACTAACCGCCGCCACGTAATTTGAGCTTGCCGGGCGACATATTAACATAGCCCTTAATATGTATAATTAGCCTGTTACTGTTTAAAAACCTTTTGAAAGCCTTATTCAGTCATTCCTTCGTTATAGTATCGGTAGGATTATCCTTGATATTAGTTTATCAAAACTTTTTAATTTCTCTTTTTAGGTAGGATTCGAGAAGTGTCATTACGTCGATTATTAGGCGTTTTTAACTGATAATTTCGAGTATCATAAGGCATTCGAATAGGCTTCTCGAGTTGGTATAAATTACCACCGAAATAGGATGGATTTTTACCTATTTATTAATAATGTTAAGGGTTTCCTATAACTCTATGCCTAAATTAAAGCTTATTATTATATCTTAAACCTCCAAAGATAATAAGTTTCGTATAATCCTTTTATGTTTATTAGAGGTTTAGTAAATTATACTGCCAATAATACTGAATTGGTTCTTTTGCCTATCTATATTAAAGAAAGTTTTTAAGAAGTCTATATGTAAGAACAAGTCGGTGTTATTTGCTAAGGATACGTTCATAAATATTATTAACTTAATATTTAACAGGTCTATTGGAATTATATTAATATTTCTGTCTAGGTTTCGTATCTGCCACTTAAGTTTTTCATTAAGTCGGTTAAAATAGTTACTCATTAGGTTTTATATTTATATCGCGATTCATAGGTAGTACAAGGCGCCTGGTTAATATAGGGTAGCAATATAAACGCTAAGGATACGCTATTTTAGGTACCGTTAAGCCTTAACTACATAAATTTTATCGATTATAGCTAAGTCAGTGCCTTCACTCCTTTAACGAAAGTGGAAGCCAATATTAACATTAAGTATACGGATCAACAATCCGTTAAAATTAAGTCAATTACCTTCTACCAACGTTGTAACCGGCTTATAGTTTTAAAACTTAAATTTTTTAATAACTTATTGTTCCGATATAATGAATCTAACTATTTAAACGAAAGAAGTATCGTCAATTTACATACATAATTGGCTTAAATCTTCCTCTTACGTTATTAGTAAATACGGGTTGTATATGAAAGACTTTATGCCTGGTCATAATTTAAAGTATAATTAATAGGTTAGAACCCAATGGATTCCTACCTTAGCCAATCCGTATAAAGGCTTAATATATAGTATTAGCGTTCCTAAAGGGTAGATGATCCGTAGTTTTTGTGGAAATATTAGTAACATAATCTGTTGTAAACCTATTATTAATTTTATATAAGTTTACTTTATATTTCGGTTGTTAAACATAAACTTTCCTTTAATTTTGGCTAATAAACTTGTTTATAAAGCGATTATTAAGCGTTGGTTAATTTTCAAAATCGTTTGTAACTACGTAATGATTTTGTCTTTGTTTTTATTCCTGTCTCCTTCAACGATTAGGCGTAATTTTTCATACGGTCGCCCTGTAGGTTTACCTCAAACCTCGTAAATAATCCTCGACTTAAAAATCGTAATATTTAGGTCTTAAATATTAAAGTCGGCCTTTGGTACGAATTGTAGGACTCTTTAAGTTAGTAAGTTGTTAATCTTAACCTTATTACTTCCTTTAAAAGGTTTACCGAAAATCTTAATAATACTTTATACTTTAAGTTCTAATGTTAAATCTTCGTTATCCTTTCCTTTTTTATTTACCTAAGTAGTATTATAGATACAACCCGGTGTATATTCATTTTTTTCATATTCCTATTTTTCGGAGGTCGTCCGCGTCGGCGAAGTTTTATCGGTCTGTCGATAATGAGTGGAGGAGGTTTGTATTTATTCGGTTGTTTAGCTTAAAGGTCTTCATAGTTAGTAGCCTTAATATAGGATTTAACCTGAGTAGTATGGAAATTTATAATACTATTAACAGTTTTAACAACTACTTTAAAGTTAGCAATACTTAAGGTTTGTATAGGCTCTCCCATTTGTCTAGCTCCCGTCACACGAGGACTTCACTTTGTAATGGTAAAGTAAAAACGTCGATTATCGTAGGGCTGTTTCTAGTATCAAGGGCATCTTTAACCTAATGGTGTACTGATTACTTTCATAACTCCTTTGGTGCTTTGCCATATATTATAGCTCATTTTTGTGTATTTGCTAATAGCAGAGATTTACTTGTTAAGTGTGGGTACGTTTTAAAGACCAGTAGCGTTATCACTAGGCCGTTAAGGCTCACACTATCATTCAGGCCTTTTGCCATTATTTAAAGGCGTTCCTTTGGGTCTGTAAAACTTTTAATTTCTAATGTAAAGATATTACAAACTCGGCGAAATACCGCGTATATCTTTTCGACCTTTCCAATGTTTTAATAGGCCTTCATAGGTACTTGTTTACACTAAATTCTCATTATCTTAGTGTTTTTTCAAAACTTCGCCGCTATAAAGTTAGTATCGGTATCATAAACAACGATGTTAGGTAAACTCAAATACGTATTAATTTACAGAATTTTGAGTATTTCCCACGTATCCTTTGCCAAAGATAAGTTTAAAAACATAGCCCTATGAAAAACGTGACGAACTTATTAATATAAAAAATAGGCGTATAATTGAAGTAAAATACTTCAATAAAAACTTAATAATTAAAGTTTTCATCGTCTTTTAATGTAAACTTGAATTTTTGGGGGGCTTAGGTATATGTTTAGCAGTAGTAATAAATTTTTTCGATAACTTTTAAAATCAAGTATTCTACGTTTTTATAAACCGTAAACTTTAGGACTATATACAGCCTGTCAATAGCTAGGTAACTAAAACGGCGGTATAATCGGTGTATATCTAACTCCGTTAAGTTTAATACCATTACCTTTAAGCTTTAAAGATAAAACTATAAGTACATTTACTTAAAGGTAAATGAAAACTTTGAACCGTTTTTAACCAGCTCGTCGGCGTTAACATTAACGTTAACGCTGAGAGTCTTTATATCTTTGAAATAAAGAGGGAAAGAAGTAGGAGACTTGAAGATATAAAACGTAATAGACCTAATAATAGTTTAAATTACCGTTATCCTTAGTAATGATAGTTACTCACCTGGTTCGAAGCTAACATTAACATTAATAGTATTATAATAATTAATTTTAGTAGCCGTAGTACTTTTTCTCCATAGTACTATATATTACGAATAGCTTTTTGTTAGATACTTTGCTACCCTTATGTCTATTATAATACCTCAAAACGTAGAGTCCGTGTAACAACCGCGTAAATTGAAGGTTTGTAAAGGGTTAGGGGTTTGGTGAAGGTAAATGTAAGGGTTTTTGCTTTCTAAGCTGTATAAGAAGGCGTAATAAGCTAGTTATAAAACGTATTAAAAATTGTATCGTTATATTACTTAATTTACCTAAAGTTATCGTTACTCTTAATTAACTCATTACGTTTAAAGTTTTCGATTTGGTTTAATTGATATTATTTAGACGCAATGGAGTATTGGATATAGTAAATTACCATTTTGTTATCTTAATCGGCAGGGTGATGGCGAGTTAACCAGTAGTCAAGTTTACTATAAATATAATATCTTTTATTACTCCTATAATGATAGTGTTGACTATTAATAAATCCGCTTACATCTTAACTTCATTAAAGTTAACGTGGTTATTACCTTTAGTCCAGTGTTGATAGGCCAGACCTTGAACGTTAAAAGCGCTTATAACCGTATTTATAATTAATATAATTAACTACTATATGATTTTCTTTAGTTACGTTAATGAAGTTACTGGATTAGGGGTATACATCAAGAAAATTTAGTGTATGTGTTATTACGGTTGAAAGAGAGGAACTTTACTAGTTAAAAAAGCCTTTACAAGTGGTATTTAGGCGTTATAAGGCGTATTAAAACCCGTCAACGCCTGTAATAGCTACTCGTACCTGTTCGAGAAGTATAGCTTCGTTAGTGTAGGTTTTCCTTATTACTTGTTAATATAACATTAGCTTATCGAGCATTTGATTTAGCATATCCATTGGTGTTTCCTCCTTTTTTTTTTGTCATTATCGTGTTTTACCCAGTGTTGGCCTAATTTGTATAATATTAAATAACGTAGACATTGTATTTCAAATAGCTTTTTATATTATCATAAACATTGCTAAGAGTAGTCAATTATATTATAAATATTATATAGTAATTCCTGGTGTGACTTGTAATAATTTAGGGAAATAGTAAATTGAAATTAACAAGTGTAACCTTTATTTACTTATAAATATTTAAAAAGAGCATTATCTTTGTATCGAAAAGGTTATAAGTATTTTCGTTCTACTTTTTTCTATAGCTTTAAATTTCCGCGAAATTCCTAAGAAGCTTATAGTCAATGTTAACTATCTTAATAGGTTTTATGAGCAAGTCACGATAGTTATCCTAATTTTTATTAATAGTGTTTCCTAATAGTGTAAGCCCTAAAGCTTTCGAAATATAGTGTTAAGGGTAATTGCCAATCTCCTAACGCGAGGGGTAAATTCTTATAATAGGACCTATAATGGGTTTGCGCTTATAGGCAAACCTTTCGTGGAAAGGCTTTTAAGAAGTTTTAGGATTTGAATTAAAAAACTAGGGGATAATAAGGATCTAAAAATTTAATAGAATTTAACTATTTCATTTAATTGACTAGTATAAAGCGCCAACGTCAATTCCTTTTACGTTATTGGCGGCTGTTAGTTTATGCACCCTGCTGCCGTTAAGTGAATACTTCGCGTTACCATGTAAAGGGGCTAGACTATCGAACAGGTTAATAGGTTTCTTATCTTTAGCGAGTAAAGAGGTTTAACTTAATTAAGAGTAGAGGAAAGGTTTCCCAAATCGTATATAAGGGTGTTAAAGTTGTTTAACGCCTTTTCCTTTCCTTCAGAGGTCTTAAGAATTAGGATTTTAAAGGGGATCTTATCGTTAACCTAATTTAAACCAGGTTTTAGTTAGTCCGAATGGGTTTTTTTTAGGGATATAAATACTACAACGGGCAACATCATATTCTAACTTAGCCTTAACCGTACGTTAAATTATCTTCTATATATTAAAAGTTTAATAATTAAAAAAACTCACGGAAATATTAAAAGGCGCGGGCGCTACGGATGTAGTCGTTACCGAGGTTCGCGTCAGTAATGTATTAATTAACGTAGATAGTTAAGTCAGCCTTAGTTGAGGTTTCGTTAATATCCGTAATTAAAAGCTATTTATTATAATAATTAACAAAAACGGCTTCGAAAGATTTAACTTTCTTTATATATTCTTAACTAAATGTTATTGTAAGTTATTAATTTTTATGGTGCGAGAAAAGCGTATATGACGTAAAAGGCTTATAGGGTGTGAAAGGTGTATTGAGTGAGGGACTTGGTAATTTTGGGTATAAGGATTTAATATTTTGTCGTAAAGTTATGTAGGAACTTGGCGACTTGACGTTAGATCACGCGAAGTAGCTTTATTAGCGCGACTTGGTAATTCTAAGTGTTTTTTTTTTTTTCGCTTAAGGTAGCGATCTTAACGATTAAATTGACGTAGGGAAAGTAAAAAAAGTAAAGTAGGGGTAAAGGTTTGATAGGTTGATGTAAATAATAAGATCGAAAATTGTTATTGTTATAAGTAAAGGTCGAATATTTTTAATTGTTTTAGCTGTGAGACTTGGTAGTTTTTGTCATAATAACACCCGTAGTAGTACTAACTTAGCCGTTTACAAAATTCCTTTTTAGGACTTTTAGCGGTTGATTTTATCGCTTATTAAAAAGAATTTATGAAGATTTCTTAGTGGTTTTCAATAGTGATACCTTCGTTCCTCTAAGTTGCCATAAATACCGATGTAACAGTAAAGGCCTTCACAATTTCCCCCCCTTTACTTTAGTCTTTTATAAAGCGTTACCAAAAAGTAGCTTTTTTGTTTACTTGGCTTACCTATACTTAATCTAATAAGCATTGATTGGTGTTAGTAGGGCTTTAAACTTTATAACGTTGTCGATTTGATTAGTCGAAGTAATAGTAATATTACATAGTCAAGTGGTAGATGTATTGTTTTGGGTTTGGCAGACCGCTAGCCGGTCTATAAAGTAATTTGTATGGCCAATTGCTTGGCCCATATCCTAATATGAAATGGGTGCATACTGTACTTGATTTGCAGTCAATACAGTAGACCCACAAAACAATACACTAAACTTGCAGTCAGTATAGTCAACTTTACTATGAGTACAGTTGACCTACTGTACTGCAATTACTACTATTCCAACAGCTATAGGTAATTAAATCGCCTTTACCAACGATAATTTATATTAACTGTAAAGGGACTAAGGCTGGACCTGTTGCTTAATGTTTTTGGATTCTGTCCATAAGCCTTGATGAAGAAAAAAGGAGAAACCCCTGCTAGGAAGCAGCTATGGAGCTGTGAAAAAGATTATGACCCGATTACGTGACGTGTAATAGCATACTCTCGTACAGAGTTTAAGCAGCTCCAAAGCGCTGTAAGAGCATAACAACTATTAGGGCTGGATTCCTGATAATCATTA
>JASMMZ010000008.1:1562183-1840180 GCA_038502455.1 Anisogramma anomala | reverse complement strand
TATCATTTACCGCTTTTTTAAATAAACTTATTTGACTACAGACATAGATAAGACTATTATTAAATTAAATACACTTACTTAAAAGTTGATTCGTTTCTATAAATGAACGTGTAATTCTTTTCTCTATAGATTATAAATATGTATCTCAATGGAATACACGAATCAACGTGTTTTAAATAAATATACAGTAAAGTATATAATTCGCGAACGTTTTATTATGAAATTAAGAATAAGGTAAATTAGTATAATAGAAAAGAAATTATTAACGAATAGTTAAATAATGGCACCTGATATCGTTTTTATTTTATTGGTATTCTCAACCTTGACTTTAATTGTTTAAATACGCCATTCAAACTAAAATCTAATATAAATAAATCTATCAGAAAACTATTTAAAGTGTATCTGGTGTTCAACGTTTGAAACCAAGGTAAATTATTTTTGGGAAACCGGTTTTGAGGTATTAATAAGCGGCTAAAAGCGTATGGACGCAAGTCATCGTCGTGAAAAAAGCGATAAGGGTTTAATGTATTATATAAAAGAAAATCGATATTTGCGGTAAGGCGGGTTTAATACCAGTTACTCCCGTTAGTTCCAACTGTTCAAAAACTATACAACTCTTAAATAAAGAAGGTGGTTTCCAAGTAAATTAATGTACTAAAAAAATAATAATAATTACGACAAATAAATGCGTAAAAAGCGTAACTTAAAGCAATGGAACGTTTTATTGAAGTATTCGAATGTATTGAAGATAATCTAGGTAATATCGATGTCAAATTAGGTAAGCTGTTTATAATAAGCGAAAATTTATCGAAGAAAAACGAAGACAGAAATTTCGAGGACATATTTGAATAATTTTAATATAACTTTGGTCGGTCGTTAATACAAATAAGTTATGTTTATACTCGGTTCCCGTATAGTAACGACTTTTACGGCGTTTTGTATAGTAAAATATAACAATTTAAAACCGTTTTCAAAATAGTTGTAAAGGCTCGTCGTTATACTTAACCAATCTATAACGTAATTCAAAAATGTCGAAAAATACGGTATTAAAAATCTTAAAGGCGGCTTTTAAATTAGGTATATATAACCCATTTATTTAACTAAAACCTATCGTTTTGATAAGTCGTTACACACAAGGAGACTGGTTTAAAGTTTATTTTGAATTCGTAAAACCTTTTCGATGTGGTAATTATGGTTCGTTTCGCCGTTATTAACTATAATATTAATAACATATAGTTAAAAATCGTGAGCTTATTAATTTGGGAACGTATCTGAAGCGGTTTGGATAAGTTGGTTTACGTGAAATCAAGGGTGTTAACCTCCCAAAACGTCGAATTCGACAATGTGGTATTTAACGACATATATTATACGATATTCATTATGAATTTAATTTGACCCTTTTAACAACTTATCCGACTTGTAATTTTTAAGGAAAAGTTAAATATCCTTATCAACTCGAAAACATACCGAAGTAAAACATTACTCAGTAACGGCTTTTTCAATACTTTATTAAGTAAGCGTTATTACGGTGTATACAAACTCCGTAACATATCGAATACGTTAAACGAAATTTTCGGCTTTTACGTATAATTTCCTAATGAAAACTAGTAAACATTATACCGGTTATATAAGGTCAACATGATAACAGTAAGTTATGAAAAACAGGTTAGTAACAATAATGATCGTATAGTTATTATTCAACGCTAATTAATAACCGGGTAATAAACAGTTTCAGTTAAATTAAATGTAAATTAAGAAAAAAAGTATGTGTATTACAACTTTTTAATTAATGCGTTCGGTCGCGTTATTGGTTTTGGGGTAAAAGGCGGTATTTAAGCGTTATTTTACACCTATTAAATCGTAAAGTCGTTTTTCAAACCCACTGGTTTAATTAGATTCTTGATTACTAATAATCGTGCAAAGAAATCCGTAAAATCGCTAATAACAACTTAAAAATCGTTTCGTATGAGCTTCAACGTCTATAGTAATCATAATCTCAAAGGTAATAACTTTAGTTAAACGGTTAGTAATAATTTTAAAATAGTGTAGGTTGCCAATACGTCTTTAAAATGAGTTGATTATAAAGACGATAAAAAGTATGTTTTAAAGTCGTTTAAAATCCGGAAAGGACTTAAAAAGTCTTTTCCAACGGTGTTTTTAATACGTTATACGCTTATAAAGATTGTACATCCGGTAAAAACGCCGGACAGCACGGTATAAAACAAGAAAAAAAAATATCCTAAAAAAATAACGATAATAACGTCGTGACCCTGGTAATTAATAAGGAGTAAATCGTAAATAAGTTCTATTACCGCGGTAATAAACGGCTTGTAAATGTAAAGGAACCGAGGCCGGAGCTATCTCTCAAGGTGGTCGGATTCTTGTCTATAAACCTCGATGAAGAAGAAGAAGAAGGAAGAGTCTCTACTAGGAAGCAGCTATGGATCTAAGATGGTATAGCCCTCCCCCCATTCATGTAACGTGTTCTTAAACGGCTTTTTCCCTACTTTGTAGCATCGCAGAAGCGTGTAAAACTACCAGGATTGGATCCCTGGTAATACTAGCTAGTCATTAGCCTGTAACATTACCTCTAAAGATACCCTTGTCATTATTTCCCTCGTTTTTTTTCGTTTTTTTTATTTGATGTCGTGGTATAAGGTATCGTAAGTATAAGGAAGCTACGCGCACCTTTTAGAACAATATGGTTCTGTATAGAAGGCATTGGTCCAAAGTTAGGTAAAAGAGGTTTTAGCGCTTTCCCTTTTCTATAAATAATCCCTAAAATCCCAATTACAAAAAATAAAACTTCTTTTTCCCCTTAACCTTTAACTTTTACATATAACGTTAGTACTTACAGTTACTAGTATAGCATTTATTTGTTTGTAATTTTAACACTCCCTTTACTTATTAATATTACGATAAATTTGTAGCTCGCTGATGAGGTAAACAAAGTTATTAGAAATATGAGTTATATGCTTTGGAGTTGTTTAGTTTTTGCCAACGAACGTAGAGTTCCTTGTCTTAATGGTTATTGATATATACCCTAACGGAACTCGAAAACAAATATATTTTTAATTAGTTTATAAAATAGCGTACAATTTCAAAAAGTTTTGCTAAGAGACTAAGGGTAAATAGTTCCCATAGCCGCGAGGGAGCTGCTAACGAGTAGTTAGATATTAGGGCTCGGTGCGGTATTTATTTCGTTGGGGTCATGGGTCGTAGTTTTAGTTATACGTATACGCCGTTAAATCTAAACCCGGATATAAATAAGGCTATTAAGGAACTGTCGAAAGCATGTTTAGCGTTCGAATTTTAGGACCAAGGTAAATATACGTACCCTAAAAGTCATTCTCCAGATGCTAACAAGCGGCTAAAAAACGTGTAAGCTTAGGTGATCGCTGCTAAAAAGGTTATGAAAGTCTGTCGCGTTATGTAGTATAAGGTTGATACTCGAGGCGGAAGGGGGGGGGGGGGGTTGTCTCCGCCACTCCCGTAAAGTCTAAGGGCCTATAAGCCGTGTAATCAATAAGCGAAAAACGTAATATTTAGGTAAGTTTTTTATAATTAGGTAAAAACTTGGAAGGGGCGCGGTTAACGAGTAGTTAGGGAGCGGTATTAAAAGCAATAAAAAAGTTTGTTAAAGTCTCAGAACGTATTAATATTGAGTTAAGTCGTATAAATGCTAAACTAAGTCAACTTGTTGAAATATGTGAGAAAATTCTAGGTAAGGATTCGGATCAGGATTTCAAGGATATGTTTAAGTAAGAGCCTGATTATAATCGTTCATTTTTCGTTTTTATTAATATTAACACGCTTATTTAGTATCCGTTTATTAACAGCTTATACTCCTTTTGGTTTAGCAAAGTAAAGTATAAAATTATACCCGTTTGCAGATTAGGCGTAAAAGCTCTTTGTTGTTTTTAACTGGTCTATAACGCGATTTAAAAGTGTCAAGTACCACGGTATTGAAAAAGTTTAAAAACAGCTCTTATGGTAAGTATATATAGTTTACACATTTAACCAAAACTTATTGTTTTAATCAATTATTAAATCTGGTACATTCGACATAAGGTTTATTACGGGCCCGTAATATACTTTCGACTTAATATTTAGGTTTCGCTTTATTATCGTCGTCTTTAACAATTATAATTTACAGTTAAGAGTTTCGATCTTACTAGTTTAAAAGCGGGTTCGAAACGGCTCTAACGAATTAATTTATATAAAATCGAGGATGTTTTCCACCCGATATATCAAGTTTAATAACATGGAAGTCGATTACACGCATTATCTAGTATTTATCGTAAAGTTGCTTTTTTTTTGGAAAATTCGTTTAACTTATGGTTTTTAAAGAGAAGTTAAACGTTGTCGCCGACTCGAAAACGTTTTAAGGGGGAGCGCCAATTATTAGCGGCTTTTTCTATACTTCATTACGTAGCCGTTATCGCAGCCTATACGGATTTCGTAACTTCGCGAATCCATTAAATAATTTTTTTAACCTTTACATGTAATATCGTTATCGAAACGAATACTCGTTATATTGGTTAAATATATTTAATATAATAATTTTAGGTCATGAAAAACGGGTTGATATCGACAGTCTTTGTATCCTTATCATTTAATGCTAATTAATAACCGGGTAATAAACGGCTTTAGTTGAGTTATATATAAATAACGAATAAATATAAATACGTGAAGATTTTTTAATTTACGCGTTCGATTACGCCGTTAGTTTCGGAGTAAAAAGCGGTTTTTAGGAATTGTTTCTCCCCAATCAGATCTTAAAATTATTTTCAAAATTTATCAATTCAATTCGAACCACGGTCCCTAACAAATGTACGCGAAAAATCATAAAACCGTTAATAATAACCGAAAAACCGTTTCGTATAAGTTTCGACGTTTATAATAATTATAACCCCGAAAGTAACGGTTTTATTCGAGCGTTTCGTAATAACCATAAGGTAAAGTGGGTCACCCTCGTATTTCCAAGGTAAATCAATTATAAAATCGATGGAAAACTCGTTTTAAAGCCGTTCGAAAATCGAAAGGGATTTGAGGAGTTTTTTTTTTACAGTGTCTCCAATAGGTTCTACGGCTACAAACGTCTTAGTTACGGCAAAAGCAGCGGACCGCACGATATAAGCCTGGTTAAAAATACGTTTTGAAAAGGATAGAAATCGTAACGTCACGGCTAATGTAACCGGTAAAAAGCGAATCATAGGTAATTTAAATTAACGCGGTGGTAAGATATTCGTAAATAGGTACCCAAATACGGTCGCAAAACCTTAAAAGTTTATCGTTATTTATCCGGAATTTCAAAATTAAAACCTTTAACGTACGGTCGTCTTTGGTACGGATATCTGCTAAGAAATATTAATTGCCTATACGTACCATACGTATTAGGCCAGTGTAAGTAGTATCGCATGTAATACCGGTATTTTAACAACTTTAAAGGTCTATGTTAGTAAAAAGTTTACGGTATTTTGGAATTAATTTGCCGACAACGATTAACTGGGAAACGTACGTACGCGAAAGCAACTTAAAAGCAAACTATTCGGGACGTAACAACTGGAGTTCGAGGCCTAAGTAACGTGAGTTCGAAAGGCCTTTAGAAATATCTTGATTTCGTCGTAATAGTGTGTTAGGTCGCGCGTAGTCCGTTACTTTGTTATATACTAACCGAAAACGAAATTGCGAAAGGGTTTAGATTAGCAGACTTGTTGTTCGAAAAGCCGCTATATCGTTATAAAGTATTTTAAGTTTTTGTAGTATGTTAGGATAGTAAACGAGTACGTCGTGCCTTAAAGCTCCGTATTTTATACTTTTACATAACTTATAATACTGAATAGCTCTTTATAGTAGATTTCGTAATTGTATTTAGCGGGAGATAAACGCTGGGATTAATACGTTACTGGGTATAGTTTGCCGTAGTTATCGAGTTAAAGGAAGTAACCTTTTAAGGCCTAATAAAAACAGTCGGCTTCAAAAAAAGTATTGCAGTCGGAGTTTTATTATGCGAATATAGATTCGAAGAAAAAAGGCTAATTTTAAGCCGTTGGAAAATAGCTTCTTTTAAGCCTTTAAAGTGATAAAATACTTTTACAGGTTAACCGTAATAACAATTCGACAATTATCGAATAATCGCGGATAAAATACCGATAAAAATTTACGAAACTTAAAAAGCCTCGTATTTTTAAAACCGTTGTAAAAATTTCTTATTCCTAGATAATGTATATTTTTGGGGGTTTATACGAACGCCGACATTAGTTTCGATAACGAATTCCAAGTAATTAGTCTTTCAAATACCGAACTCGTATTTAAAGATATTTAGGTTAAGTTTTGCGACGTTTAATACAATAAGAATTTTTTAACCTTAGTTATATAATCTTCAAAAATACCGTTAGAGTAAATAAGGACATCGTTGAGGTAAATGAAATAAAAAACTCCGAAAGAAGGGCCTAACAAATTATTAAGATATCCTTAAAAGGTAAAGGGGGCGTTAAAGAGTGCGAAATAAGGAATAACTTACTTTAAAAATCCTAAATATATACGAAATATAATTTTCCATTTATTCATTTCTTTAATACGAAATTTATAAAAAATGACTTTAATATTTAATTTGTTAACTTACTCAATTTACGAAATGTTCACGAACGTTTTTTTAATAAAAGTGAGCGGGTAACGATTTACTTTCGTAATAATATTAAGTTAGCGATAATCGATATAAAATCGTAACCCTTTTTCGGGGTTTTTAACGAAAGAGACTGGAGCGTCCGTTGAAAAACGATTTATTCGAATATAACATTCATTAAATAATTCGGTTAAAGTTTTACGTAATAAGAAGAGTTTTTTACGCGATATACCATATAAAGAGCCTTATAGTACTTTTAAAGATTAGCCTTAATTTTCAGTACGAAGGGTAATTTCGTAATCCGCTTTAAAGCAGTAAGAGGGTAACTTGTCGTCGAAATCTTCATCAAATAGGGGTGCAAATTCCTTAAAACCAGTGGAAAGTTTGTCTTAAACAAAGACGAGTGGTTTTGGGGCAAGTGTTTTGGTAATATTTTCGAGGGAGACGGCGGTGAGTTCCGTAATAGCAGTTCGGTCCCAATAGGCCTATTGTAAAATAATGTGGAATACGGCGACGTCAACCCCTTTTAACACTTTTTAAACGGGCGTAAACCCTTGCTTTTAAATACGGTGGTTATTGGTTCACTATAAAAGTAACATATATTTCGCAATATTATAAGTAATTTATTAGTATTGTTTGAAAGCTTATCTAAAATAAAGTCGTATTATAAGGAAAAAATGACGTAGACTTATATCAGGTAATGGTATTTATTAAAGTCGACGTTGAAAAAAGGTATAAAGAAAATAAGTTATAGAGGAAAACCGGACGTATAAAACGTAGCTTCGTCGATTTGTTGTAAGAGAATGAAAAAGCGCGGTAACTTTAAACGATTAATAGGCTATTTATTCGCAGCATTAATATATTTATAACCTATGTTTATTAAAATGTAAATAAAACAAATGAAATTATAAAGTAAATTTATTTATAAACGGAAAGTTACTTAAAAGTTAAGGCAAATCTGTTAGGTTAAATTAAAGTCTTACTCATTCTTATACACGATTGTATATATGAGTTACGCTTTTCTCTTTTCGAGGTCAATAAAGTTTCCAGCTGAAGTAAAATAGATTTTTTTAACGGCTGTATCGTTAAAGCCGTTCGGGCGTTACGCCGGGTCCTATAAACAGGTACGGATCCGGTAGCCGTTCCTTTCGTAACGTAAATATAACCCGAAGTTTTTACAACGGGAGAGTTTTGCGTAATTAACCCAGGCGACGCGCCGCTTAGAAACGACTCGAAAGACGTTTACGTTAATTATAATAATATCGCCCTAACTATTTAGAACGGACGTATTACCGTCGTTATTCCTACCGCGAAAAGCGCTTTCGGTAACGATAATATTAGTACCGCCGTAACGAGTATGGAGATTATAAAAACTCCTATTAGTAAATTAGGCGCGCGAGACTTATTTATCATTATCCGCCGACATATCGAAGGGAAGTAACGTATTGGTAAGTGTATTATTAATAACTCTTTTTAAAATAACGAGTTTAACAGCGAATTCCTAGGCTATGTCGTCGACTTTTACGAATAAGGCTTTTTAAACGTTTTAAAAAACATTAAATAGTTTACGAATTCCCTATTTTATATTCATAAACCGAACGATAACTATTTTAATCGCGTTAAGGTCATAATAATAGGCGTAAAATATAATTATAAAAACGTCGGAGTCGTTAATACCGCTATTGCCTTCGTAGGCGTAATATCCTTTTATAACGGGTTTCGCAGTGCCTTTCAAATATTAAAAGATCATGTAAAAGTATTATTTTTCATACTAATAAATTTCCGGTTTCGACGTAACTTACGTATTATCGTAGCTTTTTATACCGGTAATCGTAGTTTAATACCGGAAAACTTAATCGGTTAGTTAAAAGATTTACGTTTAGGTCGGTAACGCCCGTTAAAAGGGGCGCCAACATTGTAGTAGAAGTTAAAAGAGTCGTCGTTATTTGGAAATTTAGCGCAGCCCCTAATAGGAAACAATATAACAGCGGCGTTGTTTATAGTGTATGTAAGGGGAACCTTCTAAGGAGGAAGTTAACCTGAAAACGTAAGCGTATCGGCAACTTTGAATTGTCGGATTATATTCATTAAAATGTTTAACTTATCGGTATTTCGTTATTTTGAGTGTAAAGCGTGCTTCAGAACGACTTAGTCCCGCTTGATAAGTTCCGCACGTAAGGCGTTGGTAAAGCATTCGTATTAAATTATAAAGTGATCGTGTTGGATTGTTTAAGCGCTTTGGAGCTTCTCTTCAACGCGCGTGTTAAGGAATTGCTTTAAGGCTTGGAGGTTTAGATTCGGTAAGTCGGAGGATAAAGATATAGCTCTAGACTATAGCCGTTAAAGAGCAGCTAAGAAACCGTTGGGAAGAGGATCAAGGTTTATATGTAAAGGGACTAAGGCTGGAGCTGTTGCTTAAGGTGGTCGTATTTTTGTTTATAAATCTCGATGAAGAAGAAAAAGGAGGAGTCTTTGCTAAGGAGCGGCTATAAAGTTAAGATGGCGTATTCCTCTCCCCAGTTATGTGACGTGTCCTCAAGCGGCTCTCTCCCTGCTCTAGAGAATCGTAGAAGCGTATAGAACTACCAGGGTTGTATTCCTAGTAATACTAGCCAGGCACTAGCCTGTAACAGTAAATAAATACTTAAATGCGGTTAAGAAATCATAAAACCTTATTGTCGTTTACTAAAAATGTCAGAATTAAAACCTTAAGTACTTAATCTTTATCGACACGAATATTAACGGGAAAACTCTGGTCGCTTATACGCATTACGCGAACTAATCAGAGGTAAATCGTATTACGGGTAATAACGGCGTCCTAATTACTTTA
Organism: Anisogramma anomala; assembly: GCA_038502455.1. NCBI lineage: Eukaryota > Fungi > Ascomycota > Sordariomycetes > Diaporthales > Gnomoniaceae > Anisogramma > Anisogramma anomala. Next base: position 1,830,722 of record JASMMZ010000008.1, on the reverse strand, counting down.
AAGGTTGATATTAATAAAACGTTTGCGACCTTTTAGGATAAACTCGCTAACGACGGTTGACCAGAAGATAGTTGTAAGCGACAGCTACTTGGAACTGGCTTATTCGGAGCGTAAAAGCTAAAGTTCCTGACCTACAAGACGTAGGTCGAAAAAAAAACCTTTAGAATATCTTCATCCCTCTAAAATAAAGTATTGGATCGTTTATAATGAAGCCTCTTATTATAAACCAGCTGAAAACGAAATCAAGAAACCGTTCAAATTAATAAACCTATCGTTTGAAAAGTCGTCATAGAATTATAAATCATTTGAGGTTTTTGTAATCCGCAAAAGTAGTAAACGAATGTACCGTACCCCGGAATTCCGCGTTTTATACTTTTCAACAACTTATAATCACAAGTAACTCCTTAACGTAAATTTCGTAATTATATTCAGAAGACAATCCATGAAGAAAGTAATATATTACCGGGTGCAGGTAATTTCGGTTATCGCGTTAAAGAAAAAAACCGCCTAGAGCCCAATTAAAGTAATTGACTTTTAGAAAGATATCGCGGTCGGGATACTAATATATAAATACAAATTCTAAAACAAAGTTATTTTTAAGTTATTTGAAAATGGATTTCTTCTCTGACCCCTGACAAATATGATTATCTTTTCGGATTATCTGAATTGAAGGCTTAATAATCGTAAAATGATCGAAAATGAAATGTAGGTAAAAGTCAACAAACTCGAAAATACCTTTTACCCCTAAAAACAAATGTGAAAGCCGCCTATTTCCGGATACCGCATAGCTTCTTAGAATTTATATAAATACCAACGCTCATTTCGATAACAAATCCTAGGTATTCGATCTTTTAAACGCCGAATTCGTATTTAAATATATCAAAGTTAAGGACCACGATGCTTAAGAAACGTAATATCTACTAGACTTTGACGTCATGATCGTTAAATTTACCGTTCGAATATAAGAAAATATTATGGAAGTAAACGAAATAAAAAAGGTAAAAAAAGCGTAACGAATCCTTAATATACCATGAAAAGGTTACTAGTATTCCAAAAATACCGAAAATAGTAATAAGCTATTCAAAATATTTAAAGTATATATTAAACGTAATCTTTTATTTGTTTTCCTCTTTAGTATTCATCTTATAAAACCGGTTTTGGTATTGAATTTGGCAACCTACTTTATTTAAAAGATATTCGTAAACGTTTCCTTAATAGGTGAAAACGGATAGCTATATACCTTTCTTATAACGTTGAGTAGAGGGTAATCTACGTTAAAACGTAAGTTACCTCCAGGGTTTTAAACGAAAAGTACAGAAACACCCATTAAAAGGCTATTCTTTCGAATATAACCCTAATCGAATAACTTAGTTAACGTTTTCCTTAACATAGAAAGCTTTTCCCGAGATATACCGTATAAAGGACCCCACGTGACATTTAAAAACTAGCCTTAATTAACGTTTTAAGGAAAGATTTGGTAATTAGTTTCGAAAATATAGGGGGGTAATTTATCTTTAAAAATTTTATCTAATAAAAGGGTAAACTTCTTAAAGGCGTCAGTGAGCTGATCGTAAACAGAAACGAGTAGTTTCTGGGCGAATACTTTATTAATATTTTCTAGGGAAACGGTAGCGAGCCGCGTGGTAGTCGCTTAATCCTTACGGACTTTTCGTAAAATGACGTAAAATATAACGGCTTCGATCCCTTTAAACGTCTTTTATACCGGCGCGAACCCTAGTTTCTAAATACAATAATTACCCGTTCGTTTAAAAAGTAGTGTATACTTTTAGACGGCATAAGTTATTTATTAGTATTTTATTTAATGATGACCCAAAATAACTTCATATTATAAGCAAGGGATAACATAAGTTTATAGCCGATGTTGGTGTTTATTAACGTCGATTTTTTTAAAAAAAGTGTAAAAAATAAACTGTAAAGTGAAACCTAGTACGTAGTATATAGCTTTACCTAGTTATCGAGGTAGGATGAGGATATATAGTAACTTTAAACAAGTAGTAAATTAATTTCTTGCACCGTTATAATATTTATAACCTGTATTTATTTAAGCGCAGAAATATTAAATTGAATTTCAAATTACATGTATTATAAATGGAAATCTATTTTAAACCGGGAACAAATTATTAGATCGAATTCAAATATTGTTAATTTTTATACGCGACTATATATAAAAGTCATGTTTTTCCTCCCAAAAGTTAATAAAATCCTCGGCCGAAATAAGGTATTTTCCTATTATAGCTTTAGCGCTGGAGCCGCTCGTGCGTTATACTAGGTTTAACGGATAGGTACAGATATGATAGCTGTTCACGTAGTATCATAAATATAACCTAAGGTTTTTACGATGGGAAAATTCCGAGTAATTAACGTAGGTAACGCGCCGCTTAAAAGCGGTTTAAAAGGCGTTTACGCCAGTTATAATAACGTCTTCTTAGCTATTACAAACGGATACACTACCGCCATTATTTCTGTTACATAAAATAATTCTAATAATAACGCTGGTATAGTTAATATTATCGTACCAAACACGGAGGCTTTAAAGTCGCTTATCGATAAGTTAAATGCGAGCGACCTATTCATTATAACCTGAGGGTACATCAAAGGGAAACAGCTTATTAATTAACGTATCATTAATCATTCCCTGTATGATAGTAAGTTAAGCGGCTAATTTTTAAGCTATATCGTTAAGCTTCGTAAGTAAAACCTTTTAAACATTAAAAAAGACGTAAAACTATTTTCGGGCTTTTTGTTTTACATTTGTAAACTGAGTGATAACGGTTTTGACAGCGTCAAAGTCATAACAATTAACGAAAAATATAGCTATAAAGGTATTAATATTACTAATAACGCCGCAGCCGCTATGTGAGTAATAACTATTTATAATGGTTTTCGTAAAGCCTTTGTATTATTTAAAAATAACATAAAAGTAATCCTTTTCAATATTAATAAACTTTTAGTTCTTGTATAACTTATGTAATATCGTGAATTTTTATATTGGAAATCGTAATTTTACTTTAACGAATTTAACCGACTAATCAAAGGGCTTACCTTTAGGTTGTTACCATCCGTCGAATAAAACGTAAGTATAGTAGTCGAAATCGAAGGAATTTAAATTCTCGTCATCTGAAAAGCTAACGCATTTTTCGGTAAAGGACAGTATAATAGCTACGTTGTTCGTGAATAACGTAATGAAAACCACTTAAAGGGGGTCTCCTTTCAAAAAAATAAGCTTACTGGTAACTTTAAGCTACTGGGTTATATTTGGTAAGACACTTAATACGTTGGTATTTCGTTATTTAAAGTGTAAAACATACTTACGAATACTTTAATCCTACACAACGAATTTTACACGTAGAACATCAATAAAACGTTCGTATTATATTACGAAATAATTATAATAAATAGTTAAAGCGGTTGAAAGTTAAGTTTTAAAGCGTACGTTGAAGAAGTACTTTAAAAAGTAAGGGTTTGTATTCGAAAGGTACAAGTAAACCGATATAACATTGAGATACAGCCGTTAATAAATGATAAAAACATTATCGGGGAGAAAAATCGAAATTTATATATAAAGGGATTAAAATCGGAACTTTCGCTTAGGGTGGTCGGATTTTAGTTATAAACTTCAATGGAAAAAAAAGAGAAACCCCTATTAGGAAGCCGTTACGAAGCTTTAAAAGAGGGTGCAACCCGGTCACTTGATGTGTAAAGGCATACTCCTGTATAGCTTCTGAGCGGCTCTAAAGCGCTGTAAAATCATGACAACTACCAGAGCTGGATCACTGGTAACCACTAGCTAGGTACTAGCCTGTGACATAAACCATGCGAATCTTATCTCTTTATTAACGAGCCAGATAATACCCATAGAAAAAAACGCGTAATGGGTAAATACCCTTGGATTATTCGATACTCGTATCGTATACCGATCTAACTTGGATAATATAATCAAAGTCGTTAATTAAACGTTGAGGTTATTGGGGCCAGTTATTAAACTTTTAAAGTCAGATGTGATAGAATTGCTATGAACGGTGGGAGAATACTTACTCGTAAGACTAGCGGTGTTAAAAAACCTAGAAACGAGAATTATTTTACCTATAGTATTGAATCTGGGACGAATGTTGCGATTAGACGTAACAATGACGATTGTATACATCGATAAAACAAATTGGTATAAATACATTATGGGGTACCTTATAGGCGGCTATAAGATTATTGAGGACTTACCGGCATAAGTAAGAAAAAAAGTAAAGCGCGACTTGCTATAATTTTGTATTCAAAACGGTATGTTACTCAGGAAAGAACTTGGTAAATGTCATGGACTCATGCCGTTAGCTATTAAACCTATAGGTTACGTGACTGTATATGTAACGGGATGGGCCTGAGCCCAGCCCTGGAACGGACCGAGTATAGGCCGGATACAGTCCGTATATAGATAGGGTATGGTCTGTGTACAGAACGTGTAAGGGTACGTGACGGGCTGGGTATTAGCCCTATATAAGGGCCCTGTACGTTAGGCTACGGTAACATCTTTTAGTTTTTTTCTGCATTTTAATAGTAAATCCTATTTAATACCTATTTGGATTATTATTGTAGATTGGATAATAGCATACTATTAAGGTATTTTTTCATATTTTTGAAGGAATATTACTTATAATAAACGTTCATAATTCAGTATTACACTTTAATGTTATCAGAGAAAATAGGCCGTCGGTGAATACCTAATCTTCCACTTTTATAAATACACCTTCGGCCTTTTCGGGGCCGACTTAAACCGATAATTATTATTTACAAAATACCGTAAGTTATATTGCTTCGGTTATTGAATAATTGTAATAAACGGGTTAATCGACTTTAATTATCGACTTTACGTCCAACTTCGTTTAAGTCGTCGTGAAGATTTAACAACTCGAAACCGAATTAGCCGCGACTCGCATTAGGTTGCCACCGGTTTAGGACAGACGAAAACAATACAACCAACCGTAATTTAACGGGTTTGTTTTTACGTAGGCGACGATACGTTCAAAGATAAAATTTATATTAAAAGCAGATAAAATATTAATCGAAAATAATCGATACGCGTTTCTTTACATATAGGGATATTGTACAGAGACGGTAAAACAGGCGGTTACGGCCTATTACGAAACCGGAGGATACAAGGGAAGGTATAATATAGGGAAATTTCTCGATTATATCGAGGCAGCTTTCGACGACTTTTACCGCGCGGATAAAATATTAGTTGAACTTGAAGGTTTGGTTATAAATAATAAAAACCTATAAATACTATTCGTTATTAGGTTCGAAATACTTTTGGCTTAAGCAAGCGATTTAAATTGGCTTTCTACCGTAAAATACAATTAATTAAGTTTTTGCATATCGTTACGTATTCGTAAAAAATTTATTACAACAAGTGTTAACTGGGTAGATTATATTGTAGCTTTAGAAAAGTACCGCGAATTTGCCGACGAGTTAAAATCCTTAAATTTATAGCGGCGTTTTGGTCGTTAATTAGCAAGACCTATTTAAGGTTAACGGCCGGATAATAATACGGTTATAACGGAAGTTCACGCTTTTTAAACATTTTCGTTAAAAAGCCGTGGTAATCGCGGCTAATTCTTTCGATACCGCGATGAGTTATTTTAACAAATCCGTTCGGTACGTATTCAAAACCAAAAACGTAAAGCGACGTAAACGATAATAAAAAACCATTAAATTAAGTTTACTTTGAAACTTTGTATATGTTATAATTTACTAAATTATTTTTAATGTAATTATAACCTTTATCTGGTATTACCTTTTACATTATTATATACGGCCTAAGTTAAAAAGATAAAGAAAGGTTTTCCATTAAAAATGACGGGGAAAGGTTAACTTTTAGATACAATTTTGTTTAGTAGTTATAAAACTTTGACAACGTAATTATAAATTCGAGTAAAAAGGAGTTTAATTTAATTAAAATACTTATAAACAATGAACCATTCAGTATCCCTATACTTTTTAATAATACCTACTTTTTAAATACTTAAGTCGATATTAATTATAATTATTATCATATTATAAGTAAGGCTTTGATATAAAGGTTAAGGTTAAATTAAATTCAAATATTGTACTATCAAAATTTTAAAACGATATAAGGATTACGGAAAAACAAGCGTATTAATTAAAAAGCCAAATATTGTATAAATATTAATAAATAGTTGAACTCAATATTAATATATATTATTTCTGGAATAACACGGGATATTTTTATTTTTTTGGAATACGTTGGATACGATATTAACAGGTGATTTTAAACGCGGATGATAACCGTTTGGTAATTTAAAGTTAAAAAAACTTAATTATTGACGTAACGTTAATACGTCTTAGGACGGGAGATATATAAAGCGTAATAAATTCGGTTTTCCTCGAATTAACATAACTTTCGTATCGAAAAGCATAACATATAGGGGACCTATCCCGAATAATTTATATTATGAATTTAAGCGAAATAACGCGGATTTCATAAGTAACGACAACGATTATAGTTAAAGAAAAAAATGATTAGTTGTATCTTCTACCGGAATAACGGAATTTCGCGACTTATTCGATGAGAATAAAGCTATGGTTTTTCTTTTATATGAAGATGAACTTAACTGTTATATTTATATTAAACCGAATAAAAATAAATATTTATTAAAATTACCTGAAAATCCGTTATATTCGATATTATAAAATTAACCTTTTTAGTTCCGACGACAGGTTACAGAGTTAATAAATAAGGGTTATATTCGGGTAAACTCCTTATTGCCGACGGCGTCAGTATTACTAATTCGTAAATTGAGGGGAGAATAACGATTTTATATCGATTATCGGGTATTAAATAAAATTACAAAATAAAACCGTTTTCCTTTACCTTTAATTAAGGAGACCCTACGTGTATTGTTGAAGTTGATATAACTTACGAAGTTAGATATTCAAATAGTATTTTACCGTATTCGAATAGTATCCGGGTAGGAGAAATTAACGACATTTCGTACGCGGTTAGGGTTATTTAAATAGCTGGTTACCCCTTTTAGATTAACGAAAACGCTGACTACGTTCCAATGATATATTAATTATATAATAATGGATATTTTAAATAATTTGTTATTACGTATTTAAACGACCTTCCAGGGTTTTTTTTGTTTAGATATTAAATAGGATTATATAACGAAAGTTTGCGTGGTTTCAAGACGTTATTATAATACGAAACTAAATTTAAATTTTAAAAAGGGTAACTTCGTAGTTAAAGAGGTAAAATACCTGGGTTTTATTATAAAGGTAGAAATAAATATCCGGATCGACCCCGAGAAAATACAGGTAATCCGCGAGTAAAAGTTACCACGTATAATCTGGAAGATTCGAATTTTTTGGGGTTTTACCAAATTTTATCGTAATTTTATTAGTAATTTCTTAAAGTTGGCCGATCATTTCGTCCGTTTAACAAAATAAAGTATTAGTTAAGCTTGGACGAGGCGGGAGGAATAGGCATTTTAAACCTTAAAGGATACCTTTATTACAGCTTCGATTCTGGTATATTAAGATTTAAATCGTCTAATAGTAGTGAAAACTCATTATTCGAAAATGGCGTTAGGAGGGTATTTGTCATAAAGAGATGAAAATGTTATTTTAAAGCTAATAGCTTACTATTTCGTATAATCAACGAATACAAAACGTAATTATACTATTTACGATTTTAAAGGACTATAAAAGATTGGAGTATTTTTCTTATCCATGATTAATTTCGAAACGCTAGATTAAATAAGCTAAAGTTTTTTCTCTTTTTTAATACCACTTACGGTATAGATTCGTAACTTAAAGTGCACACGCAAATACTTTAACTCGTAAACTACAAAATAAACCCGAGGTTAAAGAATATTACGTGCGGGTTTTTTCACATGTTTTTATCATTATATTAACCGTAGTATTAATAAACATATATATTAAAGGAATATAAATTACAACAGGTTAGGTTAGGGAGTTTGGCGAAACGAAGGTCTGGTTGTTAAATTACGATGATATGTATCCTAAAGGGTGGTTGTGGGCTTTTGAAGGGTCGCTGAAAGCGACACCGCCCCGAGCCCAGCCCGCGCTCGGATCGTTATCAGGGATAACGTTAAAAATTTTTAGTGCGACGACGTCGGCGGTATCGTCGCGGGCCCGGCCCACGTTAAACCCATCGACATCGTTAACATCGAGTAGTTCCCTTATTTTCGGCCCAAGTACATTAATGGAATTATAAAATTAAAAAGTGACGAACGACTTATTGTATAAAGTTTATCTTTTAACGGTTTTCGAAGGCGTTAGGCGTTTTCTACCTAAGGTAAGATAATTAATATAGATTATAAACTACGGGATTAACCTACTAAAAGTATTACGTTATCGTAATCGTTTATAATTACCGAATTAGGAATTATTAATCATAAAGATATTATAAAAAACCTATAATTCGCCTGTTATAAGTTATCAGCGTAAAAATATTTTGTTTCGTATTTTTAACGAGATTACTATTAAAAGGGGATAGTCGTAAATATTCGACGTTTATACAGAATATATACATAATATAGCGGGACTAAACCTTATCGTATTTTACAATAAGACCTACTTTAACTTTTTTCCATTTCCAACCAGTATTAGGCGTATATTTCGGTCGACTTTATAATCGACTTACTTATTATTGATAACAGCCTTTAATATTTATTCGTTATTACGGATCGTCTTTTTAAGTTTATCCAATTAAAGGATATATAATCTATAATTATAGGTATATATACGGAGCGTTTCCAGTATATATGGTAAAATTTTTATCACTTTTTAACTTTTATTATTTGTAACCGCGGTTCTAATTAGGTAGGTGTATTTTAAACGATATTTTATTCCTTAATAAAAGTAGAATAACTTTTGTTTATAACGTATTACCTATAAATAAATGGTGAAATTAAACGGGTAAATTAAAAAGTTTAAAAGTATTTACGTATCCCAATTTCCTTTTAGTAATACAATTAAACTTCGTATTTATACGTTTATTCATTTACGTTAAATAACCGAAAGTCAATGGTTATTGGGTTTAAGGTAAACCGTTTAGTAAATAAATACGAAATATTACTTATTTTAAAGGTAAACAGGGATACGAAATCGTTAACCAACTTAACGGAGCGAATTATTGAGTTTTTAGTTTATTTATGTAAAGGAACGGAATTAGCTTAAACGGTAATATCTTATATTTAATAACAAATAAAAACGGCGGCGAATTGCAAACAACATCTAGTAAAGCAATATAAGATAAAAAACTAAGTTTAATTAAACTTTAGTAATAGTAAAACTAATCGCTCGAATAAAAAGCTCAATTAACTTTATAATTAGTATCGGATAGTTGGTATTTCGAATCCGTTAAATATCGTGTTAAATATCACTGGTAAATATCCTGTGTTTTATATGGATTTAATTAAACGTACGGTTTTGGACCCCTTTTTTTCGTAAGTTTTATCCGATACTCGATCGGTACCAATTTTGGTAATAGATAATATAGGAAAAAAGTAAATACAAAGAATTTAAAGTATAAAATATCCTCGCGGTAAAAACGGGAGAAGGTGGAGTTCATTATATATTAATTAAGTAGAAGGGTTATAATAAGCCGGAATAGGAATTACTGGAAAATTATTAGTATATTATAACTTTGGATAGATTCGAAGCTAAATAAGGAGATGTTCGGATTTACAATAACCCAGTATTTCGACGACGGTATTAAACTTATACTAAACGATAAGCGCTAAGCGAACCGTTTACACCCCCGAAATAATACTTTACTAATGAATAAAAAAGAGAATTTATTATTAAATGAGTCTATAATATATTAAATAAAGCCGAATCAATACTATTCGATTTTTTCAAATGATATTCGAGCGTAAAACGGCTTTTACTATATTTCAGCGAAATTTTACCTATTTATTATTATTATCCTTATTTTGGTTTAACGAATACCGGCGTTGTTAACGTTAAGGGCCTTATTATAATTGACTGCGAACGCTAAGCGATAATAAGGAAGGAGGATGGTAAAAGGTTTAGCAAAAACCGGTAGGTGTCAAAAAAGGGGGCTAATAAAAGGCGGGCCGTACGCGAAGCGACGTTGAAGAGGGCGGATAACGCGAAAAGGGGCGGGATTTAGGAAAGGTCGATAATGAATAATAAGAAAAAGGACGGACGTTAAGGGAGGCCGATAATAAAAGATAACATTAAAAGGGACGGACGTTAAATAAAACTAATGATAACGATTAACGAAAAGTAATTTAAAAAATGGAGCGGGGGAAATAACCCTTTAAACGGGTTATTAAAGATTATAATACGTTATTTTAGGTGCGGGTAATGCGATTAACTCGGGTACGATCCTACGCTTATTTGTAGTTGACCCAATTAGCTTATTTTTGCAAGAGGTTAGTAAATCGAATATAAATAAAATCGGGGATTATATAATTAAGCTTTGAACGTCGTTCATAATATTTTATAAGCCGTAATTTATATTGGTTATAAAAAAATAGCGTAGATAGTTATATTATTTTAGATTTTGAGGTTAAAATTTACGAAAGAGTTTGTAGCGGTAGTTAAAAAAAACTGGAGCGAAAACGTTACACGTTAAAGTTCGGTCAACTGAAGGCGCTTCGTCTTTATAAACAGGTGATATAGTAAAAGGCGACAAAAAGGTCTAGGGTAAATGCGAATCCGGAAGAAAAGGGCGGCGTAAACGTATAGCTAAAGGAATAACAGCCTATACGGCTGGTATAGTAAAAACTTCCTACGTTCGAACGATATTACGAAGCCGGGTAAACTAATTAACTAATTCGGAAAAGGCGACGGTAAAAACAGTTTGATAATCCGGAATATTTCTTTAACATTTACGCGCGAAAGATAAAATATAATCTTTATCTTTTATTGTAATGACTAATTAACATGAAACAAACGTAAACCTAGTAAAGTTATAAGTAAATTTATCTTTTAAATATATTACCAAAAATAATTAACGGGTAGTTTTTCGTAAAGATTTTATATAAACTTACCTTGTTATAAACTTTTTGATATATGCGATACCTTTATATACGATAAATTCGGATGTAATAAAAGAAAACATTAACATTAAAGAGTGAGTTAATATATAATATAGAAATATTTTCAATTTATAACAGAAAAAACCTTTTTATCTTTATTATTTCCAAAAATAAAAAGATTTTTTATAATGTAAAGGGGTTATAATAGGAAATTAATAATAGGGTATTAATATGTTACAAGGTAATATACTTTACGTAAAGGCTTGTAGTTCCCTTCGAGGGTACCGATGGTAACATAATTTAGATTCAAACTGGTAAATATGTCGGTTATGATAATAAACTAGGAAGAAAAAGTGGAGATATGTAAGTTTAAATAGCTGGTTAATTTATATAAAATTTGGAAAAAGTTACAATGGAATAGATAATGAAAAAGGGGGTGCGATAATATAAAAGGGAAAAAAAAGTTTTAAAAGTTACGTGGGAGCAATTGTATTTATAGGGATTAACGGACCGGATTCCATAATGATTACGTATTATATAGGGTGTGTTACTCGATATTAAAGGTAAAAGTATAACTTTATACGATACGTTAATGGACGCGTTATACGGTGCCGGCGGTAAAAAAAAAACCTTATATAACGCATTACGAGGTGTTAACGGGTACGTTATATGGTGCCGACGGTAAAAAGAATACCTTATACGAAGCGTTAACGGGTACATTATACGGTGTCGACGGTAAAAAGGAAGGCTTTATACGACGCGTAAACGTATATGTTATACGGCGTCAACAATATAAAGTAACCCGGCCGAAGCGTTATATGATATATTAAACGTAATATTACTGGTTTACGTTTGACCCACGTATTAAGCGAATATGGCTCACGTCCAGTATTCATTTAAAAAGGCGTTATAACCTTTATAACATCCAGGGAAAAGGGGGTATATCATAGATTTAAACCGTTGGTTATCAAGCCTATAGGTTGCGTAACTATATACATAACTGGATGGGCTTAGGCCCGGCCCGAGCGCGGACTGGGTATAGGCCGGATACGGTCCGTACATGGTACGTGTAAGGGTACGTGATGGGTTGGGTATTGGCACTGCCTAAAGACCCTACACATTGGGCCACGGTAGCCTCTTCTAGTCTTCTTCCGCATCTCAATAGTAAATCTCATTTGGCACCTACTTGGATTACTATTATAGGTCGGACCATAACAGTAAAAGGGAAGAATATGCCGTTTCTGGGAGGAAAAACGAGGTACTTCGGGTATTAAAGTAGGCCCACAATCTTTACGGATATTTCACTATAACCTTAACACTTTATAAATGAAAAGGAATATTATGGTGGCTAACTCAGTATATTGATACTAAAGAATACGTTGAAATATACGAATTATGTGTAATTTTTAGCACTACCAAACTAATTAATGTAAGCCTCGTACCTATGATGGCTTTAAGGCTATGAGATATTTTGGGTATAGACTTCGCGGATAATATTAATCTAAAAAGAGTCAATGGCGAAACATATTTTTACCTTATAGTTGATTGCTTTTTACGATTTTTATTTTGCCGAACCACATGTAAACTAATAGGTAAAAAGTATATCGGACCCGAAAGCCTATTATGAATGTTTTCGGTTACCCTAAAAAATGTTACTCGAATAACGCGAGGTACTTTAAAAGCCCCACGGTCATAAAATTCTTTTTAAAGGTGAAACGAAAATAATGAATGTAACTATGTATTTAACCGCGTTAGTGGGGTTAATTAAAGGGTTGGTAAATTTGGTTGAAAATAAACTAAAAAACAGGTTGATTAACGCAAATATAAGTGATGTGAGAAGTGACCTAAAGGTTTGGGTAATATGGTAAAAGCTATTAGCAATAAACTTGTGAGAGAATTACCATATACACCGTTATAAATTATACTGAGTTGGCTAGTAAAGCCTTTGTGGGTTATTATTACGAGGGTAGTATTGAATTTGGACTGAAAACAATTAGCGGCGATCTTTCATAAATTTCTAGTAAATAAGGAAGCAATTTACGATAGATCAAGTTTAAGACTAATCTTAATAATAATGGCAGCAAGTTTTAAGTCGGCGATTAGGTATGGGAAACTGTACCAAAGACTCGAGAAATCAAATTAAAAGGGTTTATGGTTAACAATAAGAATAAAGATCTAAAAAACGTTTGGACGCCTACCTTTAATCCACAATGAATATGACAATAAAAGGTTAATAAAATCGTATCATTTGTGTCACTTTGGATTGCTAACCTTACCACGAAAAAGAAACAAAGAAAAGTTTACATTAATTCGCTAAAACCGTATATTTAAAGGATAGAAAATAAAGGGGAAATACAATCCAATATTTGAAAGAAATGAAGGAACCTAATGATAATAACTTTGACGAAGCCACCAGTTAAAACGTACCAAAATAGAACAACGATAAGGTGGATCTTTATTAACGTTAAAGTTGAAAGAGCAGAAGTTAAAAAGATAAAAGTTTGAAAAAAGAATGTCAGAAAGATTAAAAAGTTGATAATTAAGAAGAAGAAGGTTAAAGGTTAAAGTTGAAACTAGAGGTTAAAAAGGAGGGAAAACTTAAAAGATTATTGTAGAGTATGGTATAAAGTTTCCTTTGATTTTTGTTTTTTTGTTATTTATTTCCTTGATTTAGTGTTCCTATTGTTCTTCGTTTTATTACCTCACACCACCCCATTATCAACTTTTAATATGAACCTTAACTTTTGATTACTTTATTTTGTTTTCACTTTATTTTGTATGGCTTCAAAGACTTAGCTATACATTGATTAGGGGATAAATAGTAGTATAGAGAATTGGTGTATATACCAAGCATAAATTATATTAGAGAAACAGCTACCCGAAGTCATAGGAGAGATGTTTGGGGAATAAAGGGGTACCCTTAGGCACTAGCTAGATTAGAACAACAACAATATAAATCTACCCTCCATTCCTCCAAATTCCCTCTGAGCTCCCCCACTTCCTACTATAACCAAATTAAAGTTGGCGACTTGATTGATTAGCACGATTAAGTCGGAGGTTTACATAAGTTTGTGACGAAAAACTTGTTTATAGTAATCGATAAAGTTGGAACTCGAAACTACGGGGTAATTAGGGTTAATTTAACTATAGAATTGACAGGAGTTTGACTAGTTAATAAGGAGGTAATTGGGCGGCAACTAGAAACAATCGGTCGACCACATTGGCGTGCGCGTACAAAACAAAAAGCCGCTAGTGTTGAAATAGTAGTAATTGTAGTGTAGTTAGTTAACTTTACTTACAGTAAAGTCAACTATGTTATCTGTAATTTGAGTGTATTGTTTTATAGGTTTATTGTAAAGTGAAGTACAGTATACGCCCATTTCATACTAAGGTACGGGCCAAGCAATTGGCCATATAAATTAGTGTGCAGACCGGCTAGCGGTCTACCAAACCTAAAACAATATATATACATTAGTTGACTGTACAATACTACTGTTACTTCAACCAATTCGAATCGACAACATTACAATATATAAAGGCCTATCAATAGGTTAGGTCTATCAATATATTATGCATTATGTAAATTATATATATAGCATTTGCATTAACGGGTAATTTTCAAGTTAATAATAAAGTTTCAAGTGTATAGCAATTATTATAAACGTAAAACTAATTATATAATACTTTATATTATTTCAATATTCAAAGCTTCATTTTTCTTTCTAATGATAAGGTAACTATTATTTTAGCAAGGGAAATATGGGAATAAGTTAAAAAAGTAAGTACTTAGTAGTTTTCCTGCAAATAGTGATACAATCTTAGTATTACTGTCAAATCACCCATAATCCTCACCTACTCTGTATTTTGTAACCACACCACTTGCTTCAATTATCTCCTTACAGATAAAGTTTAATCCTCGTTAAAAAAATCAAAAATACCTATTAAAGTCCTTTGGGCATGCTTTTTGTCCAGTTGATTGTGACTTGGGGATCCACACCCGGTGCACTGGCATCTTTCCCTAAGTCACTATGCCGGACTATAATACCTCGCTCGTTTCCACACAGGTACTGACTGAACTACGTTTTGAGGCACTTGATGCATCGCGGATGTGACAAGATAATGAAACGTGCCGATGACAGAGGAGGAATATGAGAGTTGGAGTCTGGGACGACCAGACGGGCAGCTGTGAATGCTTGAAGGAGTCCGTGAAGGGGGAGCTGCGTTGCGGCGCCTGGTTCGGGAGGGGTGGGCGGAACCGCAACGCAACGGCCACGGGTTTGATTTGGTATGGTGCGACGTGGGGTTCGGTTTATACCTACTAGTACTGGTGGCGGAGCGGAGGAGCCTTGAAACACGACTAGACTTGGGTGCTTGACAGGAATCTGCAGAGTGGCTGGGACTTGGTACGTGCACTGTGCTGTGTACATGCATACTTTGCGAGTCAAGCTGTCAGTTGTTGGAACCACTGTGCCGGGCTCGTCGACCCGAGCGAGTGAGTCGAGGCTGTGCTGAGTCGGACGCGCTGCCAGGCCATAGCAGGAATACCTTGGTACATAGTATGCAGTGGAGCGCATTGATGGACAGCAGCTCCTGCGGACCAGCACACGCGGTAGGATCTTCATGCCTGTCGGGCGGTGTACAAGGCAAGCAGCCAAGGGAAAGAAGTATCGGTTTCTGGCATGACGGAACGGCCGAAGCAAGATGGTGGGATGGGGCCCAGGTCTCCAGCAGGGGGGTTGCGGTGGCCATGGTGGCCATGGTGGCCATACCGACCGCAAAGCCAGCGAGAGGAGTATGATTGTCGTTGTAGGGTGAGGATGGGATGACAAAGTCGGTGATAGTGCGGGAAGTTGGCGAATACCGCAAGTGCCGCATGCAAGTCTATGATGGGTAAGACGCAATGACGGGATGGAGAGAGGGGAAGCGGCGGCGGTGTCGCACGCAGACGGTGGGATGACGATACTATATCGGTCAGGGAGAAACAGAAACGGGCAAGTGCATGGAACAGCAGATGGAAGGCATGGAAGCCATGGAGCATGGAAGCAATGGAAGGGCAGCGCCGGGCTCCTACTGGAACGTAGCGTGAGACTAGGCGTTGCAGAGCGTTGCAGAGTGTTGCAGAGCGTTGCAGAGGCTGGGATTCAACCTCGCAGGGCTGCCCAGGTGGTGTGGGATGCTTGTATGCTGTTTCCGTTGGTTGACAAAGAAACGGCGCACACCTGACAGGCGGACGTCTTTGTCCTCTTTTGTGCGACAGTTCCACAGTTCCACACAGCAGCCCACGGTGGGCCTGCATGTATCACCCACCCCCTAGAGCCCTGGTTATGCAGGGAGGGAGTGCTGCCCTGCAATGGGCCCCATACCTCCCATTGCAGGGGGGCTGCAGGGAGCCCCCGTTGGCAGAGTCTTCTAGGTCTTCTAGGCTGCTTCCAGCAGGTGGCAGGTCTTCACGCTGGGCCCCATCCCTGGCGGCAGCATGTTGCATGTTGCATGTTGCATGCTGCATGCTGCATGCTGCATGCTGCATGTGCATGTGCATGTCCTGTCTTGGGTATTTTTCTTGCTGTGCCCGACCTACGCCTTGATCACAGAGGCCAAAGGCAAAGGAAGCCAAAGGCCCAAGGCAAGGAAGCCAAAGGCCCAAGGCCAAAGCCCCGAGGCCAAAGTCCACGTTCTGCTGCCCATTGCCCACTGCCCACAGCCCACAGCCCACAGCCCACAACCCACTGCCCACTGCCCACTGCCCACTGCCCACTGCCCACTGCCCCCCTCAACCCACCACAACTGGCGTCACTGTGGGAACACTGCCTATGGCAAGACAAGAGACGACCTGCTGCTGCTGCTGCTGCTGCTGCTGCTGCCGGCCTATGCTGCCCTGTCCCTGCCTCTGTCTTCCGATATCCGGCCCCCCTTTCAACAATACCTGACAAAAACACCCATCCCCAACCTCTTTTCAACCTTCCACCTTCCACCTTCCTTCCACCTGCCACGATTTCCATTTCCATCCCTGTTTCCCTCTTGGTCAGCCACACGCAGTATGCGCATCTGAACCTGCTCGCTTCACCTGCCTGCGCCTGCGCCTCCGCCTCCGCCCCCGCCTCCGCCTCCGCCTCCGCCTATGGCTTTGCCTTTGCCTATGCCTTTGCCTTTGCCTACCGCCATCACCACCATCCATCACCTCGCCATACCATACCAGGCCCGCATCCCGATCGCCAGCAAATTCTGCATCCCTAAACTGTGGAAGCAAGACCGGCCCAGCGGCTGCCTGCAGCCTGCAGCCTGTCTCTCTGCACCGTAGCTGCCACCTCCCGCTAGCAGCAGCAGTCTTGCGCCTGGTTCCTCCTCCTGGTTGGCTCTCGGCACTGGCCTGCACCACCGCATACTCACCGTTCCCCCTCCTTCTTTGTCCGCCAGCCTGCACGCCAATTTGCTTCTCCCTGGCCCTCCCACGAATTACTCCACCCTCCACCCGCCTGCGCACCCTCCGCCCTCCCGACCTTCAGCCTTACTTCACCCTCGACGCTCGACCCTCCGCTCCATCCTCCTTTCATCACGGAGAAATGACAAAGTTGAGGATACGAAGCCACCATCCTGCCTACTTGACTCCCAGTCCGAGCCCATCGCCGTCGCCGTCGCCGTCGCCCAGGCCTCTCTCCCCCGTGCCTCCACAACAACAACTCCCGCATCTGCCTGGCGGGCTGAAGAGACAGTCAACCATGTCTGCCTCTAGACCCATCAGCCTGGCTCCCTCCATTGGCCTCCGTCTGCCCATCTTGCAAGACATCCTCACAGACTCGGCTCCCCAGCCCTACAACCTCAGTGCTTTCATGGCCTACCTCTCCCAGAATCACTGCCTCGAGACCCTCGAGTTCACCATGGAGGCCGACCGCTACAGACTCGCTCACTCCCAGTCCCAACACAACTTCCTCGACTATGGCGACCATGTCTGCGGCTTGTGGCAAAAGCTCATCCAGGCCTACATTCAGCCGTACGGCTCCCGCGAAGTCAATCTTCCCGCGCCCGTCCGCGATCACCTGCTGAGCCTCCCTTGCGGGCCGCCCCCTCCTGACCCCTCTGAACTCGACGAGGCCGTCAGGATCGTCTACGAGCTCATGAGCGACTCCGTCTTGGTCCCTTTCGTCGAGTCCTTCACCCCCCACCCCATTGAAGCCGTGCCAGAGGGCAGGCCCACAGACTCCAGACATGGCAGATCCCGTTCGCGCTCTTCCAAGGACTTTTCTCCCAAGAGCGACTTGAGCCGCTCTCCCAGGACCTCGTTCTTGCCCCATTTGAACATCACCATGAGCCGGAGGACCGACACCACCAATGCCGCCCATTGTGCCTCCTCCCCTTCCGATTCTGGAGATAGGGAAGACACCACCCTCGACGACAACAGTGGATCCGGCTCACCGCCTTCCATGGACCCGATGACACCGCCCACCACGCCGCCCACCCACGAATGGGCCTTCTCTGCGCCCCCGGGAAACCTTCACAAGGCTATCAGCGCCCACAGCAACGGCTGGAAGAAGGTGGGAGCAAAGCTGGGTTTGGGCAGGAGAACGCGCTCGACACATGCTGCCAGCCCCTCCGACGCCAGCACTAGCGCTGCACCGACCCTCCCAGTCCACCAGAGCTTATGAGGGTTGAAGGTCATGCCACTACCTACTTCCACGAATACCACACCCGTCTTTGAATCCGCCGCCGCGATGCCCTTTGACAAGGCTCGCAAGCAAGATTGGGCAGAGCCTCATCCCGGTCGCCGTCTGTCTTGCCCTCCGGACAGAACGACCACCTGGGCTGTGTACGCTGGAGATGAGGGCCGTAGGGGTAGCATGGCCGCAAAAGGCCTTCTGTCAGAATTAGCCGACTTCACCATGGACCTGTCGGCGAGCAACGAGAAGAGGCGTGGCCGTCCACGGACGCGGACTGTCCTCCCAAAGCTCGTCCCTACCAACGCAGGTCAATCTAGACCCGAGATTCGAACAGCGCCTTTGCGAAGAGCCGGTATGCACTACGGCGAAGGCGGTGATGGCAATGTTAGCGACGACGACCCCGCTGCTGCCATCTTCTTGGACCCGAGCCCCGAGACTACGCCGGTCGCGACACCCGACATCACCTCGGAGACCTCAGGCACTGAGAGCGAGGCGGACAGCTTCATTTCTGGCCCTGCTAGGAAGCGCCAGGCCCTTCAGCCTTTGACTACCTCCTTCCAGGTTCTGCGATTCTCTGATTTCTCCAATCATCTTGGCGTCACGGAAGGCGAGAACCTCGACTCATTCACAGTGGCTGAACCAGCAGCTGCGACTTCTTTCTCTGTCGTGTCTCTTGATGGGGAACTATGGGGCTGGAATGCAATGCTTGAGCGCGAGACCACGCAGCTCTCACAGGAACCATTCGTGCCGTACCAACAGGGACGAGCTAGCCGGTCGAAACGCAGCCTGTTGCAGCGTGTTTTCAGCCCGGGTCGTTGACAATGAGTTGATACCAAAACCTGCCAAAGCCCTGTCGCGGCCTCGATTTCGAGGCTCAGGGTCATGAGATTGGAAAAAAGACGACTCTTCCCAACCTTCGGGGTTCTATCACTACAGCGCAAATTTTGTATTTTTAGACCCACTCTGCATACGGAGGAAAGCAAAATAAACCGGAGATGGCGGTTACTCCTCAAAAGGCGTTCTCGGACCATGATCTTGTCGCAGTCGAGTTCTAATCCTCCCCACCCCCCCACCTTTTTTATTTTTTTTGTTTCCAACGTCTTGCTCGAGGAAGGGGTCGGGAAAGGCGCTATGATTATTTCTCGCCAGTCACGAATTGCGTCATGTGGAGTTTTTGTTGGGGTTTTGGAAGCCATTGACGATGGTCTGACAGGTCTTGGCTAAGATGGTGTTTGGGGGGGGCAAACTGTCATCTGGCCAGTTCCGAGGACCGAGATCGCCTACCTAGGTACAGTACCTAGGTACAGTACCTAGAACATGGCTTTTGGCTCAGAGAAGGCGGGTGAAGGTGGACGTTTCATGACAACGTAGCTAGACAGTGTCCTCGTATCCTGGGGACAAGCTCACAAGGGCTTCGAGAACAACTGTCTATCCTTGATGACCATGCCAACGTCACTGGTGCTCTCCATTCTGATGCGTGCAAAACACAACCAAACTCTGTCTTGTTTTCATCAGTCTCTTTCTTCCCTCTATGCCCTCTCGAAAAGGCCAAGAAGTGTGAGCCATGTTCGCGGGATGGGGCAATGTCTTGTTTCTGCGATGCACAAAGAAGAGAAGTGTCTTTGTGTCCAACCGGACAGACACGTCAAGCCTCCTTCACCACAATTGGGCTTCCCGGGGTAGGCCCAGCATATCTTCCCATCCATCTTTCACTCACACCGCCAGTCAGTCGTCTGCCCATCACACCGCCACCAATGAGTTGGCAAGGTGCTCGCGCCTACACCATTTCCCAGACAATGTAATGTGACTGCGTGGAGTGAATGGTGGTGGCCCCCCAAGCCCACCGGAGCCGCGGAGCGAGTCCAGCAATGCCTGGCAAAGTCCCCTGCCAAGGCCTGTGTGTACTAGTAGCACCGTGAAACGAGTGGTGCAGGGCTGCGACCCGTGTGTGGGCTCCGGCTGATGGTAGGGAGTAGGTAGACCACAGAGAGTGCACAGCTCACCCAGTGCACGCTCTAAGCGTTCTCCGAGAGAAACTTCGGCAGACCCCATAGCTGCAGCAGACAAGGCAACATGGAGTGCGGTCGCTGCTGGGCATTGATGCGTGCCACATAGGAGGTTGTGTGCCCATCATGCCAGTCTTGAGCGCCGCTGAGCCACTCGACCGCAATCAGTCAGCAGTGGGCGGCTGGTTGGTGGTGTTGGCAGTGTCGGCGTCACTACGGCGGCGTTTGAGGCCCCAGGGCGTGCACCTCGCTGCTTCGGCGTTCGCGGAGACCTTGATCTCCTTGGCGACGGTGAGCCGGGGAGTGTTTGTGCTACCACCATGTCTCGGGATGTGTCTTTGGTGAGGGGCGCGCCCGGGGTGCATCAGATGTTGCGTGACATGGACAAGCGAGGCGCGGGAGTCGAGACGAGACCGTGTTTCCAAGAATCCCACCGGAGACTCGGAAATGGTCAGGATGGTAATTGCAAGATTCTGGATGGTCGAGATGGCGGAGGAGTCGGATATATACAGAGTGGTCGCGCATGTGCTATGTAGTGCAACCCTTCGCCTTCCATGCAGTCTGGCATGGTGATAGATGGCAGAACGGTGAAGGAGTCCAGAGCGGCTGACCAAAACTCGGTCCGTTTGTCTTGACGTGGCATCAAAGACCCAAGCAACGCCTCTCCTCTACCCAAACGCCGGTTCCAATGTAGTCTGTCGAGTTTACGATGGGAGGGTCCAACACGTGTCCACTGGCGACCTGGAGGCCGCCTTACTCCGAGTCACCCCAAGTCACTCCGAGTCCATAGGCTTGTTGTGTCTCGCGTACAGTTTGTACTCTTCGGTTGTTGAGAAATCGAGTTTGCCCTGCTCGACCTGCTTTCGGGTCACATGGAGCAAGGGCTTCGGAAGACCCATTGACTCCAAGAAAGCGACCGCTAGAAGAGAGGTCAGTCTCGGGGAAACGACGCCGCATGCAGCACGACAGGAGGGCACTCACTGTCTTCCCATTCCACTTGTTGCCGCTTGCTGTCCCATTTGAGCTCCTCGGCCATGATGTCGATCACTTTGGGAAGAGCCACCAGTGCAGCCTGGGCATTCAAGAAAGCCAATCTGGTCCTCCGGGCCATGACATCGATGGCCGATTGGGCGTATTCGTGGCGAACAGCGTAGCGAATCTCGCCATCGACAAACGGATACAGCTGCGAGATGCGCTCGCCGCGTGCTGGGAAGCGCTGATCTGTCGGCTTGCAGAGCGCAGCGACGGCCCAGGCGCGGTCCCCGTAGCTCTCCGCCAGGTGCTTAGCGACTTCTGTTTCGACGCCAAAGTGCTGGATGATGTGGATGAACATGGTTTGACTGAAGCCGTGCGCGCCTATCAGCCTGACCTTGTGCGTCTGGCACGTACCGTCGAGGATGGCGCCGTCGTCCACTATATCGGTGCCGGAGACGCGAGGTGCGTTGTTCACCGGCCGGGTCTGGAGGTTGAAGTGCCTGACGGCGGCGTCGACACACTCTTGGGCCATCTGGCGGTAGGTGGTCCACTTGCCGCCGGCGCACGTGACAAGCCCCGAGTCGGATACGTCAATCAAGTGGTTGCGCACCAGCGACTCTGTATTCTTGGCTTTGGGGTCCTTCACCAGAGGTCGCAGACCGGACCAGGCAGCCAGCACATCACCCTCCCGCACAACAATGTCAGGAGACAGATAGTGGCGGATCTCGCCCAGGATCCACTTGATGGACTCCTCGTCGGGCAGGGGGTCCTTGGTGACCGAAGCAGGCTTGTCCGTCGTGCCGGCTATGGTGTTTCCCTGCCATGGCAGAAAGAAGATGACACGCCCGTCCGAGGTCGAGGGGTCAATCAAGCCCATCTTGCCCGGGCTGTAGTAGCCAGGCAGGATGATGTGGACGCCAGAAGCCGGAGAGACGATCTCGGGACAGTCTGGGTCGTCGAGCTTCCGGATGCCGTCGGTGAAGGGGCCGGTGCAGTTGATGATGCACTTGGCCCTGATGTTGAACTCGTCTGCCTTCTTGCCATCCCTCTCGGGTACCAGGTCCTTGACCTTTGCGCCGCACAGCTTGCCCTGCGCGTCCTTGTCGAGGCCCGTGACTTCCACGTGGTTGACGGTCGTTGCGCCGTATAGAGCAGCGGTCATGGCGATGGAGACGTTCATGCGGGAGTCGTTGTGAGCGCCATCATAGTAGACCAGCGCGCCGACGAGGTCTGTCCGCTTGAGCATCGGAAAGGCGTCGATGGCTTTGCTCTTGGTCAGGAAGTAGGAGCTCTCAATACCCTCACTGCCGGCCAGGAAATCGTAGAACTTTGTGCCAGCCCAGTAGTAGGGGATCTTCCACCACTTGTCGAGGGGCAGCATGATGGGCAGCCAGGAGCTGAGGTGGGGCGCCGTCTGGAGAAAGTACTTGCGCTCCTTGAGAGCCTCCTTGACAAGCTCGTACTGGGCGTAGTCGAGATTCCAGACGGCCTTTTCGAGGTAGCGCACACCGCCGTGGACAAGCTTTGTGCTTTTACTGCTGGTGCCGGAGCTGAAGTCGTCGCGCTCGACCATGGCGACCTTGAGGCCGCGGGTGGCAGCATCAAGGGCCACGCCGGCGCCGGTGGCCCCGCCGCCAATCACGAGCACGTCGTACTGTTGCGAGTCGGCATTGCTCTTCTTCAAGTCGGCGATTTGTTCGCGACGCGACTTCTCCTTGGGGAAGCGTGGCAGCTGCAAGACGCCATCGGGGCCGTACCTAGGGGGCACGGCGGGGCCTTCGTGGCCGGGGATGTGTCGCGGCCGGTATGCGTAGACGAGGAGACCGCCGCCAACGGTGGCTAGACCAGCTGGCAAGGCAAGGCGGCGCAGTAGACCTGGGCTAGCAGCTCTTTGGAAGGCGGGCATAGTGTGGACGGATGTTGTGGCTGGGCCGAGCGAGCACGACAAGGCGAGGTAAGGCGAGGCGAGGCGAGGCGAGATGCGGCGGCAAGTAAGGAAAAGCTCGGTGTGGCAAAGCCGAAGCTTAGGTATGGGGATGCATGATGCTTGGATGTGGATGGATGTTGTGGATGACTGACTAGCTTGGAAGCTACTTGGTGTGCATACGTAGAGTGTGTGGTAGCGGCGGAAGTCGTCGGGGACGTACCGGGCACATATGCTAGTTATGCTTAGCGGCCGACGGGTTAGCCTGGATTTGGATAATACATTTCCTTCTTAATTTTCTCATCCTATTGCAGTTCGTCGTTCTATTCCCTATTTATATTTGTTATGTAAGTGATTAGACCTGTTGTTTTTCAAGCTATATATTATTACATTTTGTTGTACTATAGCGAGATACTTTATGGTAGGGTATTACAATTGATTTGTGTACTTGCTAGTAGACTTAGTCTTTATTGTTATTGTTTAAACCCATATTCGAAACTTTATCCTTGTTTCTTAACATCTTCTACTTCTACTATTACAATATTAACTCTTGAGCTTTGCCCTACATACTATTTTACAAATAATAACTGTAAACGTTTTTTGAATAAAAAATGCTAGAAAGTTTTGACTTTTTAACTTTTACAGGCTATAAATTACCAGTAACAACAGTAGTAGCAGCAGGTACCATGATAATTAGTCTTCTTTTGTTGATTATAAATTTCTTTTGCTAATTTTTTTTTCATTACCTATATGTTGTAACACGAATGAAAGGTGTTTTTAAACTAAAACTAACTGGTGTTTAATCGCCGTCGCCATCGCTAGCCCTTTATAACCATTCTTCATGACAATGCTCAGCTTAGGTATTGGATGCAAAATAACGCTCGTATGCATTAGTTAGATTTAAATGTTGTAAGGCTATATGCCAACATTAAGGAATTATATGCTATACAATAAACTCAATCTGTATAACTGGCTTAAATACTAGAGGAATTATGAGGATACCGTTAATAAGTAAATCTTTATCGCTCCTATAAACCTTTACCTCGCCTTTGCAAATACGAATAATCCCCTTTCCCTTGTAAATGATATAAAGCGGATAGGGGTATAAAATTTGTATTTATGTCTTTTTATAATACTTATAAAGCAATTAATGTTTTAAATGCAAATAGCTAGGCGATTTTAACCTATAATATCCCAATCCCAGCGATTTTAACATTATTACTGTTGGTCAAGATATCATTTTTACCAATATTTGAAGTTTCTAATAAAAATCCATAGATTTATAAATACGTTAAATACAAGCGTATAAGCTTAAATAATCGAAATATTTTCTATTTTACCATAGAGTTCTATCATATATTGACAGAATATTAAGTTAACTTTAATTACTTATTGTACTAGAGGTAGTCAATGCCTTAATATTGTAATTAATGTCATTTCTATATTTTTCGTTATATACGAGTAGTAATATAAGGAGGTTTTATAATCTTTTTTTTTAAAAAAAATAGGGGATTTCTTTAACAATGAGTTTGTATTAAAACAGCACATAAAAATCAAAATGCTCCAAGCTAGAGCCATATGTATATTTTATCGAAATAATATTAATTAACGAGGCGTGAGTATTTATATTTGGATATAGTTTAACCTTAAAATTGAAAAGTATTTTCTTTAAGTTTAGCAGGGTTTAATAATAAAGCGTTATATAAATAAGATGAAGAAGAAAAATATAGTATTTTTCGTTATAACATATAAGAAGTATTTCTACTATTATCTAATATTACAAGTTAAAAACCGTGACAAATATAACAGCCTTATAGAAAGTTATAGGTATATATAATAATACTGCTTTATCTTCAACCTTACATCAACTTCTTGGCATATGTGTACGAACTACTTTGTTAAAGAGGGTAGGGGGCCTACACTGTAAACCCTAACAGTACCCACTTCCAAGAAAAAAATTTAAGTCCAGTCGTTCTTAATACCACCACTTCACATACACTCTATTTCACCACAATATAACTAATTGGTTTTTTCACTACTTGAATATTTTTCGGCGACCCCTTTTTGCCTATAAAGATCGTTGTTGGCCCGGCATACCATACGCATAGCGGTGCATCCAAAGAATAGCCCTTATAACCAACGATTCCATCCCTTGTTACTTGTACCAACGTGGCCCTTCAGACTTAAACTTGTATATTGTAAGTTTGATTTCTTTTATGTTTCAAGTTTAGAACAGACTTTTATTATAAGCGTTTTCATTTGATGGTTTTATTTATTTATTTATTCATTTTCGAGTCCTCGTCATATATACCGGCGCCCTGCCCGCTTAGCGAGGCCTTCAACTATACCTTAAATGCATTTCTTTGGCTGTTTACAAAAGACTTTTCACGGAATACCACCCGATTAGTGGTGTACCTTACTTTACGATTCTTTTATACCTCTTAAGCTTGCGGTCAGTAGTAAAAAGATAGCTCAGGTTGTGACTTTCGAAGCACATTTTTACCGAGTAGTAAAGTATATATTCCCTACCTCTACGGGCTTTCAACCAAGATATATGTGTTTTACAGGTCGTTTACTTTTTCAGGACCGCCGTTAGATTTTCAATACGAGTAGGCGTCTAGCAGATACTGAAATAGCCGTGTAATACGGCTCGGCTAAGGTTATAGTTTTTACGCCTGTTATTACAAGTCTTTAAGCTATAAGATTACCTCAAGGCCTTAATTGGAAGGTTAGTTTAGGGTTCGATTTTCAGTAAGGGTTTTTATTTATATTTATATTTTATAAATAAAGGTTATATGAGTCGGTGGACTTTTCTTTATAAATATATTTGGTTAAAATCCCCCTCCGAAACACCTAGTGGTACCTGCCCTCTTTTACGTGGTACGTGGATAAACTTATATAAATATAGTTTATATTTGTAAATAAGATGAGTTTATTGCACATAATAAGATCCAATACAGTCAATCATAAAAATTCAACGGCATTTAATATATACGTATATCATATTATCCGAACATTGGCTATAGGTATTTAGGATAGGGTTTTTAACCTTATATAATTTTTTAGTTGGGGATAGGGCTTTTAAAACGGTTTATTTAACGGATTACACGATACGACTTGGAAATAGTAATTTTTCGAATAGGGTGGTTGTTGTGGGGTAGGAATATTCAATTTACAAGCCTTCCCTCCAGTATATATATGTATTTTCATATTATCGAGGGTCACACTATACTAGCTATATATTAGGCACTGCCCGGTGACAGTAAATAAAAAAAAAATACATCTTACGTTCTTGCAAAAATTAGAGGTATGATCGAATTTATTACTGTTACCTTCACTGTCAACACAATGAAAAACAATTTAAACGTAATCATTAATGTTATATTAGCGGCTATCGTTATAAATTTATGCGTTGGCGTAACGAGAATTTTGGTCACCACAGTTGTTACGATTATGATGTTGAAGGTACTACATGAGAAAGTATTGTGTAGGATTATAGATTCAAGTATTCTAGAATCTACATGGAGGACTTTGATATATTATCCAGCGTATCCTCATGGAGATCTCGATCAAAAGCCGGGACTCCTTACTATTCAATACTAGTACTTTCACTAGTAAAATACTAGTATTAGTGGAGATATTTACAACTCCGGTGAATTCTTCATCCTTTAGTATTAAGAGGTTTAGTACTTAAAGTTTGTACCGAGTACTAACTGGCCTTATTGACCCTGTTGTTAAGTTATATACTGTTTAACTATACCTATTGTATATTTTAATACAACTTCTAAAAAGGTATTATCTACTTAAAAAGAAAAAAGAAAAAAAAAGAGAAAAGAAACAAAAGTTAAAGGGTGAAGTAAAGAAATTTTAGTGCATAGAAAAGAAAATCAGTAGATGTAAAAATCAAAAATACCTATACAATCCAATTTAAACCAATAACCTTTTTAATATCTCTTTTATAAATATCCCAAGTTTATACTAAATCCACTTTACTATTTCATACCTGTAATACCACAAGGTAGCTTATAACATAAAGATTTATAAACCATTAATTTAATTCAAACCAACATTAACTAAGTTAAGCCGTTATATTATTACTTCGTATTTTTTCTTTAATAATAGCTTTATTAACCCATCAGCTAGTTGTTTATGCGTAGTAACCCACTTGATTCATATGGTACCACGCTCCACTTTATCTTTTATAAAGTATTTTAAGTAGTATATATTAAGTGCATTGGTAATACTTAGAGGTTTTAAACAACCTAAAAAATCCCCTATCATTATAGTATATTTTAACAATGTTAGGAATACATAACCTTATAAATAAGTTTTTTATTCATAGGGTATTTTAAGTAATACTTATTACTACCACGCTTCTAGCATCCACAAAAGAAAGGTATACTTTAAATCCTCTATTAAATATCCTATCAAACGTATTGTTAACAATACAAAATTTATATTTATATGTAAACTTTCTAGCTCTTTTTCCCTTTCCAGTCGGAATCGAACTATCTGTTAATGTAAAGTTTTTTAGGTATTTTTATAATAATTTTAAGTAAAGTATATTACATTCCAATACAAATTTACCTGTATTTTTTCACCACTTATTTATAGTTCATACTTTTGAGGCTTTCTGAAGCATTTGAAGGCGTAATTAGGAAATGTAGTATTATTAGGTAAAGGATTATGGTAACAACGTAAAAGTATTAATATAAGGAAGGTGATATCCGGCCTAATTTGATACATTATATATGTAAAAGCTCATATATTCAACTAATACTTCTTGGTCTGTAAAATATTAGCTTAATCTTTATATGACATGGTATAGACGGAGGATACGGTTGTAGTAGGAATATAGGCCAAAAATCTGCTTAGTTCCTTTACTCTTAAGTCAAATACCCTTTAAATATACGTATCTTGAGCTAAGAAAATCGTATGTGCGTTCCTGTTCCTTAAGATACATACCCCTAAAAAGTACTTTGTTTTTCTTAGGTCTTTGTACTTAAATTGCTTCCCAATATCTATTTCAAAGGTTTTAATATTGATTGGGTTAGTGCTTATAATAAAACAATTTACTAACGCAAGTATATATAATAAGTTAACAGTCACAGTTAATATATACCCCGTTATCAGAGTTTAATCTTTTGAACTTAAAGGTATTAAATATTTCCCTTAACCTCTTCGACTATTATCTTAAATCCTACTTAAATTCGTAAAGTGAAGTAAGTAACTAGAATATTTGGTTAATTGTAAAATCAAAACCTACAATATTTTTCTCCGGATACTTTGAAAAAAAGTCCCTAATAGTATACAGAATCTCTATTAACACCAGTCTTTCAGGTTCCCCATTTAAAAAAGCCGAGTCAATATCGATTTAATCGATATTCCATCCATAAAAAATAATAAGCGTGATAAGGATCCTCCACGTATAAGACTTTACTATAGTAGCAGAAGTTTTGATATAATTAAACTATACTTTTACTTAAACCCTCGAATTACGATCATGATTTTATACCTTTAGATTCAACCTTTGAAGTCAGGTTTAACCTTAGTAACCTCTTTTACGATTAGGGAATAGAGGTAGATATCCCTCTTAATATATTTAAAGACTTTAAAAGATAGCAAACTCCATATTTTACTATAAAGAGCCATTTTCCAATTCTTGATATCTAGACTCCCTAAGTCTTCCATCATAGTCAACTGTTTCTTTAATTTGATAAATAAAAGTATAAACTGAGCCATGTTTTCATCAACAATAGTATTTGCTAACAAACTTAACGATACGTTATTTATTAATTTTTATTGCTTAACAAATAATCGTTTTCGGCTTAAAGTTTATAACTTCCGTTGCAATATTATAAGAGATATCAACCTTAATAGTTTTTGATATATTTTTCTGTTACAACTAATTTAAGAAGTCTCTCGATAATTCTTTCGACAACTGTTAGGCTAAAAGTGTTAATAGTCTTCCTCATTGAGTTCCCCAACTGGCCTAGTAAATGAATCTTTAAGATATGTTAGGGCTTTATAATATCAAAAAATTGCTATGAAAGAAAAATTCCCCTTTGTCCTATTAAATTGGTCTTTTAACCCTTTACTAGTTATGAAAAGAGTATGTAGACAACAACGATAAAACCGAGAGTAAATATAAACTTAACGTTAGGTATGTAACCCCTATATTCCTTTACTTTATCTTAAAGACCCTAATAATGCATGTTATACTGGATCATACTCCTGTTATTCACCGTTAAGTTGGCTATGATAACGGTTATTTGAAATAGGTAAGGCCATAAGTAATATAGAACTTTTCCAATAACAGTTCAAGTCTTTATCTTTTTCAAGATCACTTTGTTATAGAGTTCGGAAATACCGTTCTGTTTCGGGGTTCATAACGAAGAAAACCTAAGGGTAAAAGCGTAATTAATAAATATATTTTTGATTAAATAGTCAATAACCTCGTTACCTTTGTCGATGATCAAGTAGTTTATAGTACACCTTATACGTTCAACTATTTCGTTTAACAACTGACAAACGGCTTTTAGTTCCTTACCAGGGGATATAATAGCTATATTATAGACTTGATAACTATATTTAACCTTCATAGCTATCAGATTACAACGTTCATCTCTTAAGTTAACAATCATTTTTAAAAAACTATCAAGAGTTCATAAACCTTCTTTTACCTGAAGTACTGTATTAGAAGCTTGGTCACTATCGAATGCTTTTTAAAAGTTTACAAAAAGCATAAATAAGGCTGAAACGATCCATTTTCTAATCCTTTTTAAGATCATCTAACAACTAGAGTAATTCTTTTACTAACTTTAAACTAATGTAACCAAACCTAATATGCTAGAGGCAAGTATCAAAGAATTTGGCCAAAGCTAAGGCGATTATACTGTAATGAAACTACTACGTGACTTGAATAGTAGTATAGTTGTTAATTATAGTAGCAAATATTTCCTTAATCTGTAAGTTAAATAATAATAAGTTCCTGATTTTAATACCAAAATTGTAAAGCTTTGATGAACTAATTAGGTTTATAATAAAATTAAAACAATGAAAACAATTGTAAAAAGTCAGGGTATTGTAATTGTAACCTTTTTTAAACTTGATTAATATTTGAACTATTCTTTTATTAGTAGGTTGAATGATACCACCCCCTATTTATAATCTGGAGTTTTCGCCTTATATCTAGAAATGTAAGAACCATTTCTCATTTTTGAAAATATAGCAAGATAATCCTAAACCAACTCTAATAAAGTCTTGAAACTAGAGTTTATTAATTGCAAAACAATATTATGGTGTGGGAAAAAGAGGGAAAAACTTAAAACTTAACGTTAAGGTTTTAAGGCTTAACGTTAAAAGTGGGGCCTACATGGCAGTACTACCTATTTTTAGTACAACCTCTAATTGATTGTTTTGGTGGGTCAACGTAAAAAGTAAAGCCCTTAAAGTTAAAAATGGATACTTTAAGGTTAAAAGGAGATGCCTTAAAGCAGGTACACCCGTATAAGATACGGTTTCTAATTAGTCAAAATCATCCAGTACAAGGTCCTATGTAGAGTATTATGCAGTAAACCTTTCAAATTTGATATTGAACTACGTAATTAATAGTGGTAATATTTTAAAGTTATAAAGTTATAAGTAGCGAATGTCTTTTACCTTACCGATATCAACTGTAATAACGTCCGTTTTTTTCACCTTAGTAATAGATTTATCAGTATCAAAATACCGTAGATTTCGGTGTAAGACCTAATAAGCCTGTGCTGAGTAACCCTTATAGAAGTCTGTAAGGCAGTTTTTCTTAAACTAATTTATATGCTGGTTACGATCAACTGGCAACTTATTTTTAGTTTCTTTTTAAAAGATGGGATTCAACGTTCTTTTCTCTATTTAAAGCTGGTTCTCCTCTTGGAATTTCGACCTTAGTTTACGTAATAATGAAGGGCCGGCTTTCATCAATTTATTTCGTATGCAGATTTTCTAAACTGAAAACTTGAACTTAGTATAGGTTAAAAACTGTAGGGATTACTTAATATCTTTAACTTAACTGTCTTAATAGACTGGGCTTTCTAGTGTTTTTAAACGCTGTTATAAAGAGATCTAAAGCTAAATAGTACAAAGCGCGTATGAAACGAAGTTTTTTTAAGAAGATCTTAATAGTAGATCGGTTTAGTATCTTAAAATATACAAATCAACTTTAATAAGGCTTTATACGGGTTTTTAATACCTACAATAACTATTTAAAGGTTTAAATTAATAGAAAAAGTGATTATCTTATTGGATCTAATTCATGTACGTATAGTTTTGAAAGACTTTGAAAGACTATAGTCAATAAGCGTAAATAAATACATATAGTTTGTTTCTGTAAACACTATATATATCTTGATATTAAAGATATTCCCAAAGATTTCAAAATAGTTCTTACTGATACTATAGCCTTTGATATCAATTAGCTATATTCTAATATTTGTAAAGGTTAACGCTTCAGATTATTTTAGTCATTATAAATTAGGCTTTGTAAATTTTTATTTTTTTTACGTTAAAGAAGGGGGTTTTAATATTTCCCTTGTCCTCCTTTACTAGTGTAATAGTACCTATCGATTTGGATGGTTCCGGTTTCTTTAGTCTCTTTAAACGTTTCTTAAACTTAGCTAACAGTTTTTCGTATAAATTGATAGTTAACTTAAGCCTTATTGATTTTGAAAAGTTGAGGAAACTAATAGCTTTAGCTCAATCCTTTACCTCATAATTAGTAAAATCATTAGCGTTAATAGCTTGAATTTCTTACTTAACTTTAGCTTTACAGGCTTTATGAATATATTTTTTTCCCTTTGTTAACAAAACTTCAGGGTTTAAAGCCTCTAAAGCAATGGGAGTAGCCTTAGAGCGTAGGAATCGAAGGGATGTGAATTGAGACAGAGTAAAAGAACCTATAAGCCTTAAGGGAGCAAAAGAAACAATAGTACTCTGTAAAGGAGAACTATTATCACTGGTATTGCAGTAAAACAGCTCAAGTGGCGGAAATAAACCACGTTCTTGGGATTCTAATAAGGCATCCTTAAAGGCATTATATAGTCCAAAAGAAACAGAAATTTTAATTTATGTAGAAGGAAGTAACTAATTTAATTAATAACAAGGCATAATCGTACTAATAATGTATTAAAGATACTATACAAGAATATATTATATGGGCTTATAAATTCAAGTGTTCTAAGATCTACATGGAAGACTTTCATATATAATCAAACCTATCCTCATAGAGATCTCGATCAAGGGTAGGAACTCCGTACTAGTCAATACTAGTTCCTCCGTTCTATTAAATAATATCGTAGGCAGCATCTCTATGATTATTCTCCATACTATTCAATACTAGTACTTAAACTAATAAAATACTAGTGCTGGTAGAGATATCTACAACTCCGGTGAATTCCTCATCCTTTGGTGTTGAGAGGTTTAGTACTTGAATTTTGTACCAAGTACTGACTAGCTCTGTTGGGCCTTCTGTTGAGTTGTGTACTGTGCGACTATATCTATTGTATATTTCAACAAACAAATGTCGCGAGGATCTTAGTAAATATCGTAAAGATCATGGTACATGTCGCGAAAACCACAGTATATATTACGATAGAAACTATCGCGAGAATCTTCATAAGGACCACTTTGGCGAAAATTAAGATAAAGCGTATAATATTCAATTGAGTTATAGCGTTAAAGATTCGTAAGTTTCATCATGTTATTCAAAGGCGTTATCTGCCTCGTTTACGAAACTAAAGGCTTTTATAGGAATGTTAACTGAATCTACCAAGCACCACCGCATTTGTAGCTTTTCTAAAACCACTTTCGAATCGAAAAACCGACTATTTATACAGTTAAAAAATGACTTGTTAGGCTTCTTATAAATCTATATAAAAATACATATTTACTATGCGTTTAGTCTTATTAAACCATAGTCGTTCATGTAGTTAAAGACGCTAATATTATCGTGGCGCGTTAGTTTGATGGAAAGATCATTCTTTTTATACAAGATTATAAATATCTTGATATTTTTGTTTGAAGAACAATTCCAAGAATAAATGTTGAAATTTATTTAGATATCAATACCAGAAAAACCCTCGTTACGAAGACCTTTGAAGAAATCAATTTCAAACTTATATCGAAATCAATACCATAAACATAGAAGTTATCATAGATATTATGTGACCGACAGTTAGATTTATGATTAAGGAAAAATTAAGTTTGTATGCTTTTAGGTATGAAGAAAATGGTTCGCCAAATTTATTATAAAATTTTATTGAAGCATGCATCGTTGGAAAACCTAACGTTAAAGTCCCTTTTACCAATAGTTAAATGAATCCAAAAAATACGGATGTATTTATGTTCTGTTTAATTGCAGCGTTAATTGAAAGTAAATTTTATATATTCTCTACCATTTATAGATTCGCTGAAAAAGCTCATGTACTTAAAGTTATTTTAAACCATGCGACTTACATGTAGCCAGATCAAACCGCGTGGGTTTATGTGGATTTTATATATCTCGTAAATGGTCGTTTTTTTATATTTACATTATAGAATCTCATTTCATTCATCATTGTGGTCAATACAATAACATTGAATGTGATTTAACTTCATAATAATATTTAATTGTAGCTAACATCTCTAAAAAAAAACTATATATAGATATAATCGTTCAATGCGAGAATTTAGTTTACTTTTAGTCTGAATGATTTAGAACCCCTCAACTTTCATATAAGTTGATAAAATAGATTAATTGATTCTTCTATTTTTAAAACTACAAACTATTGGCGGTTATAAAGTAAATTTTTCGTCCACTAGTGTTCTGGACACGATTTAGCTGTTACCTCTTATTATGATAGAAATTAAGATTAGATTTAAACCTATTTAGGTTACAACTTTAATAACGTATAATACCTTCCTATATTAAGTGTCTGTTAGTTTAAGTTTAACTATTCCTTTTACCTAAGAAATTATTTACATTATTTGTAATTAAGACATGGTAGATATTTTGAAGGTAAAAGTTCCTCAGATTCCTATTAACACCTAGTATATCATCCATATAACCTACCTATGAAACCTTGTATTAGCTATTAAAATGCCCAAAACCATTTCAATGATTACCATATCATATAATATTTAAGTTAATACTATTATCAAGGCTTGCAACCTATAAATATAGCAAGTATGTAAACGTTACCTAGGATTATAAACAATTATTATCATGGTTGACATCCTTAAGTTTCAAATAATAAAGTTTTGAGTTATAAATATTTAATAACATGCCAAGCTTAATGACCATCTACAGATTATTTCCAACCGGAATAAAAAAATTAACATAATCGTTTAATAGTCTTGATAAATAAAACCGTTTTAAATACTGTAGCAAGGTATCAATCTTCGACTAATTAGTCTTCACTATATGATTTTCGTATTTATAGAGTGCAAAAAGGAGAATATATTGTAAACCCTCAGCCTCTAAACGATTAATTTGTCTCTAATAGCTATCCAATTTCCTTATAAATCAATGTTCTTCAATTTTTACGAAGCAAAAAAATACAACTTTCACAAATACAACAAAGTTTTTTTTTTTCCAACTTTTAATATATTCCGATAATTTTTTTTTATTTAATCAGTTATATATATTTCAAAACTTACAGGATAATGGCAATGATCTTTTGTAATTTATGAAAACATTCATGAAGAATTATGGATTAAACTTTGAAATATATTCTTTTGTTTAATAAATCTTTTATTTATAATATTTATATTTCTTTGAACCACCTGTAAGAAGTACCTAAAGTATTTGGAAGAGGCTTTCTTACTGTTTCTCGAAAAAGGACTTTTGTTCTCGCTCGGTAAATCCTTTTCAGGCTTCCATTTTGTGGGGTTTTTAAACTTTTATATTAATGGATTATATTGAAACAGTGGTCAATTGCAGTACATCTAAGCTTATCATATGGCCTGAAAGTTTACTGTATTGGTTGTGAGGTTACTGTATTTATTGCAAATTAAGTACAATGGAGTGCTCAATTCAATGTAAGGTATTGTTGTATCAGGGGGTGGTACTTGCCTACTTTCTTACGAGACTGCCTTCTCTTGAGACTGCCTAGTCATAAGCTATCTTTCTCATGAATACTAATTGTTATGATGGTCCGGTGGATTCCTATATTTACCTTGGTTTTTATCTTTAAATATGGACTGAAATACTACAATATGATTGTATATAAAAATAATGTAACCAATGGTAGCTGTAAGCTAATATTGATACTTGGTACCAAACCTATTATTATTAATGAAAAGTAATGAAGTTGAATTACTAACGCAAAGCTGTAACCATACAACCCTGCGACCAAAACACCAACTCCCTACTCTTCTCTTCCTCTATCTTTCAATCTTCTTCCTCTTCCTCTATCTTCCAACCTTTATTTCACGAGTTACTAATCTTAACTTGATAAAGAACGAGAATTGTAAACTCTGGGAATAACACCAAACAAGTTTCAAACCCTTTATCGAACGCGTTAGCAAACACGTGCAAAAAAACTTAATAAAAAGCTTACACCTACATCTACACCTATGCCTACACCTATCCCGCTAAATTTAGCAATTGTCATTTTCCCTTTACTTCCACCAAAAACACCAAAAAAACACCATTTTCACCTACGCGTATACCTTTACCAATTTTATCTTTGTAACCTTTGTGACCACTATTGTTCTCATTTTTGAACCCGCCGCAAACCTTTTCGAACCCCGAATACGATAGCTACTTAATACTTGGTCGGCGGTACTCTCTGTTGAAGATGTTAAAAATAGGGGTGTTTAGACCTAAGTATCCTAATTCATAGGATATGGACATTATCACTATAAGTAAAAACGTAGTTTTCACTGACGTATAAAGCTTTCAACAATGTTTAAACACCTTCTTGAACAATTTCCTGATATTAGAAAGTCAAATCTTAAAAATATTTTCCACTTTGCTATAGGGATTTGTAGTATATTAGTGGAATACGGAAGCAATTTTTACGATCATCGTAAAATATTTCGTCGTAGTTTCGCATACATTATAGAAATTTTTGTAAATAGTTTCACTATGAATCATAAACAAGTCACCACAAAATTCAAGGAAGCTAAATTCTGTTTACATAATCTGCTAAATAATGAATATGGATTATATAATTATATTTAAATAAAATTACGTTATGTAAGGGCTATAAGTATACTAGATCTTCATAAGAGGAATTGGTATAGCGTTGTAATCAATATCTGATTCACAATATACTTAGGCATTCAATAATACCTACCTTTACCACATCGTCAACAAACTATGAAGAAATATCTGGTTAAAGTTAAAAAATTAAAAACTGTGTTTCTTATAATAGTAATACAGCTATACTCCAAACTTGAGCCCCCCTTTAGAAATGATAGCGATAGGTATAATTGAAGGTATTTTCACAAGGATAAATACCAGCCTCGTAAGAATGAATACTAGTCTTGTAAGCCCGAAAATAATGTAAATAGGTACGATATATGCCCTTTAAAAGAGTATAACTGTAGGCATTACAGTGACTACTTTCTTCGTAAGTATGTCGACAGAGACTGTAGTTGGGATAAACGCGAGCGAAAACGCGGTTAGAATAAAAAAAAACGTAATAAATACCGTCTTCAAAAAAACCGTATCGACCGATATCGTGATAACGATTACAAATACAAAGTTAATGATATACAGTCTAAATAAAGCAATTTTAACCATTCGAATTACGAAAAGAATTTTGATTATTTACAAATATTTATATAAATAAATTCGTATTACTCCAACAATAAGGTAGGCTATATAATGAAACCCAATATCATACAACCTCATATTCGTACTTATATATATTATAATAAGAGTGACGACTTGCGTAACGCTCTGTTGAGATATTTGGAGGCTTATACACAAAAAAAATTGCTTCTCATTAAAAAATATAAAAACGTATACGATAATTGGACCGCTTATAACCTGTAAGCCAGGACAAGATCGTGAATAACACGAAGAATCTTAACATTATTATAGATAATCTTGTTAAAGAGTAGGTGACACTCGCTATAGAGAGCTATAGCTACGTACAAATTGCAATACGCATCAGCCCTATGGGTAAAAACCACATACTTTACCTTAATATTGATACTGGTGAAAACCTTGTATATAAATCCTAACTAAATATAGATTTCCCTAATTATATTGTAAGAAACGTGTCTATAGCGAACGCGAAACAATCGGTAATTTAATAGGTTGTCTTATTTATTCTACTAACAAAGTATGTTCGGCTCTTTATATTTTGGAGTATAAATCCAATAGCACTCCTACTTTGTTATAAGAGATAGCTAAAGTATTACTTGTTGATTACTTGGATAAAGGAGTTTAGTTAACTAACAATTATATAAATTTTCGTGGTACAAATGTAATAATGTCTAGGAATACGTGTTATTTTAGAAACCTCCACTTCGAGATTTCTTTTTCAATACACAAATTAGTTATGTAACCTATCCTTTGTAAAGTTAATTTCAACATTAAATTCATTATCAAATACGGATAAACGATACATGTAGCTATTAAGTGTATTGCTCTCCTTAAAAGAAAATCATTTTTATTTACTTCTTAATATCTATATACGTTTCATAATTTAATCGATGCGATTATTCTATATATGGTGTAATTTTACAATCTTACAGCTAAGCCGGTGTACTTCACGAAGTATACGCGTTTGTAAACCATTACGGCATACAATAATAATACTTAATTTTAAGGTAATGAAAAGGAAGTTATATAAATCCTTACATAGGCTACAGGCGTTGGTAACATATCTTCTATAGTTACGAAACCTACGAAAATAGCCATTAGCAACCATTAAATCTCTTTTGATACCATTGAAGAATTTGATTAATATATCATTATACCAGCAATTGATACTGGATTCAAATTTGATTTTTCAACCTTTCATATCGTTACGGCGCCCGCTAATACGCCTTCTCTTACTAAGGCCATTATTAAAATTTAATCAGGTACCTATCTTTTGTATTTAGTCACATACTTGATTCAAGAATCTGAGGTTCCTAAGGTTATGAACCTTATTGGCGAAAAAGAAGATTTCGTTAAGTTTCGCGATAAGCTACGTTACCAAGGTGCTCTGTTTACCATAAAAAGACCTAAAATGTGTTTATGGTGAAAACCATACAAGGCACCCACATTAATACGACAAATTCGGTACAATTTTTTTAATTATAAAGAATTCACGAGCGATATCCTACTGTTTGGAAGGATCAACGTCCGATTAAGATGCCATTAGATCAAATAATAAATGCTTCACTTATAGATAATTGATAATATGCTAAACTAAACCATTATCTCCATCATGTATCCAAACATGATAAAAAATATTCTTAATTGATAATTTAATACCCCATATCATTGAGAACACATAAAATTATACAATAATATTTTTATTTTATTTTATTGGCGATGTTCTTAGTATGAAAGATTGTTCAAGGAGTAGATTAAAGTCGATCGGTTGTAGGTCTATGACCATTTAACAAATGGATTATTCTCAATATCTATCTATTACAGTTATAAGAAGACTTTATTAAGTTTATTTTCAACAAAAAAATAGATTACCATTATAAACGCTACTAAGTTTTTTTTAAACTTATGATGAATATAAATTATCGCGATCGGTTTACTTTCATCAATCATCGCGGATTTGAATTGTTTAAAGTTGTATTTATTAACTTTCGTAATTTATTATTTTACACCAAACGTTCTATAAACTGAATATGAACGGAATTTCGTCTTTTGTGTCGTATATTTATCCACTTTTAAAATAGTATTACATGCAGTGCAGTAGGTCAACTTTACTTACAGTGAAGTTGACTATACTTAACTGCAAATTGAGTGTATTGCTTTGTGGAGACTTACCACATTGGGTGTAAGTTGAGTGCAGTACGCTGCACTTCACTCTAGGGCATGGGCCAAGCAATTAGCCATACAAATTACAGTGCAGACCAGCTATCGGTCTGCCAAACCTAGAACAATACATCCACCATCTGACCACACAATACTACTGTTACTTAGACCAATCGAATCGACAACGTTGCAACGTCTAAAGCTATATCAACATCGACAATACTATGATTTTTTAGTACGTTTGAAAAACGCCTAGTTCATTTGGAAGCTGTTTTTAAGCTTTTTGCAAGTAAAGATGTTGCTTTATCTCTATATAGATATTATATAATCTTTTAATCAATTAAATGTTTATGGTTTTACGTAAATACTTTCGGTCTTTTAACTACTAAAAAGAAAACTTGAGGTTTTCGGGATTTTTCGTTGACTTGAAATTCCAACGTATTCGATATATATTTAAAAGTATTTGTGTTTTTAGGCTTAAAAATGTTTTTTGACATATAATTATCAAATCTATTTTGACAACTAAAAAAGGTTTACTAATATAAGGAAGAGGAGAAGGATAACTTGAAATAAGTAATCGTGGAAAGCAACGACTCTGTATAAAGTGTATAGTTATTTATCATACGTTTCAGCAAAACCAGTCTTCTAATGTTACATGAACCTATTTGTATAAACGGCTTAAATAACATTACACAGATCTAACCCGCCAACATTTTTTAAAATTAATAAAAGTTTTGAACGTAGATTTGGGGCTATGTTTTTCTACCTTAAAAGAGCTATTTTTGGTAACGAGAACAACCTATTTCATTCATTGTAATGGAACCGATTATGTTTTTGAGTTTTTGCGTGACTTGGGTCAAATTCAATCATAACCTTTTACAGTATGAAATCGGTTATCTTGTGTAGGCATGAAAAAAATTAAGTATAATATTGGTTAGTGACTCTATAAAAACTAGTATATTTACCTATCATGAAACTATACGACATATTATAAACCAAAATTTACTATATATAACGTTTATAAACAGAGTAAATCGATTATTTGTTAATGAATCAATTTACATAACTTTATACATTTTTTAATATGTTTCATTTGCCGGGAATCCATAATTTGGTACTAAATTCTTTTAATAGCCTGCTTTTTGATAAGAACAAGTGATTTCACAGGATCAATATATTAGTATTAAAGTTAATTTTTGATAAATTGGTGCTAATCATAGACGAGCATTATTTTAAATTGTACTTTGCAGAAGTATAAATGGATAATAATATGCGGTTTCGCTTTGAGATTGGTTATTGCGAGCATGAGGTTTGACATAAAATTATGCAAAATTTTTCAGGTAATGAAAACAATAAGAAGACGCCCTTTAAAGCTTTTAAGTTGGGTTAACTATTTCGATTGGTTAATCGTTTATTGTATAACCAGGATACAAGTGATTGTAAGAAACTTTTAATTCTTATATTACTCGTACAGGAAGTTTTTACTAAGGTACATAAAAAAATATTTAGACCCAAGAAATGATGGCTACCTTAAATAGATAATATTTTCACTGGAAACTCAATTTTGTAAAAAATACATTAAGAATTGTATATAATGCGAAGAATTATACAACAAGAAAAAGAAAACTAGACCTCTTTAAGCCAATTTAAACGCTAAATGAACAAATATAAGTAATTTATATGGATTTCGTAATCGTATTGCCAACGATACCATCTGAAAACACAACTTAGATGGTGTTTTGTAGGGATTGTTTTAATATAATAAGGCGTATTATATACAAAACTTCTGAGAGAACACTTTATTTCTGGCTACACCATGTATATAGCAGAGGATTAGGCTTATAGTATGGTTCGACAATTATTATTATACGATTATCTTTGCTTATGATGAATTATCTCAAATAAGAATGTCAAATTTATATCAGCCTTTTGGAAAAATTTACAGAAAAGTTTCGGAATATGGCTAATAATAATGATAGGTTATTATCTACAAGCTGATGAACAAGTAAAAAGAAGCAACCAAAAAATTAAGTTGGTTTTATGCCACTTTATAGCTGAATATCCTAAGTAATATTGGGTTATTATTATGACGACTTTATAATATGACCTTAATAATACATACTCGCGTACATTAACAGCCAGTCTTTATGAATATATATTCGAATTCAAACTTACAATACAAGTGGATCTTTTGTAATATTTTTTCCATATAAATGGGTTGAGATTCAGTTTACGTGAAAATATTTTCGATGTAACATACAATCAGCAATAAATATTGTTATTGTTAGAGTAAAAAAGCGATACGATTAAATCTATCGTTGGTATAA
The DNA here is from genome assembly GCA_038502455.1 of Anisogramma anomala. Taxonomy (NCBI): domain Eukaryota; kingdom Fungi; phylum Ascomycota; class Sordariomycetes; order Diaporthales; family Gnomoniaceae; genus Anisogramma; species Anisogramma anomala. The sequence goes on along the minus strand of JASMMZ010000008.1, from coordinate 1,788,817 downwards.
ATTTTCTTTAGGTAATAAAATATCGTTAAAATTGGTAAAAACCTACAAAACTCTTTACAAACAAGGTAAATTATCTCCACCGCGTATAAGGCTACGCATAATTGTGAAAAAGGTCAATAATTTAGCTTTTACATTGGACTCTCCACTTAATTCTCTTGTTTATTTAACCATTAGTATTGTTTACTTTTAACAATATCGCGACCCAGTGAATGATTCATTGAACAAAACTACATAACCGCCCAAACCAGTCAAATACGAGGACGATGTATCAGATATCTAAAATTTGAAAGTGGAATATATACTGGCTAAACGAGTGGATCACCGACGTTGCAAAGGAGATCAGGTGCAATATCTTCTCAGATGGAAAAGCTTTGCAGCTCGCGAAGACGAATGGAAACCAGTATTAAAGCTTAATTTTCTTGACTTGATTAAGGCATTTGAGAAAGGTACTAGGAAAGTTGTTGCCGGCGAATAATAAAGATATTTTTTTCATTTGTCTTCCGGCATTTTTTTTCAGCAGGGAGCGGTACTTTCCTACTTTCTTACGAGACTTCATACTCTCGAGATTGCCTACTCATAAGGCATCCTTTTTATGAGTACTTACTGTTATGATGGCTTGGTGGATTCCTAGCTTTACCTTAGTTTTTATCTTCAAATACAGACCGGAATACCATAATACTCTTGCACGTACAAATAACACAACAGGCATGAGACATGCAGTTTTCCATACATATTAGTGTAAAGACTAACTAGCGGTCCACCAAACTTAGAAGAAACAACGAATCCACCACTTAAAAACTGAAATACTACTATCATTTCGACTATTTCTAATCAACAACGTTACAACGTTTGAAAGAATATTAGCACTGATCAATACTTATTATATTAAACACAGATGAGTTACGTGAAATAAAAGACTATTTCCGGTTATGCTTTGAATTATATTTCAAATTAAAGGGAAGATTTTTACGAAAGGCCTTTACAAACTATGGTGTTTTCTATGGTAGTAAATAAGAATGTTTTTTTTAGACTGCGGCGATATTTATGTCAATTCAAGGCAGGTGAAGTATCGCTACTGACAACACCAAAAAGAATCTTTATTTAAACCCCTTTTTAAAAAGAGCGTTGAAATTAACCGTTAAAAGTGTAAAATTCTTAAAAAACGATCATTAAGTTGTTAAAACCCCACAGTTATCAAAGGACTCAGTTTTTACTACTATTATTACAAATCAGAAATTATCATTCATTAAGACTAAAGTCTTTTACACTAAATTATTTTAGTGACAAAGAACTTTAATTTTACCTATTATACTTATATTCTCCCCGTAAACTTTCAAATCGCCAATTAATAACGTCAAAAAATACGACTTACATGTAAAATCAAGAAAAATAACTAAAAATATTCAATTTCCGATAAATAACTATGTTACACGATTGTACGCTCAAATCGTTAATTTTTTACTCCTTCAAACAATCATATCACAATCTTTAAAGATGGTTAAGTCCTTATTTGAAATAAATTAAAGTTAGCTCTTTAACTAAAAACTTAGGAAAATATCGGAAAATTTAAAAAGGAAAACCATTAAGGAACTCGGATTCCTTGTTACCAAGTATTACAAGAAAAACACTAGTTTAATGATATTGATACCAACTTTAGAGAACAATAGTTACCTAATTTTGTTGACCAATTCATTTTTAACTTAAATCCACATAAACTCAGTCAAGTAACGTTGGTTTTTCAAAAGTTTCATAACTAATTTAGCGACTAGATTATGTTAATATACAATGACACTCTAAGAATAGTCAAGTTCAAAGGAAAAATAAACCTTTAAGACCGTAACATTTTTGTCCCAAATAAAACCATTTCATTGAACACCCTTTGAAATTGAGTCTAAATATATAAATACCATCAAAATCTTTTAGCCAAAAATTTTAAAGAAAAAAAGATTACGGATGATTATTACTATATATATTTCATGAAACTATATTTTGATTTTATAATGAGGGAAATATTTATCACATGATTTGAAAACCCTAATGATTTGTTAAATAATTTAATATCCATTCGTGATAGCTGTGATTACGCGTTTAATAGAGGAAAAACATATGAAGTAGCGATTACCAATACAAAACAAGTGATGAAAATAAGCATGATCTTATACTAAATCAAGAAACATTGTCAAAGTTGTCGAAATTATCACGGAAATCCTTAAAGTCGTTAAGATAATACGACTACGCGAGGCGTGATTACATAGTACCCAAGTTAATATTATTACTTTGAATGAACATACATCTACATACGTAAGCCTAGTATAATTTTTACCATAGAACTTTACATCATGGGCTAGGTTATAAGTAATTACCCTTTTGATTAACACTATGAAGGCCTAAAATTTAAATTTATTATAAGAAATACCAAAAACGATTGGAACGATTATTGCGACTTACTTCACAGGTTGGTTAAAATGGTTAACATTAATTACAAGCTTTTTACAAACTTAGCCAAGATTGGGAACGATATATAAAAAAATAAAGTAAAACCTTATCATCTGCTTAATATGGCACAGAGCTGTTTGTGAATATTTTAAATAAATGTAGGTTTTAAATTCGGGTTTTTACTTACTATTTTCAAAAATCCTTACGCAATACGCCAAGGATTATTGCCTATTTTTTTGGTTAATGTACGAAATTTTCGTGGAATTGAAAACGGAATGAAAAGTTATTTAAAATACAATGTTGATTTTGCGTGGTATTGTAAGAATTGGATTATAATGCAATAAACAAGAATAATGCCTAGGATGAAAAATAAGGAAATTCTTATAGATGTCTTAAACCAAATGTTTGACTAATGAATATTGTATTGATGATGAATGGGAAAGGTATATGCTAGAAAGGCTACATATCTCTGATAGTTTTGGGTAGCTATTGTAAGTGTTAAAGAATTTAAATACGTTTTACAACGCCGTAATTCCATTTATGAAAACCTTATTCTCGCTAACTATAGTTCTCGTTCACGACGATAATAACGTATACAGTAAATTTAGTTAATATATAATCCTAAAATGATAGCTTTCGTGATTAAGATAATTAAACCCTTTTAATCACTTATTATATAGATTTTAAACACAGTAAGTTCGTGTATTCAAGATTAGTTGAAACTTTATTGAATTGGAAGCTATATTGGAGACAGTAACGTGATTAAGATTTCAACCGATATAATAACCGTGGATAATATCGTCGTGATAGTGATAGAAATTGTTGGATTTATGTTATATCCGGTTGTTAGTTAAGTCGTTACACTATTATTGAATTCTATAAATAGAAAGTGATATATTATATCCAATACTTGATTGCTTCGAAAAGAATTACTTAAACCGATTCATGAATTACGATTGAAAAGGTAGATCAAACAATAAAATAACTCGTTAGCATACATGGCGTAGCGTAATAATATTATTCTTAAAGGAATTTGATGATTAGTTTTCTGCGCTTCGTTGTACTGACAAATAGGCTAAAACCTTTACCTTTGTTATAAAAGTTAAGCCTTTTACTTCTTACATCCTTTTCATCTTTATGATTGTTATTTAAAATACGTGTTTTAAATAATTATGTTAAATATAGGGGAAATGAAGTAATTAATAGGAGTATATTCATGATACATCAAGTTTCGATAGGCAATCACTATTGTTACAAAGATTTATTATTAAGACATTGGTATCACTAAAGTTAGCTTTAGCTTTGGTAGGGAGTTATTATGAATGATATTAACGATTATGTAGATAGTTGTTAAACCGTTTACTTTCTACTTCCTAAAATCTCTTAACAAATGTCTTCTTTATTTAGAATATATAAATATATTCAGTGTTAATGTTAATATTAGAGTTGATAAGTAACTTAAAAGGAGCTGAAGATTATTTTTTACTTATAAATCAAAACATGCATGTTTGTTGGTAGGGCCTTGGATCGTTGTAACGTTGTCGATTCGAATCGTGATCGAAGTAACAGTAGTTTTTCATTGGTCAAGTGGTGGACGAATTGTTCTAGGTTTGGCAGACCGCTAGCCGGTCTGCACTGTAATTTGTATAGCTAATTGTTTGGCCCATACCCTAAAGTGAAATGCAACGTACTATACTCGATCTACACCCAATGCAATAAGTCCACACAAACAATACACTCAACTTTCAGTCAGTATAATTAACTTTACTGTAAGTAAAATTAACTTACTATACTATACGTAGTACTATTTTAATATTGGCGGATTTTTAGTTTGTGCGTGTACGCCAGTGTAGTTAACTAATATTTTATAGTTAGCGTTAAATAGCGACCTTATTAACTTTCCAACCACCTATTAATTACAATTAACCTCCATACCAAATGAAACACAATTGCACGTAAATTAACCCCGTTTGCTATTATTTGCCTTAAGGCTCCGAGGTCCGAATTTATCAACTCCTACAAAAAGTTCGTTCGTCATAAGTCTTTGTAAACCTCCACTTTAACCATGCTAATTAAATAGTTTCACATCATCAATTTCCTGGCAGTTTTCCAGTTTGCCAGCATATTCCCGGTCGCTGAAACGTAACCTAAACATATCAGGCAGCTTATTAACGTAGTCCTAGATACGTATAATTAGTTCATTACTATTTATAAACTTTTTCAAAGCCTTATTAGATACCGCCTTCGTTATAGTATTAGTCGGATTGTCTTTACCATCAGTTTATTAGAACTCCTTAATCTCCCTTCCTTCGTATACATTACGAAGTGCTCTTACGTTGATTATCAGGCGTTTTTCACTGGTGTTTCCCAACTTCTAAAGGTATTCGAATAAGATCTTCAAGTCGGTATAGATTACCACCAGAATAGGAAAGATCTTTAACTGCTTGGTAATAAAGATAAAGGTTTCTTATAGTGTTATATCTACGTTAAAACCTTTCATTATACCGTAAACTTCTGAGGCTAATACATTTCATATAATCCTTTTACATTTAACGAAGATTTAGTAAATCAGTTTGCTATTAATACTAAACTGGTTTTCCCGCATATTTTAATTAACTAAGATTATCAAAAGTCAGATTTGTAAAGATAGATTGGTGTTATTTATAAAGAATCTATTCATAAATATTATTAAGTTAGCCTTCCACAAGTCGATTAGGATTATATTAATCTCGCGGTCTAGGTTTCATTTCAACTAATCGAACCTTTTTTACAGCCGGTAAAATTCATTATTTACCGGATTCTATACTTGTGCCGCGATAAAAAAGATCTTAAAAGGTTTTCAGTTAATATAAGATAACAATATAGCTGCTAAAAACACGCTATTCTAAGTACCATTAGGCCTTAGCCATGGCCTTTTTGTTAATTATAACAAATGCAATGTTCTAACCCTTATAGAAAAAGCTAAGGCCGGTATTAACATTAAATATACGGATTGAAAATCTATTAATGTTAAGTTAGCCTCCTTTGGTCAACGTTGTAACTGGATTATAATTACAGAATTTGTAGTCGTTAATCGTTTGCTATTTTAATATTATACAGTAAGCCGTTTTAACGAAAAGGGTATCGTTGATTTACATACCTATGACACTGAAGTTCTTTCCCTATATTACTAACAAGTACGGGTTATATATTAAAATTTTTATTGTTAGCTATAATTTCAAGTGTAATTAGTAGGTTGAAAACCAATAAACGCTTAATTTAGCTAATCCGTATAATGTATTAATACATCGTATTACCGCTCCTAAAAGTTAAATAACAAGTGGTTCCTGCAAAGACTTTAGTAATATAATCTGTTATAAATCTGTTTCTAATTAAGTATAAGTTGGCGTTATATTACGGCTATTAATTGTAAATTTAGGTTTGATTTTAGTTAGTAAACTCATCAATAAAATTAATACCAAACGTTAGTTAATTTTTAAATCTTCAGCAACTATGTAATGATCCAGTTTTTGCTTTGATCGCCGTATCCTTAAGCGATAAAATCTAACTTTTTGTACGGCCGCCCCGTAGTTTTACCTTTAACCTGATAGATAATTTTCGACTTAAAGATCGTAAATTTCAAATTCAAAAGATTAAAATCGATTTTCGATAAGAATTGTATAACCCTTTAAGTTAATAGGCCGTTAATTTCAACTTTATCGCTTCTCTTAAAAGGTTTACTGGAGGTCTTAATACTCCTTTATATTCGGAGCTTTAATATTAAGTTTTCGTTATCCTTTTCATTTTGCTTACCTTAATAGTATTATAAATGTGACCTGGTGTATATTTTCCCTCCTAAACGTTTCCCTCTTTCGGGGGACGTCCGCGCTCGCAACGTTCCATCGGCTTATCGATCACAGGTAAAGGAAAATTGGATTAATTCAGTCGTTTAACTTAAGGGTCTTCATCGTTAATAATCAAATATAAGGTTTAAACTAAGTAATTCGAAAAAAATACAAGACTGTTAGCAGTTTTAATAACCACTTCAGAGTTCGTGATACTTGAAATTTTGTACGGGTCCTCCTATTCACGCGGCTACCACTACACAAAGACTTTACTTTATAACGGCACAGCAAATATATCGATTTTTATAGGGTCGTTTTTGGTGTTAAGGGTATTATTAAATTGGCGGCGTGTCGATTCCCTTTAAAATTACCTTAAAGTTTTTCTGTAAGCTATAATATATTTTCAAGTATTTGCCGATAACGGATATTTACTCGTTAGATATGGGTATACTCCAAATACCAATAACGTTGTCATTAGACCGTCAAGGTCCATAATATCGTTCAGGCCCTTTACCTCCATTTAAGACCCTGTTTCCAGATCTGTAAAGCTTCCAATTTCTAACATATAGATATTATATATTCGGCAAAGTAATGCTTATACTTTTTTAAACTTTTTAATGATTTAGTAAGCTTTTATAGGTACATATTTACGCTAAATATACATTATCTTAGTATTTTCCTAAAACTCTACCACCGTAAAGTTGGTACTAGCATTATAAATGATGACGTTAGGTGGACTCAGATACGTATCAATTTACAATATCCTTAATGTTTCCTACCAATTCTTTGTCGAAAGGGACTTTAGAAACTTATCCCCGTCAAAAGAGGGTACAAAATGAACGACATAAAGAATATACTTATTATCCAAGTAAAATACATTAATATAAATCTCGTAATTAAAGCCCTTATCGTCTTTTAATATAAATTTAAATTTCCGGTGGCTTAGATATATGTTTAACAGTAATAATGAAGTCTTTAGATAGCTTTTAAGGTAAATTATTCCACATATATATGACTTATGGACTTTATTAGTTTTTATAACCTATTAGCGACTGTGTAGTTGAAGCGCAAGTATAGTTAACGTATTTCCGGTTCCGTTAGGTTTAACATTATTACTTCAAAACCTTAAAAATGAAACTATAAGTGCCTCCACTTAAAGGTAAGTAGAAAGTTTTAACTGTTTTTAACTAGTTCGTTTATATTAACATCAACATTAACGCCGAGGGTATTTATATCCTCCAAGTAAAAAAAGAAAGGGGTAGTAGATTTAGGATATAAAACGTAACTGCTTTTACAACAGTTTAAACTACCGTTATCCTTAGTGATAATAGTTATTTACCTGGTTTAAACCCAACTTTAGCCTTACTAATATAGTAACGATTAATATTAATAATTATAGTACTTTCCCTCCATAATATTACGTATTGTAAATAACCTTTTATTAAGTACCTTATTACCCCTGTATTTGGTTTCATATCTTAAAACGTGTAATTCGCATAACGATCATGAAGGTTAAAGGTATATAGGGTTAATGGCTTAATTAGGGTAAAGGTAGGGGGTCTTACTACCTAAATGGCCTAAAAGGGCGTGGTTGACTAATTACTAGGCCGTATTAGGAGTAGTATCTTTATATTACTTAATTTTCTTAGTGGTATTATTGCTGTTAATTAACTCATTGCCTTCGAAGTTTGCGATTCAATCCAAGTAATCTTGTTTACAAGTTATAGTGTATTGGATGTAGTATATTACATTTCTGTTATTTTTCTCGACGGTGGGGTGTCAAGTTAACCAACAGCTAAACTTGGCACAAATTTAAAATTTCCTTCCACTATTACGATAATAGTGTTTACGGTTAGCAGGTTCGCCTAAATTTTAACCTTGTTAACGTTAACGTAATTATTACCTCCAATATTTGGTCGTTAGGCTAAACTTTAGGCGTTACAGACGCCTGTAACCGTATTTACGGTCGACGCAATTAACTATCATAAGGTTTTCTTTATCTACGTTAAGGAAATTACCGTCTTAAGGATATATTTTAAGCGATTTTTGTATACGCGTTGTTACAGTGGTAAACTAGAAACGTAACTAGCTAAAACAGCCTTTTCAAGTGATATTTAAGCGGTATAGAGCGTATTTAAACTCTCTAACACCTGTAATTACTACTTATACCTACTCGCCAAGTGTGGCTTCGTTAACGTAGACTTTCCCTATTACTTATTATCATAATATTAACTTGTTAAATATCTGATTTAATATATTCATTGGTATTTCCTCCTCTTTTTTCTTTACCATTATCATAGTCCACCGCATAGTGACCTAGTTTATTTAATATTGGGTGAGGTAAACATCGTATTCGAAATGACTTTTTATACTATCGTATATCTTACGAAACGTGGTATCTCGAGTAAAAAAAGTTAGGTAATAGTCTCCGGCGTTCCCTATAAAGATTTCAGGAAATAATAAGTAAAAATATAAAGGGGAAACCTTTATCCACTTACAAATATTTTAAAAAAGAATTATTTTCGTTATTCGTTTATAAATCGTTCCAAATTTTAACAAAACCAACAAAAAAACTTATAATTAATATTAACCATTTCAAAAGGTTTTGGGACCAGATTGCAATAGTTATTCTAATCTTCCTTAGTATTTCCTGGAAGTTTAAGTCCTAAAGCTTTCGAAATATGGTATTAGGGGTAATTACCAGTCACTTAGACCGAGGGGTAAAGTCTTTTAATAAAACCCGTAGTAGGATTTCGCGTATAGGCAAACTTACTATAGAAAGACTTTTAAAGGACTTATCGATTAAATTATTAAGAGGATATAAATACTTAAACGTTTTTAAAGGTTTAACGATTTTGCTTAATTTACTGGTAAAGGGCTCTAACGTTAATAACTCTTACTGTATTAGTAACTGTCGCTTCGCGCGTTTTATCCCCGCCGAAAGCATAATCTATATTATTATGTAAGGGCGTTAAATTACCGAACAAGTTAATGGGTTTTTTATCGTCAACGTGTAAAAAGGTTTAACTTAATTAAGGGTAAAGGGAAGGTTCCCTAAATCGGGTATGAAGACGGTAAGGTTCCTTAATACTATTTTCCTTAGGGTATAGGTCCTAAAAGTATTTTTAAAACTTGGCTAAATCGAAACGTTTTTATATTATTTTAGTATTACCCTATACTAATACATATACTCCTTGTAGCTTAAGTTTTTCCCTAATCTTTATTTTAACTCCTTTTCGTATTGAAGTTGATATATTAATAGTCTAGTCGTTAAAAAGGTTACTAAAATTACTAAAAGCGTGGTTGGGGTTATTAATATTGCTATATTTTACGATATAGTAGCTCAAGAAGTTTATAAAGTGTTTTTCTGTTAAGTTTTTGTTAATATCCTACCCATAATGATCTTCGTTGTATAGCTTCGTAAAGAGGGATCCTAGGGTGTCAATCCCTTTTTAAATCCCTTAAGTAGGTGTCATCTTAAGGTTTAGGGCGATGTAAGACTTTGTAAACAAAGGACTTGGTAATCTAGGACGTGAAAACTTGGTATTTTGGCGTATAGTCGCGTGAGAACTTAGCGATTCAGCGTGAAGTCGCTTGACGTGGCTTTCTCGGCGCGACTTAGCGATTCTTGGTGTTTTTGCTCAGGATAACGATCTTAGCTATTAAATAAACATAGGAAAGTAAAAAGGGTAAAGTAGGGACAAAGGTTTGGTGTAAAGGGTAAGGTCGAAAGTCGTTTATTATTAGTAAAAAACTAAGGTTAAAAGTTGTTTCACGTAATCATTTATTCTTTTTTTATAGTAATAACATCCATCACAGTAATAACTTAGCCGTTTTCCAACTTGCCAAACTTGAAGACTTTTAACAGTTAATTCCAACGTCTTTAAGAAAGATCTGGTAAAAATTCAATAGTATTTTTAACAAAGAAACCGTCGCTACCTATAGTATGCTGTAAAACCTGGCGTAGCCTAAAGGTCTTCCCTAAGTATTGCCGTAACACTGACACAATAATAATGGCACTTCGCAAAAAAAATTCCTTTACTCTAACGATAACGTAAATCGTAATAACCGGAAAGTAGCCTTTTCTTTTACTTAGCTAATCCGTGAGTAACTCAATAAGCACTAATTAGTGTCAGTAGGGCCTTAGATCGTTACAATGTTGTCGATTCGAATCGTGGTCGAAGTAACAGTAGTGTTGCATTGGTCAAGTGGTGGACAAATTATTCTAGGTTTGGCAGACCGCCAGCCGATCTACACTGTAATTTGTATAGTCAGTTGCTTGGCCCGTGCCGTAGAGTGAAGTTCAACATACTACAATGGACTTACACCCAATTCAGTAAGTCCGCACAAACAATATACTCAACTTGCAGTCAATATAGTCAACTTTACTGTAAGTAAAGTTGACCTACAGAACTGCTTGTAGTACTATTCCAACAACGTTTTTATTTTGAAAATCCAAAATTAACGGTAATAAATTTGACGAAGTTGAAAATACAATAATTATACCAACATCTTGATCACACAACCGTTGACAAACTATATGAAGTTCTCAGGTCCACTAGGCACAAAATTGTGAAATAATTTATAGTAAAAGCTATGAAAAGGCTTTTTACTATTCACAACCCCATTTTTAAATACCTAAGAAAAACAAATTTATTTTAAAGAATAATAAGGACTTGAATTGCAAGATTTTAACTGTCGTTTTTTTATAACGAACTTGTTTTTGCGTTATAAACTCGATAACCTTGTTTCAAGCCGTTAAGTTTATTAAATCTCTATCGGAAAAAGATATCCAAAACGAGTTAAAGATGTTGTTAATTAACACGTACCTAGGATTACTGTAGATATTATTATATATCACTATAGTTAGTATACGTTGTGACTACCTTGTAGGTCATATGGCAGTATATGATACTACAAAGTACACTCCTGTAGGGTGTATGATAACGTGTTACGTTGCAGACTGCACTCTTGCAAAGTGCATGATAACGTGTTACGCTGCAGGATACATTTTTACAAAGTGTATTAATGTGTGGCGCGGCCTAGAAGAGACGTTGGCAGAGTGCATGGTAGAGTGCTACGCTTTGGATAAGAGTTTATAAGCTCTCACCTGAGGCGTGTACTCTCTGGATACCTTTTTTCCCTTTCTTTACAACTTATCTTACTAGTTTAATATATACAATGTTTATGATTACTTTTCTATTCTTTTATGTTTACGTAAATAGGTAAAGACCTTACCGATATTAATTAGTAGTCGACTCAGTCGATTATAAATAGCCTAGGAAAAAAGAGAAAAATCTAAGTTAAATGCCTATAGTGGGATATAATAACTATCCTAATTATTAGTATTTTAATATTACTACTTATAAAAACTATACAGGAGTGTAGAAATGAGCGAATACGCCTTTAAAACCCGAAACATAAAAAAATTATAAAGCCTGAAATAACTTTAAAAAAGACAACTTTAATGCAATATTATTAACTCGATTGGTACCCTGTTTACTAAAAACCCTGTTACGTTATCCTTCAATTCGTTTTAGCGCTTTGGACGTACTCTTGTACTTTTTTAAAAACGTTCTATTACGTATTAAGCCACGTAAACCAAAACTAATAACTTTCAGAACCTTTTATTAAAACTCATTCGATCTAAATGCGATATACAAACTGTTTGTACACTTCAGAAGTAGTCAAGATGCGATAAATAAACCTTTCGCATACTTCAGGAGCGGTTAAGACGTGATAACCAAATCGCTTACAAATGTTGAAAACGGTCAAAAAATAACTTTTGGAATGCCCCCGCAATTACTCACACCCCAAAAGCAATAATCAAACCGTCTACATACTACAATCCATTTTAATATAAAAGGAAAAATATTCGAAGAAGTTTTTGTACACTTACCAAAAGATTATAAAGGTTTACCTGTATACGGAACCCGAAAAAAAAAAAGGCGAAACGTATATTTCGACGGGTACCTTTAAAGGGAGGAAAAGTAAAATGTTTCATGTAGGCTACGCCTTGAATAAAAGGCCTAAATATGGTATTAATAACACAACTTTAAGGAACGGAGGCATCGTAATAGTATTTTAGGGCGTATTGTTAAAATACGAAAGGTTTAAATATACAATATGGGCCGCGGTTTTAAAAAAAGGAAAGTTTTAGATGAATAGTCCGGGCCGTATCTTTAAAAGGAAAAAAAAACCTAAATAAACAGTCTGGACCGCAGCTTTAAAAGGAGGAAGATGTGTATATCGTTATTTATCCTTATAGATAGTATATTTAGGTAGCAGTATATTACGTTGTAAGGTACACTCTTGAAGTATGATACGATCACGTGTCATGCTACAGGCTGTACTCTTGCAGAGTATATGATCACGTTTCATATTATAGGCTATACTCTTATAGAGTATATGATAACATGACACGCTGCAGATTATACTCTCATGCGTGGAGCGGTTTAGAAGCAGGTAATCCAAAGTGGTACGTTTTGAGCGAGGGCTTATAAGCTTTCACCTGTAACGCACACCTCTGAATACTTCTTCTTGATTATTATCTTGATTTTTATATTACAACTATCAATCTAAAGATTACTCTTTGAAGACGTTATATTTACGTGAATATTTTAGGCTTTAGACCTAGTGATACTGATTAGTAGCCGACTCGGTCGATTACAGACAGATTAGGAAGAAGAGATAAGTATTCGTTGAATACCTATAGCGGAATGTTGTAGCGGTACCAATTGTTTGTGCACCAACACTTCGTTTTTACAAGAATTATACGCCGACGTGTACAAAGACTATAAAGACTGAGTGAATTGAAGAAGGAAAACTTTAGCATGATATTATTAACCTCTGCTTGGCGCTCTATCTGTTAAAAGCCCTGTTACGCCACCATTAACCCCTGTTTAGCGCTTTTACGTACTCGTGCACTTTTTGGAGAGCGTTCTATTACGTACCAGGCCACGTAAGCCAAAATCACCAAGTTTCGAAACCTTTTATCAGGACCTACCGGATACCAGGCCACGTAAGCTAGAAAAATCACCAAGTTTTTCGGAACCCTTTACTGGAACTTACCAGATACCAGGCCACGCAAGCCAGAAAAACCACCCAGTTTCGGAACCTTTTATTAGGATTTACCGGATACCAAGCAACGAAAACCAAAATTACCAAGCTTCAGAACCCTTTGCTGGGACCTATCTTGAAGAAGGAAAACTTTAACACGATATCATCCACCCTTGTTTGGCGTTCTATCTGCTAAAAGCTCCGTTACACTACTATTAACCCTTGTTTGGCGCTATAACGTATCCAGTCACTTCTTAGAGAGCGTCATATTACGCACCAGGCCACTAAAGCCAAATCGGTTATATACCAAGCAACTAACCGATCCCTCTACCAATTTCTGCTACAATACTTTACTATGGACCGACTCGCATACTGGATCACATACTTTACCTTACCCATGTTTCCTTTGCTCTACCTACCTTTCACGTTCGCCTTCGACTCGCATACCGGATTATACATTTTACACTAGCTATATTCCCTTTACCCTACCCACCTCCCTACGATTCGCCCTATTTGTTTTTAGTTTCTTTTGCCTTGTTTGTTCCAAATTTACTTACGTTCGCCTTATTTTCAGTTTCGTTTGCCCTGCTTGTTCTAAGTTTATTTGAGTTTTCCTAACCGCTTAGCTAGTGTGATGCTAGTAAGCACTAATAAAACTTTTCTACGTTCGTTTTCTTTTTTTTTTTAGTTTCGTTTGACCTGTTTGTTCTAAGTTTATTTGAGTTTTCTTTTTAGCTGCTTAGCTAATGTGGCGCTATTGTGCGCTAACAAAACTTTTCTACATTCTCTCTTTTTCTTGAGTTTCGTTTGCCCTACTTGGTCTTTTTCAGTTTTTTTTTAGCCGCTTGGCTAGTGCGGCGCTACTAAGCGCTAACAAAACCTTCCTACGTTCGCCTTATTTTTAGCTTCGTTTACTCTATTTGTTTTAAGTTCATTCAAGTTTTTTTTTTAGTTTTTTTTTTTTTTTTTTTTTTTTTTTTTTTTTTTTTAGCTGTTTTGTTAGTATGGCGCTATTACACGCTAACAAAATCTTTTCCCGTTCGCCTTGTTTTATTATTATTTTCGTTTGCCCTATTTTATTTCATTTCAGTTTATTTGAATTTTTTTAGCCGCTTGGCTAATGTAATGCTACTAAGCGTTACTAATTCGAGACGCCCATTATGGCCCCAAGACCAATAACACTGAAGGAGGCCAATGCTTCCTTCGACCTTCTGGTCAAGCATATAGGAATCAGAAAGGCTGTGATACAGGAAATTGACCTAGATTTTTGGAACAATACCATCGATTCGCTAGTTGAGGAACTTAAACCTTATATCCCCAACACATGCATTTTAACTGCTATGTTTCGCTATTGGGAGGAGGAAATCCAAGGATCTGACTTACAGGACGAATTCTATGACAATTTTTCGGTTTGGAGGCTGGATATGTGGCAAAGAATGAACTCTAATATTGCTAAAGCCTTACGAATTTACCTAAGAATTAGAGGAATTAATACTCCAAGAGGTAGAAATGGGTGCCTTGTGAAGGCCTTATTCGAAACAGCACAACTTACCGACGTACAAGAATGGAAGGAAAAAGATTTATACCTTACGGACTTTGTAAAAGAATGTTACCTCACGACACAAAAGAGACTGTTATTGGAACGAGGAGGACGAGGCATAAGACGACCTAGTCTTATACCTATACCCTAGGCCAGGAGCAGGGAACAGAAGGATGAAAACTTGTATATGTAACACAAACCATACCTTTAGAAAAAGGAAGAAAAAGAAAAGATTGCTCCCATACTCTTACAAGAGAAGGAGGGGCCAAGTACACAATCTAAGTCACAGTCTCAAAGCGAGGGAGGGCTACGAAAAGAAAAGAAGGAAGGCCTAGATACATAGTCTGGGCCGCAACTGTAAAGGGGGGGGGAAAGGCTACAGGAGGACAAAGGGCCAGATTTGCCACAAATAGGAGAGAAAGGGCTATAGGAGGAGGAAGAGCCAGATCTGCTACATATATAGTCTGGGCCATAAAAGGGGCTACAGGAAAAGGAAGGCTTATGTGTACAACTCAAACCACACTCTCAGAAAAAGAAAGGAAAAGGGTTATAGGAGGAGGAAGGGTCAGATCTGCCACAAATAGGAGGAAAAGGGCTACAAGAGGAGGAAGGGCCAGATCTACTACACACGCATTTTCCAACCGACCACAAATCACAGGATCTGTTACAGATACAACAAACGTATCGCTCTCTTTTTTCAAAATATGTTACACCACACAAATCTGAGCCGATACTTGAGGAGGAAGAGTAGCCAGATACTTTATACGCAGCTGTACCTTTACAAGAAAACAAAACCGCTCCTATTACCACGGAAACAAGCGTTCCTGTTACCATAAAAACAAGCTACCGAAGGCAGTATTTCACTACTGTTACCCATGTACAACGCATTGACATACGTATTTATAACATATATAATGCTTTTGATACTTGTTACAACTATCAACGTCACGAGGAAGGTCATGTAACTTAATTCGCAATATATCACTGCTTTATTATAAGCAAAAGAACATAGAAGAGAAAAGAAAGAAGTTTTGCCTGGAACGATGGCATACACCACTTTCACTACTGGATCCAGAATATCACCTAACCACTGTCACTATCAACTAAGGAATATCGCTACTATACAACTAATACGAACCGCACTACGACAATACTGTTACTACTGGATTACGAATACGAACCAAAGCTATACTGTCACTACTAGTTATGGAACGCACAAAGAAATAAGAAAATATTGCCTGTATGGATATTATTATATATCTTCATAGATAGTATATTTAGGTAGCAGTACATTATGCTGTAAGGTACACTCTTGAAGTATGATACAATCACGTGTTATGCTACAAGCTTTACTTTTGCAGAGTATATGATCACGTGTTATGCTACAAGCTATACTCTTGTAGAGTATATGATAACGTAACACGCTGCAGATTATACTCTTATGCGTGGAGCGGTCTAGAAGTAGGTATTCTAGAGTGGTACGTTTTGGGCGAGGGCTTATAAGCCCTCACCTGTAACGTACACCTCTAGATACTTCTTCTTGATCATTATCTTGACTTTTATACTACAACTACCAATCTAACAATTACTTTTCAAAGATCTTATATTTACGTGAATATTCTAGGCTTTAGACCTATCGACAGAAGCGCTAAAACAACGTCTAGCACTCAACTTTAACGAAGGGAAGGGCTGCAATGGCGCTTCGAAACGCGACCTCAGGAACAAAAGGGGCCACAGTGGAATAGGCGTCCTGGATATCGTGTTAGAAACGCTCCTATTAACAAAATATGCTCCAAGTATCGTATTAAAAGCGCTCCTAAGAATAAACGACGCCTATAAATACGCATTAACACCGCTCCTACCTACGTAAAGCGCTTTGAATTACATATTCGGGACGAAGGCAATGCTTTTAATAGCTGACACTATTAACAACGTAACTATGGAGATTATGTGACCTAAACGCCTTTACTTTACTAATAAGAAGAGGAAAAGAAAACAAACTTTGCTCAAACCGATGGTATATACTACTATCATAATTAATTCAAAACGAAATTACATTACTATCGTTATTAAACAAATAATTCAAAGCTTGAATAAACTATACCATTACTATTAGATTACGAATACGAATCGTATTAAAATTTTATTACGACTATATTACGGATGTGAAACGCATTAAAACTATATTATCATTACGAAATTATAAATACTTACCATATAAAAAAAGAAAGGATTATCTATATAGATATTATTATATGTTACTATAATTAGTATAGGCTAAGACTACCATATAAGTTATATAACAATATATCACGCTATAAGGTACACTCATATAAAGTGTATAATAACGTGTTACGCTACAGGCTACATTCTTTCAGAGTGTATGATAACATGTCACGTTATAGAATACACTCTTACAAAGTACATCAATACGTAACGCGGTCTAAAAAAGATGTTGGAAAAGTGTATAGTACAGTGCAATGCTCTGGGTAAGAGCTTATAAGCTCTCACCTGAGGTGTGAACTCTCTGAATGCCTCTTCTCCCTTCTTTTACAACTTATCTTACTACTTTAATATATACAATCTTTACGATTACTCTTCTCCTCTTTTACGTTTACATGAGTAGGAAAACCCTTTACCGACAATTACTATAGGTCATTGTTTATAACACTAAACCTAACTTTATAACAGTGGAATTCTAGACTAATTTTGAAATAATACGTATTTAATATACATAGGTATTTGTTAAATTCTACTATAATATTGTAAATATTAAAAGTTAATATATATTACTTTGAAAATAATATGCCATTTTAACGTTAGATATTGAAAACTTTACAGACCAAAAAGAATATTTTTAACTAGAGGTGAAATTCCTAAATAATACTATAAAACTCAATGTTCTGATATCAATTTCATTGGGTTTTAAAGCCTATTATCGTACAAAGAGTGAATCTATTTCACTATGAAACACTTAGAAAATGGTTACGGCATACGGAAATGTTTTGAAGAAACTACGCAAGGAAGTTTCTAGGCTCCAAATTAATAATACGTTTAATATTGAAAATGTCCCCTTAACAATGAACGCGTTAACTTTGATATGATAAAAAAAAGTTTTCGTAAAAAGAAATCCGGTTAAATGGGATAGATGATTTAATATATTCAATATTTAAATCTAAAAGTAGTTGTTAAAACTGTTGATGATCCATAATATTCCGCATCTCCCAATTCAAACATTATACAATGGCAATTACCAAGGAAGATTTTGAAACCGGGTGAATTATTCAATATAACCTAATTTTACTAGTAATTGATACGCTGATTAAACGATAGCCGCGTCGCTAAATATTGAAAAAACGGAACATTAAGGATAATAATGAAGAAATATATACTGGAGCACACATAACTATTTGAATTAATATAAAAGAAAAGAATAACTAAAATTGGTAATCAATCTTTTCATGTAAAAAACCAGTAAACCACTAGGTAAACTTTTTGAGAGGAATGATAAAGTTGAGATTCATGGAATATTTATACGAGTGGTTGTATGATTTGTGTTTAAACGCAACATAAACCTCAGCGGAACTAACGTTATAATTTCCAAATCAAGGATTATAAGAGAAAGTAAAGGAAAAATCACGGATAATCTACAGGAAACTTTACGTTTCATTATTCAAGGATACAGTAATAAAAGTAAAAATTGGATTATAACGTAATCTCTAATAGTTTAAAAGATTGATTAACGTTTAAAAATCGTATTAATGATAAACATGGAGGTAAATACAAATATGTAAATCTGGCTTTAATGGCTGTGATATTATTTAAACGTACACTCAGTTGGTAACTTATTTTAAAAGGATCGTTTTGTTGGAATTACTTTTCTAAAATCGTGGTAAATACTTATTGAAAACCGTTATATAATATATTATACCATTATGTGACTTTTTCGAAGTAGGTATATATTGATTTTGAACTTACTAATCATATTTTCAATTTAAAATAAGTATGAACTTCTTTATTTATAACCTTCATTTATTAATCATGCAATTAAATGATGATTTTAGTATAATGAGTATACAAATTAATGATGCACGTTTTCTCAAAATGATTAGCTTCGTAAAAATGAAACAATATACTATTAAAAATTCAAATTTCTAAGAGTTTAAGCCTATTGAAACTTTACCTAAAGGTTGATATTCCGACTTCAACGGATAATTTATCATTAAACATGGAATTTACTATAATAGGGCGTAATAACTTCATTTCCATCTAATATATCAATGTATTGATCTACATAAAATTAATTAGACTAAAATTGTAAAAGCATAACAATGCTTTCAACAATGCTTTTATGGTAATTTTATCGCGATTGTATTACAATAAAAGGCGTTATGAAACCTGTATATTATAAAATAAGCCCAAAATTCAATTAATTAAGGATTGTACTTGTTTTAAAAAATGTGTTAAATAAACAATTTAAACTAAAGGATTGATATTGTTTCAATTAATTTAATGAGGGTTGAATCAATAGTTTTGATGGACATTTATTTCGTAAAAAATGATAAGCTGTGGTTATCAATCGGACTTTCTGAAATAATCGTTCATGATGATAAATGATAAAATAACTAATTCTATATTATCAGGAACCTAATTTACCAAACCTACGTTAAGTGTGAAATGATTACACGAAATTTACTTGTTTTCGAAGTTTACGGAATAATAACTAGTTTCGATATAAGTACATCCATAGAAAACCCCTTGATAGCATTACGAAATAATGAAAGATTCTACACATTCCTATTTTCATCTGCACCAATTGAAAAAAAAAATACTGAAATACTTTTCCAAACTGGAATTCACGAGCAAAAACATTTGAATAATTCATATAATGGTTTTTAATAGGGCTTATAAAAACAATAAAATTTAAAGTTTTTTTTGTATTGATAATAGGAATAATTGGGCTAATTTCATAATAAAATCAACAAAAAATAGGCCCTAAAAATGTATATGAATAGTAAGAAACTAATTAAACGAATTAAAAACTACGTTAAGAGGCTACATCTTGAAATATTACGTATTGGTGGGTAGGAAAAAGGTAAAAGTATATTAACAAATTCAACAAATGAAATTTGTTTAATAAAATATACTTAATTAATTTAAATAATTAAGTTTACTATAAAATATACTTAATCAATTTAAATAATTAAGTTTACTATAAACCTGTATGTATTTATAGCAAGAGATTGAAGTGAAAAAGTATTGAAGTACTTGTTTGCGGAATTATAAGTAGTAAAAAACAAAACTACTATACAAATAACAATAGAAAAGGTATAAGAGAGCATTTGCGCTACCATTTTTTTTTTAAAAAAAAAAACTTATTGATACTGGTACTATAAAACTGAAAAGATATTGATATTGAAATAAACTTAAAGTTAACTGTAATAACAATATATTGATAGTAATAAAATACATATTTTAATGTAAGGTACAAGCTAAATAATTACAAATATAAAGTATTGTACAAACCGGATGGAAATTTCTCAAATATAAAAAAACAATGAATTCACCACCTAACTACTGCAATACTACTGTTACTTTGCTCTATACACGGGCTCCTACCTCGGTTTTTCAGCTATACAGGGCCCTCCCCTTTCGGAAGGCCCAAACGGTCGTATTCTTGAAGCGATTAGACGCTGGGCAGGAACTGAGACAGCCGCATTATATGGTCCAACCAAGGCTGCAGTTTATACGCCTACGGGTCTCTAAAATGCGGAGCACCCTAAAGTCTTGATTGGAGGGATAGCGGGTGGTTATGGCGGCCCTTGAATGCCCCGCGGACCCGCGTTCCGACCCCTCCCGCCGGTATCTACAAGCATATTTCGTAAAAGCTATTATAATTCCTCGTAAGAGATACTATCCGTTAATAGTAAAATAAAAAATATTATTGTTACTTTAACCACTTTGCATTGGAAGCATTACAATGTCCAAAGATCTATCAACATATAGTAATGTATGAAAACATAAACATAATATTGCATAAAAATTGAAAAGTGTTTATTTGAATTTATTTTGAACGTTTACCAAAAAGGTGTCTATCAATCATTGATTTACTAACGTAATTATGTTTTTATATAGTAGTTAATGCTAAATTTTAGGGGTTGCAATATTTTTTTTAAATCGTTTCACTCGAAAATTCTCATAAATTTGTTTTATTTACATGGTTGTAAATGATTACGTCGGATGCTTAAATTTCTTCGTCGGCTTTCATACTAGAATTAACAGCTCGGACGTTCATATTCTAGGCTTCAACGATTAAACAATGAAATGATTAAATTATATTTATATATAACCCGTAATTAGGTCGCTATATTAAAACTGTTGAAGGAGTTTAGAATCATAAGGATAATTAATAAAGCTGGTAATTTTAGAGTTGAAAATTTTAAATTTAAACAGTTGTATTTGATTAAAAAGATGGTTTATTTATACATAAAATTATATATCGATTTAAAATATATGTTTTGATTAATAGATTTAAACTATTCATAGGTTTTAAGATGTTGTAAAGTTTTCGATTCGAATCGTTGAAAGTAACAGTAGTCTTGCATGATAAAGTGGTGGATGTATTGTTTTAGATTTTGCAGATTTCTAGCCGGTTTACATATTAGTTTGGATAGCTAATTGCTTGGCTTGTACCCTGGTATAAAGTGAGTATATATTGTTCTTGATCTTACAGTAAATTCAGAAAATAATATAGTCAACTTTCAATTGATATAGCTAACTTACTTAATAGTACAATTGACCAACCGCATTGTAATTACTAATATTCCAATACTAATGGCTTTTCATTTTGTACGCGTACGCCACTATGTTCAATTATTTATTTTTGATTGCCACCGAATTATTTCTTCTTCAATTAACCAAATGCCTTCTAATTCCACAACCAAATTAACCCTAATTACCCCACGGTTTCGAGTTCCAGTTTTATTAACTCTCGTATATAGTTTTTCCGGCACAAACTTATACAAAACTCTAACTTAACCGTGTTAATTAATCACATCGCCAACTTCATTTCTCTAATAATATGCTAATTTTCCAGTGTACCCCTGTTTACATCCTTATTTATCTGTATATAATTTGAATTTGTTAATTAACGTCTCAACGTAGCTTTCCATTAGTATAGTCTACTTATTACCGTTCATAAACTTCTTTGGAGCTTTATTTAAAGTTAATTTCGTTATAACATTATCCAGATTATCTTTACTGTTATTATATTTAAACCTTTCGATTTACCTACCTTTATAAGCTTTGTTAAGTGACTTTAAGTTAATTATGGGGCATTTTGTACGACTCATTCCCAATTTCAAAAACCATTCATATAGGCTTTTCGAATCGATACAAATTACCACCGAAATAGGTAAAATTTTCAGCTTCCTAGAGATGTTAAGGGTTTCGCATATCGCTATACCTATATTAAAGTTGGCTATAATATCTTAACCTTTTCAAGCTAATATATTTCGAACAATCTTTTTACACCTAATTGAAATATAATAAATTGGGTTTCCAGTAATTTATATTTTTTTAATAATATTTCTTTTTCAACGATCGTAATAAAAAAATCAATTTGTAATATCAAGTTGATATTATTTATAAAAGAACGTTTATAAAAATCATTCAATTGACTCTCGACAAGTCAGTCTTAAATACAATAATTCCCTGGTTTAAGTTCTTCATTTTCTAATCCAACCTTTTATTTCATGTATCGTAACTTTCGTCTATCAGGTTTTAAATTTGTATTGTAATCGAAAAATCGTAAAAAGTTTCCGGCTAATATAGGATTGCAATATAACTTCTATAAGCATGTTAATTTTAATGACTTTAAACTTTAGCCATGCTAATATTGTTAACCTTTGCCAAGTTAAAGTATTAACATTTTTGATGAAGTTAAGGTAAATATCAATATCGTTAATATTATATTTACAGATTAACTATTCAATAAATTCTCGATGTTTATCATTCTCTAAACTAGTAATTGGTTTGCAATTCCAAAAATTTAAATTTTTAATTGTTTATCATTTTGATATCACAAATCCAGTAATTCCGAAAGAAATGATATCGTTAATTTATTTACCTACTTGGCCAAAGTCTTTATTTTACGTAATTAGTAAATTCGGGTCGTAAATTTAAGATTATATACTTAATTTTCACCACAAATTGAATTAATATGTTAAAAACTACTAAATATTTATACTTCTCCTCATTTATATACTAACTGAACGTATAATATAACCCTTTCCAAATGGTACTTTTTATAAAGTTACTATTGTACTTCTTATAAAACGATCATTTGTAAAATAATCGCCGATTATATATATATTTATGTAATATTAAAGTTATTCAAGGTAAAATTCCTATTTAGTTTTTCTAATATATTTGTTACTCGTACGATTACTAAACATTAGCTGATGTTTTTAATCGTTAACTATTTTATGAGAATTTAATTTGTATTTTTCTTATCGCTTCTTGAAACTATTGAATGTAATTTTTTGTATAACCTCCCCGTAATTTTACCATTAACCTCGCATCTAATATTGCATTTCAAAATCGCAAAATTTTGGTTTTATAGGTTGAATTCATGTTTAGTTACAAATTATACGACTCCTTGACTAAAGAGTTTATTAATATCAACTTTATCGATTTTTACAAGGCCTACATAAAGTTTTAATTATTTTTTATACGCGAAGTTTGATAGCCAAGTCTTAATTATCTCTTTTTTGCTAATCTAAGTAATATTGTAAATCTGGTCCGATTTATATTCATTATCATTATTGTTTCTTTTTTTTTGTAGTTGTTTGTGTCTTTAATGTTTTATCGGCTTATTGATTACAAAATAAGAAGGATTATATTCGCTAAGTAGTCTGGCTTCAAAATCTTTATCATTGTCATTATTGTTAGTCGCTCTAATATAGGGTTTAACCTAAGTTATGCGGAATATCGTAGGACTATTAACAGTTTTAACAAATACTTTGAAGTTAGTAATACTCAAAATATTAAACGGGTTATTACATTTGCCTAACTTTAGCTATAAAAGAATTTCATTCTATTATGGTATAAATAATATATCGATCTTTATAGGTCTGTTTTTAATGTTAATGGTATTATTAACTGAGCGCCTTATTGATTGCTTCCCTAATTACTTCAATGTATTTCCATCTGTTACAACTATGGTCTAGGTACTTTCCAACGGCGAAAATTGACTTGTTATATAAGGAGTTACTTGAAATACCAGTAACGTTAGTATCAAACCATCAAACCCCATAATATCGTTTAAACTTTTCACCGCTATCTAAAATCGTACATCTTTATCCGTAAAACAATCAATTTCTAATATAAAAATATTATACGCCTTACAAATTAGTGCGTATACCCTTTCGAATTTCCTAATACTTTAGTAAGCCTTAACAGGAACCTATTTACACCAAATCGACATTATTTTAGTATCCGCCTAAAATTCCTCCGCCGTGAAGTTAATATCAGTATAGTGAATAACGACGTTTGATAAACCTAATTAAATATTAATTTACAATATCCTCAACGTTTCCTACGTATTTTTCAACTATAGGCACTTCAGGAACTTAATGATATAGAAAGAGTTTACAAAGTTCACAACGTAAAAAATGAATTTATTATCCAAGTAAAATCCGTTCATATAGTTTCATAATTGAAATACTTGTCATTTCTGAATATAGATTGAAATTTTCAGGCGGGGTAAATATACTATTGGCAATAGGTATATTTTTCATTCATTTTTAAAGCATTTTATTCCATGTTTTTATGCTTTGAGAACCTATGGGTTTTATATAACCTATTGATAGCTAGGTCATTACAACGTTGGTATAACTCACGTAGTTTAAACTGTATAAAAAAAATACAATTTTCTTTAAATTTTTAAAATAAAATCAAAAGTGCGCCTATTTAAAGGATGAAATGAATATCCGGCCGTTTTGAACTAGTTTTTCAACGTTAAAGTCGATATGAATACCGAGGATCTTTATATATTTTAAATAAAAACATAAACGAGGGACTTATGAATATAAAACTCAATCGGATTAGCAACTATTTATATAGCCTTCGATTTTAATAAAGATAACTACTAACCTAAACTAAAGCTAATTTTGGCTTTATGAGTATTTTAATGATTGAATTCTTATAGTTGTAACGCTTTCCTATCGTAATACTAGATATTACGAATAATGTCTTATAAAATGCCTGATTACCTTTGTATTTAGTACAATACCCCAAATATATGGTCCTTGTAACAATTCATAAGATTTGAAGCATATAAGGGGTCAGGTATTTAATTTTCAAAAAAAAAAAAAAAGGGTTTTCACCACTTAAACGGTATAAAAAGACGTATTCGACTAATTAATAACCTGTTTTGGTAGGAATATATTTATACCACATGATTCATTTTAAAGTAACTTTATTGTTAATATTTTCTTTACCCGCATAGTTTATGATATAGTCCAATTAATCCTACCCAGAAGTTGTAAGTTGGGTGCAATATATAAACAATGATTGATGACTTTTTGGAAAAGGGTACCAAGTTGAATAATTACCTAATTTATCATCAATACAATAACTTTTATCATTATTACGACGATAGTTTTTATAGATAATAGATCCGTTTTAGTTTTGTTTTCGTTATTCATGTTAGTTTGGATTTTAATTTAGAGGCCTTGGACCAGGTTTTGAACGTTAGAACCATTTGTATATACGATTAATATAGTATGCTATTACGCTGTTTTCGTTATTCTATTCGTAAAAGTTATCAGTTTAGGGGTATATACTGACTAAGTTTAGTATACGAGTTATTATAATCGTGAATAAGGACCGTAATTAGCTAAAAAAGCCTTTATAGGTGGTGTTTGAACATTATAGAGCGTATTTAAACTAGTTACTTCCTAAAATAACTATTCGTACCTACTTACAAAGTATATTTTCGCTAATATAGGCTTTCCCCATTACTTACTAATACAATATCAATTTATTAAATATTTAATTAAAGATATGAATTAGTATTTTGGTTTCTTTTTTCTTAATTATTATCTTCGTTTACCTCATCGTATTTTAATTCGTGTAATATTAATTAAGGCTAGTATCACGTTTATAGTAACCTTTTATGTTATTGTAAATTTTCCGGAATGTTTTTATTATCTTTAAGAAGGTTAAGTAGTAATCTTTGGCATAATTTATAAGGATTATAAGGAATAGTAAGTAAAAACCTAACAAGCATCTACAACCTTACATAAACTTTCCTAGCATGAGTGTACAGACTACATTATTAAGGAAGGTAAGGGGCTCACACTATAAACCCTAATAGTGCCTACTCTTGAGGGGGGAAAATTAGGTCCAACCGCTTTTAACAGCATCACTTTACATGTATTATATTTCACCATAACATCTTTAATCGGCTCTATAACCACTTGAATCTTTTCCGGAGACCCCTTTTTGGCTATGGAGATCGTCGTCGGCCCGGCGCACCGCCCGTGCAGCGGTGCATCCAGAGAAACAGCCCTCACAACCAACGATTCCGTCCCTTGTTACTTGTGCCAACGTGGCCCTTCAGACTTGAACTTGCACACTGCAAGTTTGATCCCTTTTGCGCTTTAAGTTCTTAAATAAAGACCTTGTTATAAGCGCTCGCACCTAACGGATCTATTTATTTATTTATTTATATATATATTTATTTTTTTCATTAATTTGTGTAGTTTTTCAATTTTTTATTTTTTATTTATTTATTTATTCATTTATTTATTCATTAATTCATTCATTCATTTATTTATCTATTTTTTGTTTTTACTTTTTATATATGTTTTTGTTTATGTATATATGTATGTATATTTGTATGTATTTATGTATGTATGTATGTATGTATGTATGTATGTATGTATGTATGTATGTATGTATGTATATATGTATGTATATATGTATGTATGTATGTATGTATGTATGTATGTATGTATGTATGTATGTATGTATGTATGTATGTATGTATATACTTATTTACTTGTTTATCTATTTATTTATTTACTTTTTTTTATTTATTTATGTTTCATTTATCTATTCATTAATTCATTCATTTATTTATTTATCCATTTCTTTATTTACTTTTGAGCCGTTACCCTCTATGCTGGCGCTCCTCTCGCTTAGCGGAGCCTTCAACTATACTTTGTATACCTTTCTTTGACTATCCACAAAAGACTTTTTACGGTACACCATCCGCTTAGTAGTATAACCTATTTTACGATTCTTTTACACCTCTTGGGCTTATGATCCGTGGCAAAAAGGTGGCCCGGGTTGTGATTTTTCCACCGAGTTGTGAAGTACATCCTTTACCGAGTTGTAAAGTATATCTTCCCTATCTTCACGGGATTTCAACCATGATATATGTATTTTATATGCCCTTTACTCTTTTATAGCTGTCAGATCCTCAATACGAATAGGCGTCGAGCAGGGACTAAGATGGCTGTATATCACGGCCCGGCCAAGACTACAGTTTTTACACCCTTACAGGTCTTTAAACTGTAGGATACTTTAAGGCCTTAGTTGGAAGGCTAGCTTAAGGTTCGATTTCTGTTTAAGGTTTTTATTTTTCGTTTCCGTCATATGGGTAAAGGTTATAAATTTAAGGCAATAAACTTTTCTTTATAGTTATATTTGGTCGAATTCCTTTTTCGAAACACCTAGTGGTGTTCATCTTCTTTTCCACGATACGTGGATAAACTTACAAATATATGGTCCATATTTATGGTTGCCGATAAGTTTATAACACGTAATAAGGACTAATACGGTTGATTATAAGACCTTTACTGTATTTAACATATATGTGCAACAAATTGCTAAAAAAATTAGCTATATGTATTAAATATTAGGTTTTCCACTTTATATACTTATTTGGTATGAGATAGGGTCTTTATTGGTAATAGTTTGTTTAAAGGATTACGCGGTATAACTTAGAAATAGGATTTTTTTTAATAGAGTGATTGTTGTAGTGTAGGAACGTTTAAGTTGTGAGCCTTCCCGCCGGAAGAGGTACCTTATTATATTAGCGAGGGTCACACCATACTAGCTATATAGTGAGTACTATCCGATGATAGTAAATTAAAAAAAAAACCTGACAGGGAAACCTCCATTTATTTACAGATACTAAGGAACGGTATTATCTTCGTATCAAATCAATTGTAAATCTTTTCGTCATACTTTTTCACGTTATTACAAATTTTGGAGAAATCCTTTAGAAACTTGTAATTGATGTTAATTATTTTGACAAGTTTAAGGGAAAGGCTACTATGATTACCCTAATTGTTAATGATGTTTCCTACTGTTAATTTAATCTTTGAAGTCTTAAAACCGCGATAGTAAAGGTAACTGCTAATTGTTTAGCTCTAAAGATAATATCCTATAGTAGGATCTATAATAGATTTACATATGTCGGCGTACCTACCTTAAAAATTTTGGCCTTAAAGGATTCGACGATTTGGAAAAAACCCTTAACGATTACAAGGGAAGTTTTAAAAGCTAAGAAGGATTTCGCAATTATAAAAAAGGTTTAAAGGAATAAAATGATTTTGATTAATTGACCACTGTAAGGCATTGATATCAATTTATTTTCCCGTGTTCGCAACCGCTACTTTACGTGCTTTCACCTCGCAGAACATGCACTTTAAATTATGGCAAGGGGGTATCAAACTACTCAATATATCAACAGGTTTCTTATCGTCGTAATATAAAAAGGTGATGTTAGCGTTGAGGTTAAGATATTCGACCTTATATTAACTTTATTGGCATAGGTGTACGGAATATCTTATTAAGGATGGTAGGGAGCCTACATCGTAAACCCTAATAGTTCCTACTTTCGAGAGAAAAAAAATCAAGTTCAGTCGTTCTTAGTACCATCACTTCACATGCTTTTTATTACACCATAACATTATTCATAGGCTTTATTACCACTTAAATCTCTTCTGGCGACCCCTTTTTGGCTATTAAGATTGTTGTCGGCCCAGAGTATCGCTTGCGCAGCGGTGTGTCTAGAAAATAGTCCTTATAACCAACGATTCCATTCTTCGTTACATGTGTTAACGTAGCCTTTTAGATTTATACTTATATTACAATATAACCAAATTCTAATTCTGTTCGTGTTTTAAGGTTTTGAGAAGGAAACTTTGTTCTAAGCATTCGTATATAATGGGTTTATTTTTATTTTTATTTATTCATTTATTTATTTTTTAGTCGTTGTCATTTATTGGTGCCGCGCTCTTTTAGTAGGTTTTGCGCCTTCAACTATACTTTAAATACGTAGCTATTCACGAAGGACGATTCTCGGCATACTATCTGCTTAGTGGTATACCCTACTATACCTTTTTAAACACTTCTTGGGTTTACAACCCGTGGTAAAAAAGTACTTTGAATTGTAAAATATATCTTTTTACCGAGTTGTAAAGTATATTTTTCCCATTACTGCAGGTTGTCGACCATGATATATATGTTTTCAAAATCTTTTGCTTTTTAAAACTATCAGATTATCGATACGAATAAGCGTTGAACAGAGACTAAAACGGCAGTATAATACGGCCCGGCTAGAGTTACAATTTTCATCCCCGCATAATATTACAGGTATCTAAACTATAAAGTACCTCAAGGCTTTGTTTGGAAGGCTGGCTCAATATTCGATTTCAATCAAAGGTTTTATTTGTAATTGTGTTCTACAAGTAGAATTTATCAATGGAGATTGATTTTATTCTATTTTAAATATACTGGGTTGAAACCAATTTTATACACCTAATAATATATATCCCTTTTTTAATAGAACGTGGACAAACTTACACAAATATGTTTTATATGGTTCAAACCGTTGAATTTATGGCACATAATAAGGAATAACATGGTTGATTCTTAGATCCCATCGGCATTTAATACATATATACAACACATTACTCGAAAATTAGCTACATGTATATAAAATTAAATTTTAAATTTTATATATTTGTTTTTGTCATAAATAAGGCTTTTAATTGTAATAGGTAGTTCAACGAGTTATACGGTATAACTTGAAAACAATAATATTCGAATAGCGTAGTTATTATAGTATAGAAACATTCAAGTTACGAGCCTTCCCTCTAGCATATGTGCCTTTTACATTGGTAAAATTCACGGTATACTGGCTACGAAGTGGGTATTACCCGGTAATAGGAATATATATATATATATATATATAAACGGGCGGTTAAAGGTTTGATTTAACTAGGGGTTTAAAGGTGATGACTCTTTGAAACATGTATAAAAGTGTTAAAAGTTGTTGACGCCATTTCTTTTACCTCGTGGATATTAAAGATTAGGATTATAAAAGCAGTTTTCAAATTATTTCATTTCGAAGAAAGTCTCTTTTAGCCTTAATGGAGTCTTTTCTAGCACGTAAATACCACGTCAATGAACTTTCTTTTTTAACCTGGTGTTGAAAACCTTTGACAAATATTCCATATATTAATTATTTAATGGTTAAAAAACCTACGATAATTTTGAAAAGTGTGGGCGTTGCGACTAAACTCTTTTCTGGAGTATATCTTTAGGATGTAGCAGCCGACATAGTTGGTTTAATATTCTTTAGTAGATGTTTCGTTAACATTTTACCCCCATAGTTTCTAGTTAAAGTTGGCGAGGAAAATGGATCTAAGGTCCTTCATTTCCTTTCTTCGTTTTTGGTCGAATGTTATTTTAATTTGGTACTTTAAGCGAAAGAATTTGGCTATTTGAATGGAGTAGTGATTTGTTGATTTTGCGTTAAGTCGCGCGACATGACTTTCTTTATGCAAATTGGCGGGTTTAAATGATTTCTATAGAAATAAAGATCTTAAAGATTAACGATATAATAATATATATATATATATATAAAGGGGGGGGGGGGGGTTGATATATGAGGTAAGGCTTGATGTAAGAAGTAGGGTTGGTGATTATTTATCATTATTATGTATAATTCAAGGCTTAAGGGGGTAGGGCTTGATTTTTTTTTTTTTTTTTGGCGGTAGTAGTGCCCGCAGTAGTACAAACTTATTTGTTTGTTAACTTGACTATGTTTGAGATTTTAAGATGTTAATTTCAACGCTTTTCTTTAAAGAAGTATCTAGTAAGAATTTATTGGTATTTCAAATAGCGATACCATCACCACCTTGAAATTGCCGTGAAAACCAGACGCAATAATGGGGGAGCTTCGCGAAAATCTTTCTTCTACCTTAGTATGACACAAAGAATGACTGGAAAATAGCCTTTTCTTCTACTTACCCAATCTGTGCTCATCCTAATAATCAATGATCAGTGTTGATAGGCCTAGCATACTGATAGGCCTTTAAACGTTGCAACGTTGTCGATTCGAATCGGTTGAAGTAACAGTAGTATTGCATGGTAAGGTGGTGGATGTATTGTTCTAGATTTGGCAGACTGCTAGCCGGTCTTCACACTAATTTTGATAGCTAATTGTTTGGTCTGTGCCCTGGTGTAAAGTGAGCACATACTGTACTTGACTATACAGTAAACCTACAAAACAATACACTCAACATTAAGTCAGTAAATTCAACCTATTTGAGAGTACAATTGACTGACTACATTGCAATTAATACTGTTCCAACAGTTTTTATATTAAAATTCGAAAGATCACTTCTCAAAAAACGTTTATTCAGCAGGTAATATTTTGAAAGTGATTGCAGTATTGCTTATTAGTCATAGACTTGGTAAGTGTAATTTGGTTTGCCGTTGACTTCATTTCAAAGATGTATTGGAAATATATCTGCAGATGATAAGTGAATTTCCGCTATAAACAGATGGATTGAAAAAGTCTATGGTATACGTTAATGGTTTTTGTTTTCTGAATATTCATGAAGTACGATTGATTGTACATATTTAGCCCTGTTAATATAGGTGTTCAAACCATGATTTTCGTTTTGTGTTGATGAGCTAAAGAATATAGTATTTAAGTATGTAGATATATCATGTTACATGAAAATGCTCAGTATAATATAATAGTTACAACATTTTACTAGTTTAACTCATAGCATCATATTTCTCATTACATGCAAATGTTACGATTGAAATCTTTTTTTCAACTATTACGATTTTTTTTTAAAAAAAAATAAATAAATTACATTCTATCGAATTTATATTACAATTATGAAAGTGGTTCTTATAGTATTGACCCTTATTTCTACAAAGTTTCGAAACGAAACGATTTTTTTAACCAGTTTATTATGACGGGTTCAATCATTATAAGTTAACCTTGCAATTATATCCATATAACTTACTTTGCTACAGATAATAGTTTTTAGTGTTCCCTTCTTTATAAAAAAAAAAACTGCATATATTGACTAAATTACCTAACCTATCTTAAACAATCTCAACAAATTGAAACCGAGTATTTAAATACTAAATTACGTTTCAATTGAATGTTGAATTGTTCCCAATAATTTCATTTATGTAACCATAACAATAATCAAACGAATTTGTAGTACTTAATATTTTTTCCCCGTACAACGTGTATAAATCAATAAACCCCACGTGAAAGTGGTATTTATGTGAAATAAATCGATAGAATATACAAAAAAGTTATAATTCCATAGTTACTATTACTGAAAAGATTCGGATTTTTTTTCAAAAATGCGGAATAAGTTGCAGTAAAATCTATAACTTTTTGCATTTTTTTTAAAAAAATTCAAAATTCAACGGATCAAGGTTATACACTTAACCGCTATATCCTACAGAAGTATAATCTTGAACCATATCCAACGATTCAATATGTGCAACTATAACTATAACTATTATACTAGTCTAAGTGGTCAATACGAGGATGCCTGCCAGGCAAGTGTTGACTCCTAAAATACAGGTGGTTTGTGCGTACTGTACATACTTAGGCTTTCTTTCTTTTTTGGCCTTGAAGGCCAAAATTAGACTTCTTCTCTTACGATTTCTACTACAGTTAAACACTGCAATACCACCTTTTTTTTTAAACCCTTTACACTACCTAACAAATGGTAGCTGTAAGTTTTCGATTTTGTTAACACCAAAAAATATTATTGGTTTTGATTTTCACCACGTCATTGATCACTAACAGAAAAAGTAATACTAATAATACTAACACTGGTGATACCAATACCAATAACCGTAAAAATACCAAAACAACAAGTTATTTTTCTTCAATTATCATCTTCTTCTTTGAATACAATTTCAACCATTTCCTCCCCCCTAAGTCGCATGTTATAACGTAAATTAAAGGCAGTACTCGAGTAAAACACTAGTTTTCCTCAGCTTAATCGTTGTCACCGTTATCAACCAGCCGCGTACGCCAACCCAAATGTTGTAGTACGTACCCCTATACTTGTGTCTTCCCTGCCATAAAAGCCTAAATATATCTCTTCAACAATACCTTTACTGGTAAGTTTTTCAATCCCTCGAATGTACACTTCAATCATAATCGCTCTTGAAAACAAAAAACTCGATATTCGTGTATATTAATAAAACGTAGACATTGCGAAGCTGTATAACAACTTAAAAAACTATTCGCCAAAAAACAAGTCTGCTTTATTTAATTGACACAAATTCTGGAAATAATAAAAAATCGCTGTCAATTAAGAAACCTACATCATCATTGTAAATCTTTACCTTGCACTCATCAATTTTCGTTCCGCCCTTATGGGCGCGAATACTTTCCTCGCTCTCGTAAATGCCACGAAGAGGTCATATATATAAAGAGCGCTTAAATACTCTTTCACAGTACTCAATAGGAGGTCGGCATCTTAAACTCGAACGAGTGTTTTCAACCCCGAATTTCCTAATCTTAATAATTTAAGTATTGTGACAATTAGCATTTTTTTTGTTTTTATAAGTTTCTGTAGATATTGAAAACGTCTCGACAGTTTTGAGGATGCTAATATATGTGTTGAGGTATTATTCCTCGAAATATTTTCGAATTCATAATAAATCTGGTAATATATTATTAAAATATCAAGTTAACCTGAATTATTTATCGTAATATATGTAATCAATACTTTAACGTCTTGGTTTAGGCTATTGTTATACGATTTTTCACAAATATAGCTCTAGTTATAAAGAATTTTCAACAATTTTTTTTTGGGGATTCATAATTTTCTTGATAATGACTTCGCTTTAAAAACATATTGAAATAGAAATACGTTCTATAAGGCTATATGTACTGTTAAAATATATATTATTAATGAAAAATGCATAATCATTAATGTTTGTTCGAAATTAGACTTCAATACCCAGTAATTCCTTTTTTTTGCCTTAATAAGGTTCGATAATAAAGTCTTATATATTTTTTTTTAAAAAAAAAACTATGCTTTCTACCTTTACAGATAGAAAGTATTCCTATTACCGTTAGGTGCCTCTGGTCAAAAAAAGAGATCAATTACAATAGTCGTAAATTTTTTTATAAATATAAGTAATAATACTCTTCCAGTTTTTACGTAAACTCTAGATACGATCGAATTTTTAATTTTTACCTAAACCACCAAAATAATTATAAATAGTATAAGCGAAATCTTCATTTTTTCAGTCGTTGTTATAAGAATGAGCTTCAGATAACGAGAATTGTTTTCGTAATAGTTTTCGTCGAAATAAGCGTCGCGAGAATCGCGAGAATCATTGTGGTGATTGCGGTACTAGTTGTGAGAATCGTAACGATTGTCGTGAGAACTGTTATAATAAGAACCGCAAAGAAAAAGTGTATAATATTCAATTGGGTGTTGACAGAGAAACATTATAAGGTTTATCCTCCTTTTAGAAGGCTTGGTTAACTTCGTTTATAAAGTTTAAAGGTCTCGTAAGCATATTAACCAAACATTATATCACCTTCGAGTTTATCTGAGTTTATAAATTTTATCAAGCTACCCTTCAACCTAGGAATAAACACTCTTTATACATTGGAAAACATTTTATTAAATTAGTTATAAAATTATTACGAAGCGAAAAGAACTCGTGTACGTTCTTAGTCACAATAAGCTATAATCGTATATATGGTTCAGTATTTAGATATTATTATGACGTAACAAGTAAGCAACGACGTCGCTTTTATTATAGAAAACTTTGGACATTTTCAAATTATTACACAAAGCTTTTTTACTAGTTTCAACGTCTTAATCTATTTGGATACTATTGTTGCAAAGAGTTGTTCTTAAGGCTTTCTTCCAAATTAATGACCTTACGTACGATAAGTTAACTGTAAACGAAATATAATCATCATAAATTTTATAAAACTATTGGAAATATCTATTATTAACATAAAATAAAGTTTTTACGCTTGTAGGTATAAGGTAAACGATTCGCCAAGTATATTACAAGAGTTTACCAAGGTATAATTAGTCGTAAAACTTAGTGCCGGAGCCCTTTTCACTAAATGTTGGCCAAAGTTATAAAATGCCAACGTGCTAATATTTCGTTTCGTAATCGCGTTACTAAATAACAAATTCGATGTGCCTTTTACTTTATATAAAATCGTAAAATAAGCAGCTTTACACAAACTTACTTCGCGTCAAATTGTCCGCGTATACCTAGGTTAAACTATATAGGTTCCGGTAAATCATATAAACCTTTCAAAAGATAGGTATTTTATATTTAAGTTGTAATACCCGGTCGTATTAAACTTTGTTATCGACGCAGAAACATTGTACAAATTTTAAGCTTATAATTATTTTCAAAATACAGGAAATATCGCTAAAATAATATTTTAGGAATTATTAATAAGGGTGAAAATGTAGCAAATTTTCAAATTAAATAGTTTGGAATTGATGAACTTTTTCGTATGAAAACAAAATAAACGTTTCATTTTTATTCATTACAAAAACTAAGAAACCAAATGTTAGAAACCATTTAGTAAACTTCAGGTTTACTAGCAATTTGAAATTAATTTCGCCTTTATCGGTAATGAAGGTACAAGTTAAACTTATATATAAATTTATACAGACGGTATTTTTATCGACGTCACCAGTTACTTTATATTAAATAATTATTAATTTAATTACATTCATTTCATTCATAAACGTAATAGCTTGTATAATTTAAAAATCTGGTACTGTTGGTAGGTCTTTTCTAATAGGCTTTTAGTTGTTGCAATGTAGTTGTTTCAATTGGTCGAAGTAACAGTAGTATTACATGGTCAAGTGGTAGATGTATTGTTCTAGGTTTGACAGACCGTTAGCCGGTCTGCGCAGTGATTTGTATGACTAATTGCTTGGCCCGTATCCTAGTGTGAAGTGGGCGCATACTATACTTGACTTACAGCCAATACAGTAGGCTCACACAAAACAATACACTCAACTTGCGGTCAGTATAGTCAACTTTACTGTAAGTAAAGTTGACCTACTGCACTGCAATTACTACTATTACAACAGGTACTGGAAATATTCTACTTATCAATTACTATGATATCTTTAATTTATATTGTTTACGTAACTTCTTATTTTGTATTCAAACGCTAGACAATATACCGATAATTATCATAGTACAAAGTGTTTATGTGGATACTATAAATAAGATTTCCTACTTACGAATACAACAAGTATATAAATACTATGCGGAAGTTTAGAAAAAAAACTTATTAAGTTTTCTTAATAGCAAATTTTTTTATTGATAGATAACAATATTCCAAAGTAAATTCTTAGTAATACTTTATTTTAAACCATGAAAAAGCCTCTTAAACTAATAATTTAATAAACTTCACAAGCATAATCATATGAAATATTTAGATTGTTAGTAGGTCTTTATCTTTACAACGTAGTCTTTTCGAATCACTGTAGTAGAAGTAACTGGTGCTGCATTAAAAGTGGTGCTGAGTTGTAAGTTCTAAGTTAGATAGATCACTAGCCGGTCTGAAAACTAATTTGTATAGCCAAATGCTTTATCCTTTGCCCCAAATTGAATTAGGCACTTGCTATATAAGACTTGTGGCTAATCCCACAAACTATATTCAATTTACAGTTGGTACAATCAACTAACTGTAAGTATAGTTAACTTGACTGTATTTCATTTGACTTCTATTTCAATACTGGCGGCTTTTTATTTTCTGCCTACACATTAGTGTTGCTGGCTACTAATTCATGATAACCTCTTAAATCCATTTTTAATTCACAAACCAAACCTTTTTTAATTTCAATCAATTTTTACTAAACCTGATATTAATTACAGCCCTTTGTTTCACATCTTCGAGCCCTATATTCTTCAACTCTCGTGTACAGGTCCTTTGCCATAAACTTACGCGTATTATGCATTCCATAAATTGCGTACTTTTTTACTAGTAATTGTACCTAATGCTACCGCCACTATTACCCTGATAATTTTCGAGTTTTTCAGGGCATTCCTACTCTTCCACGTCACGTTTCGAGCGATCCACGTAGCTTTCAGTTCGTACGATCAACGTATTTCTATCAATAAACCGTTTCAGGGAGTTATTAGGCGTAAACTTAATGATAACGTTAACGGATTTATCTTTACCATTAATCCACTAAGACTTATCGATTTTCCGGGTTTCGTATACCTCCCTTAAATTCATTACGTCTACAATTAAACATTTTTTATTAGTTATGCCTAGCTTTGATGGGTATTCGTAAAAGCTTTGGGAGTCTGTACATATAACTACAGTTATCGAAAACAATTCTGGCGATTTTTTGATAATTCTTAATATACTGTTAATTACTATACCGATCATCTTTAACCTTACATCAACTTTCTTGGAATGGGTGTACAGACCACCTCGTTAAGGAAGGTAGGAAGCCTATACTGCAAACCCTAACAGTGCCCACTTTCGAGAAAAAAAATTCAGGTCCAGCCGCTCTCAATACCATCACTTCACATGCATCCTATTCTATCATAACATCTTTATTCGGCTTTACCACCACTTTAATCTTTCCCGACGACCCCTTTTTGGCTATGAATATCGTCGTCGGCCCGGCGTACCGTCTGTGTAGCGGTACATCCAGGGAACAGCCCTTATAACCAGCGATTCCGTCCCTCATTACTTGTGCTAACGTAGTCCTTTAGACTTGAATTTACACTGCAATTTAAAAACAAGTTTAATTTGTTTTTTGTTTTAAGGTCTAAACAGAATACTCATCAGCGCTCGCACCTAATGGCTCTATTCATTTATTTATGTATTTAGTTCTAAACTATCGCCACCCATATCGACGCCTTGGCCGCCTAACAGAGCCTTCGACTATATCTTAAATTCATTTTTTTGGCTGTCCATAGAAGACTTTATCCGGCATACCACCCGTTTAGTAGTATACCCTTTTTATGATGTTTTTACACTTTTTAGGCTTACAATTCACGGTAAAAAGTTAGCTCGGGTTTTAACTTCCAAAATACATCCTTTACCGAATTATAAAATATATTTTCCCCACTGCTACGAGCTTTTTACTAAGATATATGTGTTTTACTGATATTTTAATTTTTTAAGATAGCCATTAGATTCTAGACGCGAGTAGGCGTTGAATGGGGACTAGGATTTCCGCATAATACGGCCCGGTTAAAGTTACAATTTTCATGCCTTTATGGGTCTCTGAATTATAGGATACCTTAAGGCCTTAATTAAAAGGCTAGCTTAAGGTCTTGTTTCTCATCAAATGTTTTAATTTATACTTTGTTTCATATGAAAAGGCTATTTTTCCTATATTATAGGTAAAAGGTTGAAAACTAATATTTAATACACCTAGTAGTGGGTGTACTTTTTCGACGTAATTATCTGGATAAAACTTTTACCAATGCGATCCATATTCGTCAGCGGAGAAGGGTTCTTCAGGAAGTAGGGACCTATATAGTTGATATAAGGCCCCTTCGGCAAGCATTTAATAGTATATATAGCGCAACAGTTCGAGAATTGGCCACAGGTGTGGAGGATACGTCTTTTAGTTTATATACGTGTGGTATAAGAAATATGGTGGTCTGTTTCACAAGGTTAAAGGGTATAACCTAGAAACGAGGAAATAAATAAGGTGATGGTTGTGTTTATAAAGTGAGGACTTTAGGTTGCGAGTATTCCCACCGGTATATGTATTTATTTTCACATTAGTGAGGGTGACACTATACTAGCTATATGGTAGGCACTACCCGGTGATAGTAAATCATAAAAAAAATACTATACCGATATTAAAGCCTATTATTATGTCGTAAACCGTTAAAGTTAGCACGCTTTGTATTACATGCTTACGCTTAACGTATATCCAGTATAAAAAGTTTCCGGTGATTGTAAACTGCCTATCAGATCTTTCCTTATTGATAAACATTATAAAAAGCCCAATTTATGATATAAAATTATTATTATTAACAAAGGAGCTATCCGTAAAAATCATTAACTTCCTCATCTTGAAATCTACCAAAACTATATTAATACCTCTTCTTAAATTAGCCACTTACTTCTAAATAATCTTATTTAACTTAAAAAAGTATTTGTTTTATATTTTTTATACTTATATTGTAATCGACAGGTTGTACAATACCTTCGCTTGACATAACTTGGTAATATAGATTGTATCGGCCTTTTGCTCCAGATATCGTTATAATCTTACTTCTTCGGCATTTTCAATTGTCGTTAGGCTCATGTATTACCTCTTTTAACGTAAGATTATGTACGTTCCGTTGCTGTTTTTAATCTTAACGTTATAAATACGAATTGAAAATCCATTAAAATCAAGTTATATATCCTTAACTAACGTCTTAATCGGTTTACACTTATAAAAGCCTGACTTCTCGATAATACGTTCTTCTGCCACTATAAACCCAGAGCTTCCGAGGAAAAGGTTATCGTTAGCTTGCATATTAACGATGCCGAAGTTTTTGCCTTATATGATTAATAAATACGGATTGCACATTAAAGTGTTTATACTTAGCTTAATTATAAAATACGTCTAGTATATGAAAACCTAATGGAAGCCTGATTTGATCAATCCGTATAAGGATTTTATATAACGTATTATCGTGCCGGCCGCGAACTTGTTCTTTGGTTTTTTCAGTAGTTTCAACAGTATAATTCGCTTAAAATCGGTGGAAAATTACGTATACACTTACTTTATATCGTGGCTACTAAGCATAAACTCACCGTTTATACTAACAGTCAAAATTGCAATAATTATGACGATTAAACAGTAAATAATCTTCTGAATTATAGGCGATTAGGTAGTAATTTAGTTCTTATCGTTGTTTTCTTGAACAATTAACCGTGATTTTTCGTATAGCTGGTCCATATTCTTTCTCTTAACCTGGTGAACCATCCTCGACTTAAAAACTATAATGTTTTAGCCTTTATACTACGTTGATCGTATAAATTAAATAACCCCCTATATAAAAATCACGTTAATCTCCACCCGTTCGCTTTTACTAAAAGGTATACCTAGTATATCAATAATGAATTTAATACGTAACTTCAAAGAAAGTTCTCCATTGGTTTTTTCTTTTTAAAATACTCACGTTGTTATTTATACTCTCCTAGGCATGTGGTCATCATTACTATCCTACTCTTTATTATATACTCTCCTATTCAGTAGTCTTCTACACCGTCGAAGTTCTATTGTCTTATCAATAATCAGCTCGGTAGAGTTGAATTAACTGA
This sequence comes from Anisogramma anomala, assembly GCA_038502455.1. Lineage (NCBI taxonomy): Eukaryota > Fungi > Ascomycota > Sordariomycetes > Diaporthales > Gnomoniaceae > Anisogramma > Anisogramma anomala. Next base: position 1,748,301 of record JASMMZ010000008.1, on the reverse strand, counting down.
TCTATTTGACTCAAAAGTTTTCGACCTAGGAATATTTATCGAACATAAGGTTTCCTTATACAACTTAACCTATATAATTTGGAAAATAATAAGACCGTTAGCGAGCTCAACCACTATATTTGGGTTAGCGATACTTAATATCTTATAAGGTTCATCTTATTTACCTGGTTCTTGCTATATAAAACTTTACTTTAAAAATGCAAAGTTAATACATCTATTGTTGATAGTCTGTTCCTAGTGTTAAAGGTGTTATTGATTTGACAACGTACTAATTCCTTCTCTAGCTTCTTCAAGGATTTGATATATACTATAGCACGCTTTTGGATGTTTAGCAATAATGTAAATTTAGTCGTCATATTTAGGTAGTCCCCAAATACTAATAAAGTTAACATAAAGCTGTTAAAGTTAACAATACTATTAAAACCTTTCGATGAGATTTAAAGTTATTCTTTTTAAATTATAAAGATTTCAATTTATAAGTTCAGGATATCGTAAAACTCTTTCAAAAAAGAGTAAACAATTTTCAGTTCATTAATACTCTAATAAGATTTAACGGAAACCTGTTTATTTTAAATACCTATCGACTTGATATTCGTTTCAACTTTTCTTACAATGAAGTAAGTATCATTATTATAGATTAGTACGTTTAGCGGTCCCAAGTATGTATTGATCCACAAAGTACGTAATATCTTTTATATTTCCTTCGTCGTAATAATCTCAGGGAATTTAACACTAAAAACGATGTAGCAGAATTAATGATGTAAAGTACCTATTTCCTATTCCGGTAAAACACTTTCAAAATTTATTCAAATTAAAGTTTCAATATTTTTAACGTAAACTGAAACCTCAAGGGAGTTTGAAAATGTATTTTATATTAGTAACATAGAAGTTTAATTATATTTAACGTTGATAAGTCTATAATTTTACAAACAACCGCTTTTAAAAACCCTACAAAACCTATTAATCGCTGGGTAGTTAAACCAACTATATAATTGATGAATTTTCAACTCCGTTAGATTTAATACAATTACTTTTAACCCTTAAAGGTAAAATAGAGGTACTTTTATTTGAAATTGAATGAAAACCTCTAACCGCATTTAACCTTTAAAAATTTATTAGTTCAAACGTGAACATGAACACCGAGGTTTTTCATATTTAAAAAGCAAAGAAAGAAGGAGTAAGTGATTTCAAAATATAGAAAATAATAAAATTAACGATGGTAGTAACCGTTGTCAATCCCAGTGAAAACAACTCTTTTTTCAAAGCTAAAACCGACTTTAGCCTTACAGGTATCCATGTTATCAAGTTCTATAACAGTATCAGAATCCCTTCATAACGCGATGTATTATAAATATCATCCTATTAAGTACCGTGCTACCTCAGTGTCTGGTATAATACCTTACTAAACCTGCTCCACGTAACGGTTGCGGATGGTAAATATATAAATAAAATTACGGTCTTTATCGTTATGTCAACGATAAGGGTCTTCACCTACTAAATAGTATAAGAAGTCGTAATCTACGAATTATTATGTTGTTTCCGAACCGGTACCGGTATTTTCGTGTTAGCCGATAGCCTTAAATTTTTTTTTTTAATTTTAATACTTTTAGGGGTTTTAGAGTGTTTAACGAATTTATATACAAAGGTATAAGGTAATTATATGTAATAACTTATCCGTTTGTTTTTGCGTCCGGCAGCCGTGTAGCAGATAAAGCAAAAACCCTATTTGTTATTAATATAATATCTCTTATTATTTGGAAAGAACTTGATTAACTAGCTTGAAAACCCTCTTTCTTATGTAGCGTATTAGTTACGGCCTTAAGTCCAGACCTTCTATTAATCTTACTAATTAGGCTTCCTATACTTACGGTTGATGTAGTACGCATAGGGGGGGGGGGGCTAATTTGTTATTGCTGAACTTTGGAGCTTAGGGGTATATATTAATCGCATTCTAAACTAAAGCTACCACAGTTGTAAATGAGGATCGCAACTGGTTAAAAACACTTTTATAAATGGAGTTAATATATTATAACGCGTATTCAAACTCTTTATAATCTGTAATAACTTGCCGTGTTTACTAACATAATATACCTTCGCTAACTTCCATACTTTCCATTTCTTATCGACAAAACATCAGTTTTTGAAGCATCTAATCAAGGAGGTTAATTTATTTTTTAGATGTTTCTTACAATTAAATATATAAAATCACTTGATAATGTTCTAGTATGTATGATACTATGCGAGACTGGTATCATGTTCGAAGTAACTTTTAAGACTGTTGTAGATATTGCAGAAAAAAGAGCAATTCATTAGGTACAGAAGGAAGTAGTCTTTGGCTTGACCGGTAAGGATATTAGAAAATAAAAAAATAAAAGCCTGGCAGTTTGGTTTTTATTTAGCAACAGATATTAAAAAATGGGCGTAACTTAACGTCAAGGAGGTTGTACAGCTTACCGTCATACTTCTTCTTTCCTTACCAAATTATAATAAACATAATGATTACCGCGTATTTCATATACATCATAGGAAAATTTCGAAGGAAAAGGGTAATATACTAGTTATAGGGACCCTACGAGTTTTTTGACCGGTATTAGGGAAAATATTAATGGGTAAGGTAGTTACTTCTGGCTAAATTTGGACGGGAAAATCCAATAATCGTACCTAGAGTAGTTTCACGCGTAAATCTTTCCCCTTCTTTGATTTAGCTACTCAAAAAGAACATACCAAAGGGACTGGGGGAAGGGAATTAAGGATTTTCGCCGTGGGGGACTTGGTACTATTAATTTTGGTTTTAAAGGGTACGTTGAGGTTCTTATTCAATTGACTATTAGACTTAGAGGCCTAAAACGCGTAGGTTAATCAATTTTTCATGGCTAGTAACACTGGCTAGTTGAAAACCTTATACAAAAGGATCCAAAAAACTCATATGTACTTAGGCTAGACTTTGCGAACGTGTGTAAGGGCGTTGATAAACGTTATCTATAACGATAACTTTGCTCTTAGCCTCAATTCATTAGGGTTCTTCATTTTTTGCGTATTCGTAAAATACGTTTGCTAGACTTCCTTCCTTCCCTTTTTTTCGTGGGGAGTTTATCGCTTCGATTATATAATTTAACCTTTGTCCTTATCTTAACCTATTTATTTGCGTTTTTACATTTATTCAAGGTTTATTTAATAAAACATTTTTAAACCCCATTCAGTATTCAAGGTTTTTACATGATCTTGTTAAAGTTTAAGTTCAGAATATAACGTCCAACTACGTTAGTAAGATATTTAACTAAAGAGTTTTCGTCGGCGTTTGTATACCAGAAGTCGTTGTTAAAATCGGTAATAAATGTAGTCTCGAGTATTTCAATTGCTTTCCTCCTAGCTGTGTATTTAACGATCTTGATATTAGCGTTTTCGGTAGCTATCTTAAAGTTTGGGTTGGCGTAAGGCTTTATAACATAACATAAAATCGTATAAAGACTCAGTAATTCAGCGTAAAGTCGCACAATATGACTTTTCCAAATCAAATTAGCGATTATTAGTATTTTTCGCTTAAAGCAGCGATTTTGGTACGTAGTTAGAATAACAAAATGCTATAAATAGAAAAAAATAGTATAAGAAATTAGGTCTAAGGTTATTATTATTGTTGTTTAGTGTGGGACTTGGTCGTTTTTGCGGTAATAACAACCGCATTAATACTGACTTAACCGTTTGCTAACTTAACAATCTTTAAAACTTTCAGACGGTCAATCTTAACACTTTCAAAACTATTATACTAAGGATTTCTTAGTATTTTTTTGTAATAGTGATACTGTCGCTATTTCTTTAATACTTATGAATAGCAAACGCACTTGAAAGATCTTTTTTTTTTTGCTACCTGTGAATAGTAAACACAACAAAAAGAGGACTTTCGTAAAAGTCTTTCTTATGCCTTGCCAAAACAAAGCGAAACAACTGGAAAGTAACTTTTTCTTCTATTTAAATTGTCTTTGCTTAATCTAATAAGTACTAATAAGTGCTAGTAGGCCTTTATCATTACAATGTAATAGATTCGAATCTCTATGGTCGAAGTAACTGGTGCTATTGAAAGTGGTGCTGAGTTATAAGTTCTAAGTTTGGCAGACCGCTAGCCGGTCTGCACGCTAATTCGTATGGCCAAATGCTTTAGTTCGTACTCCACTTTGAAGTGGGAACCTACTGCACAAGACTTGCAGTCAATCCCACAAAATATAGTCAATTTTCAGTCAGTTGAATCAACTAACTGTAAGTATAGTTGACTTGACTGTACTGAATTTAACTACTATCCCAACAGAAATAATATTTCTCCCTTTGCCTTAATAGCCTTCGTTATATTACCTTTTCTTTATAAAATATAAAAATGTCGTATTAATATAAACCTTTGGCCTTTAAATGAAGAAACTCTCCCAACCAACTATTTGTTTCCTTTACGAAATAATGTCATGAGGTTTATATAAATAAATAAAAAACGAATTACCGTTATGAATACAAAGAAGTTCTTGTTTAATTTCTGGTATACCCCCATTACTGCTATCGTTTTACTGTTACTAATTATCGCGGTTCAAAAAAATGGATATCTTGTTAATATATTTTCGCAATTCTATAACCGATATCAATAGGGGTATGAACAAATTTTTCTAAATTTATTCATCATTTATATTGTATGTTTATCGATAACTTTATCATTTTCTCCGATAATTTCAGTTAGTACCCTCAACATTTCATCAACAAGTCATTTACGTCATTTCGGGAAAGACGACTTTCAATTTCACTCGTAAAATCATTTATCGGATTTTAATTCATAAATCTATTCAGCTTTCACGTTGATGGACTTGGAATAGTTCAGAAAAAGTAACGTACTTAAGGTTCCCGTCAATTAACCTTTCCGCGGAATTTAAAAACCTTGGAAATATATTTAGGTGTATCAGGACTTTAGCAATGGATAACACTTTATTATATTCAAATAGCTCATTCATTATAAAAACGAAGGACAAAAATACTTATAGGGGACCGTAAACACGACTTCACATCGGCAAGAAAAATGAATGGTAATATTTTACGCAATTTATTTGTATTAAACCAAATAATACATAATAAAATTCGTTAGAATAATTACAAAAACGTCTTCATATTAGTATCTACCTATTTTATTCCAATTCTTAATGCCCTTTGTTTTTACAAATGAATGATTATATTGAATGAATTTTTGTAATTGTAGTATTTCAACTCAAGAGAAATTATAACTACATTTGAAAATAATATATTTCGATTACTGTTTTAAAACCAATTATATTTTTAAACCGGGTTTTAACCGAAGAAAAACCTCATTATTTTCCATCCCAACGTAATATTGATTATTTAATGTGGATATAAAACTGGTTAAATCTTTCTCGATACATTCGCAGGCAGCCTACACATTTGTTAGTGCTGCCACCAGACTTACATACGATTATTTAATATCGCCGAAAACTCGCTGAGTATCTTCTGCCATTCACAACGCTAAAGAGACTAAATCGACACCGCACGCCCCTAGCGCGCTTTTCAAGGAATCCCGGCCTTGTAGAAAACACCACTGGCCCCAGAAAAATCACAAGTCAACTGGTCTTCCCCTAGCGGAGAAATATATAGCTGTACACCGACTCCAACGCTCTAGAGTTATAACCCTTTGTATAGCTCTCTACGCGTGGAGGCGCGACCTAGAAGTTCGCAAGTTCATATATCGAGCCTACGAGTAGGCTATTAACGCCTTTGTTATTCATTTAAACGATACTAACTATATTAGGTAATGGGTTTTAACGTTACGTACCGCGGTGTACGCGACCGACAATATCGCTGGCAGGGGAGCAAGTTTTTAGTTAAAAGGATTCTCCCAACGCAAAGAGAATAGGCCCGCGAAGCCTTACGCACAACCTTTTCCACCGCGTTAAATTACATTATCTCGCTTACTTTTCCTATTAACATACCAGGTATTTTTTATTCCGCCGACCTCCTTTGCTGTTTCAAAACGCTCTACCTCGCTGATGTGAAGTATTAAATAAATTATCGTAATATACCGGAATAAAACACCGATTTTAAAGCTTATAAAAGCTTTTGCCGCCTACGAATGTATCATAAGACGTTATTAAGAACCGCCCGAAATATTATCATTTTCACTCAATCATCATTTGAAGAGCGGCGGAAGAAACGGACCTTTGAGTTTTTTTTAAGGTTTTAAAAGGCCATTAACGTAACGTAGAAAATAACTCCTAACAATATACACTCGCGAAATATAGATTATGAAACCCGTCCGTTATGAAAACGGTAAAAAAACATTCAATAACAGTTTTTATGCCTCGTAATTATATTTTAGTTCAAAATAAACCTTTTTTTCAAAATCAAAATTAATGTTCCTCTCTTTATCTAGATAGATCTTTATTATATTATACTAATTTTAGTATATTTACGTAGTAATTTAGTTTACGCGCCTTTTTGAAATACTTCGATTAAGGCTTGCGAAGTGATGAAAAACAAATCATTATTTGAACCGGGCTTATGTTAATCGATATTAACCTGTTGATAAATAAATACAAAGTTTTTGAAAGTTTAGTAACATATATAGTCTCGTTTTATAAAATGATTTTTCTTCTAATTAAATAATAACAGAGTAGGAAAGAAAATGAATAAATGATAGAGGTTCTTATTTTACGCTAAAAATTATTCGGAATAATATGTAAATTCGCGCTAAGTACATTCAATCCAGTATTCCGATTATGCGATTTCAATAAAAGATTATGTTTCAGAACCGTAAAAGTAAATAGTGTAATATTATAATCATTATAGTCATTTCCCTTTAATAAATGCCGATTGTTTAAAAATTTCGAAAAGGAACGAAGACTTTACATTGAACCTTTATGACGTTGATTAAAAAGGATTTAAATACTTAGTAGGATCCGATACAATAGAAAAGTGGTAGAAAAGGCTTCGGCAACAAACATTATTGTAATATCCTCCCTCGTAACAAATACATTCCCGGTGAAAAGGGATGAAGAATTCGAACCCTATTATATTATTATTCGTTAATACTTCGCTAATAAGTATATGGAACGTCCTATACTTCTAGCCTACACTCTACGACCTCCTTAATCTAGTGATATATATACTAATACAACCTTTACACGCAATATACCTTCACCGTAACTCGATACGAACGCAATAAGCTGGGTCATTAACGTATCAAAAATGCCGGACATATAATATTTAAATACCGGGAACCCCATCACATTCGTAAAAACACCAACATATTTAAAACTTATGTAAAACACATCGTAACTATAAAATACGATATTTGTATAATAAGTCGTATAATTCGCGTTAATATATTCATCAAAGTTTTTGTAAGTTTTGAAACCCGTATATTTGGTTATAAAGCTTTGAAAATTATGAAAACAATTTTTACAACCTTCGAAACCCTTATAATCGGGTCGTAAATCGTTATAGTCGTCGTAATTAAAACGTTATATAATAAAGGTATTTCAACGATAAAATCGGCTTCGTTTATATCTGATTTCTCATCCCTCCTTATGACATCCACCGATTAAGAAGTTTTTATAAATTATTGGATTTGAAATATCTTCACGAATTGGAATTATATTACGGAGTTGGGTTTGATCTATACTAATGTACTTATATATTGAATATATACTTTCCTACTATATATTTAACAATTTAACATTACCAAATACCACAAATAAATACAGGATTTACAGTTACGTAGGTAAATATAGGTAAAATATCTACTGTATGACAGGCTTTATTTATAGGCTATGTTGTTGAGAGCGTTGAATTTATTGAAATATAGGAACTTTAGTATGGCAGAAAAGACAACAGCCAATGATTCACATAACGGTACCCAGGTTACGATATCTTTTTCTCCGTTTGAAACTAGGGCGGAGCCGCTCCTATATAGAAGGTTCGGCGTAAAATATTTCCAACCACAAGACCTGGTGTCCTCTTCTAAATTAAGAAAAAAAACTTCTTTAACTGCTATACAAACTTCACTAAGTTCTGTAAAAGTCTCTTTATAATTGAGCATGAAATAAATATAAATAATAAACGTATATTTGGATTAATTCAATAACAAAGTATTAATGGAGATTAATAACTAAACGTCCGGATTTCAAAATATCGTGAGCGGATATTTTAATTTCGTATATAACCGGTTAAAACCAACTCTTGATAATATATATAAGGGGTGGGCTTTAAACAACTAGGCTTTCAAAACCGAAAAATATTTTAACACAAAGGTGGAAGTTTTTACTCACCGTTTGGAGGAAATCCTTGATTTTACTTTTATTCATATCGCCAGAGTTATTATGGTAGTACGAGTTAGCCTCGATAATAGATCAGACAATAACATATTATTAACTACCTTTTTAATACGCGAGTTCTTGACAAACCCGATCGCTCGCATAAGGATACCAAAAGATAATTTATCAAAATTTAATGATATAATGGTTATTGAAATAGACTCATTGTTATTTATAATATAAATAACTGACGATACTTCCGTACATGTATAAACCGGTGCCTTTGTTCACCTATATACAAACACTTTGTATGTAATTGAAAAACCGGTAACAACTTATGTGAAACCCACGAAGTAGTGAATGCCAAAATTTGATCGGCTTTGCGACTATATAAAGAAGGTGAACGCGGCTCGCTCGTAAAACGTCGGGTCCTTCGAATGTAAAATTGTTTTATGAATATGTAACGATCCTGCGCCGGATTGTGAAAAAGCAAGCTCGATTGGATTGCAGAATTTATAAAGTTTTATAAAACTATCAATTGGTATAAATCCCCTTATTAATTATAAGACTCTTTATTCGATGGTAATAAGTGATTTATCATCAATATTCATTAATAAGTTTATACTTTACCAACAGATATTTTGGTAATTTTTCGGCGGACAATAATATTATTGATAACCTTTTAAACGATTGGAATGTTATCAAGTATACCGTTTTATGGGAAGTTATCATATTTGATAAGGAGGTATAACGTAATATCATAGGGACCTGTAACATGTCAAGCGGACTTAACCATATAAAAATATGTTTATGTAAAGCTTGTTAGAATTTTATAATGATTCTTCTTCATATTTTCTATTAAAATACTCTTTTTAGGGTTTTTTTTACAAGTATAACAATAATTGGAGCTGTTGATAATATAGAAGCTTGGCAATAGAAAATTGTCGTACCCCTATTTTTGAAAGATTATCGCCCTAATCCTAGTTTGATCCAAAGGTTTAAAACGTATTATAATACGTAGATTATTGTGGACGTTGATTATCCACGGCCTAATGAATAACTAATACGATGGTGAAATGCCCCGGCGATCCTTTATAAACCTTATAATGTTTTTTACATATAATATCAAATCTGTTTTAATAAATGGTAAGCTTTCGTTAATACTTTATTGTAATATATAAGAAACCTTTTTCGCTCTCCTTTATAATCGCTTCATATAAAATGTACATCGATTATGGTTGTTTTAAAGTTTGATTATTTTAGGTAAAAGTTCTTTATTTGAAAATATAATAAGGGTTCTATACTAAACGAGAATTATGGGATCTATAAATATATATAATAAAACTCGATAGAGATTACCCTTCCTCCTAATCTTTTATATATTTTATAGGTCGAATTTAATTAAATATAATTATATATAGAGTTTTATAAAGGTAAACAACGTTTTTTTCATTCAAGTTTCAAAATTTGGAATAAATGAACATTTGGACTTAAAAAATAACCTATAGGAAGTAGATAGCTATGCAGAAGATAATAAATTTATTTTCGTTTCAAAGAAGTTTAATCTTTTATACATTACCGTTCTCTGAGGTTGGTCCGACCTTACAAAACAGGATACCTAATCCATTTTAACCGATATAAAGCCGATTTATCAAGTTATAAACCCCTTCCCGAATGTTTAAAATATCTGATTTACATTAATTGGAGTTTAAATTCGAATGTGTTATATTAAAGAACCTTTACGTTAAAAAACGCGTGGCTGAAGCCTTGAAAGTAGCAATGTGTTATGAAGGACTATCCTTTATAAAATATGAGCCCCCGTCGCATCTTTTTCGGACAGTTATTTTCGTTACAATTGTATTTATATTGATTTATTACGTCGAAGTTAATGTGCTACTAGTAGTTAAAGAGCTTGGAGAACTAGATTATGTTCTTTTTCGTTATCTAGATGAAGGTAGTCGCCTTGTCATATAAAACTTCACCTAATATTGTTACCTTTAGGGATGCGAGTACACCCCTAAGTAAAATGGGTTTTAAATAATGACGACTTTAATTAGTTTTTCGTTTAAAAACAACAGACGTTAATTCCCCTTTCATTCACCTTATTACAATTGAATTAGTTGTTTAGATGTTAACAGCCATATAACGAAACCTTATAACCCTGATACCTAGGGTTACGAGGTTAAACCAACTCGTAACCAAACGGTTTGTAAGGTTTTACGCGGTAGCGCCGGTATTATCAAATTATTTCCTTAATTTCAAAAACCTATTACGATCCAAATATAAAAGGCATAAAACTACCCACCCCACGCCTCGTCTAATAATCGTTAATAACGAATTTCGTACTCTTCTACTCGCTTTATTATAACCCCCGTGATGTTCCCCTATATTTGACAAAAACCGTGCGAAAAAAAAATATAAAGAAAATCGTTGCTATTTATAAGTAATGGCACACTAACTTTAATACAAATTATACTAAGGTGTTGAACAATTTATCGGAATAATATTGCAATGGATAAAGGTACATTCATTATAGATACGCTGTTTTTTGCGACGGTAATAGTATTATATCTTGATCTAGTAATTTCTATCCTGTAACTTACGTTTTTAACCCTCATGTTATGAAACACTCCAAGGTTAAAAAGAGATTACATATGTTCCCTTGAAAATAATTTAATATATATGAATAATAAATTTTCAATATAAGCTTTAAGGGGCGACGTTACCGTCTTTTTCCAATAGGTATGTGAAATATTCCATATCGTTGTTAAAGCTTTACATTGATTTTCAACGGTAAAATAGAAGCTTGGATATATAGGTATTGTTTTTATATTTTATCATCACTGGGCAGTACCTGACATAAGGCAGAGCACTAGCTGCTACGAAATATACCTGTAGATACCAGCGTGAGGGATCGTAACGTGGGGCTTCGTAATCTGTCGAGGACTCTCTACCCCCCCGCTATCCCTCCAATCAAAACCTTAGGGTGGTCTATAGTTTAGAAACCCGTAGGCGTATAAACTATAACCCTGGTTGGACCGTAAAACGCGGCCATTTCAGTTCCCGTACAAAGCCTAATCGCGTTAGAGATACAACCGTTTTGGTCCTTTAAGAGAGGAGAGCTCCGTAAAGTTAAAAAGAGAGCGAAGTAAAAACCGGTAGAAGGGGTGAAAGTGAAACGCGTGCAAAATTAGGTGTAAGAGTCGTAGGATATACCGTAGTAATAAGGGGCTCCTTTAAATATACGCGGTGATTTGTATGTCGCCACCCTATATAAAAAAGAGCCTTATGTTAATACGACCCTTAAATTTAAACCTTACTTTAATTCAACACCTATGTAATTAAAAACAGTAAATATTATTATAAACCTTAGTATTTTCAACCCTTTTTATCCTTTAATTGGGATACCCTTATTAACCCCTATATAATAGTAATAAGAACGAATAAAGGTCGTATTACACGTGTAGAGACCCGACGTATTTGGACGCGAAAGCCGTTAATCCCTAAACACATTAAATACACTCTAAGTGCGACTCCCCCCCCCCTACCTTCTTGACTTCCCCTTCCCCCTCCCACCCCATTTTTAACCCCTTTAACCTATACTACCAACCCCCGCTCCATAGCTAAGGTATAGTCTTGTACAGACTACGTACGATCCTTATTAATGGGTACTAGTAATAGGGCTTATACTAAGGGAGGAGAAGGCGTAAAATGAGCCAGTTACATGCGTACGAACCCCTAAATACCTATGTTGTAAAAGAAAAACATTGACGTGAAATAATAGTAACCAAATATAAAGGCGAGTGTATTCCCGTAGCCTTTAACCCCGCTATATTGTTAGTGGATTACTGTGCTGCCGTCGCGGCAAAGGCGCCCTCTAGGCGCCTTACTACTTTACGACGACCCCTTTGCGTTTCCATAAAGGCGTCGAAGAGTGGTTTGGTATAAGCCCTTGTAATATCTCTATTGAAGCGACGGGGCACTATTATTAAGGGGCTTGGGTTAGATGTAAGTGGCGACGACAATAAGACTAGTAGTAGATGAGAAACAGATTTCATTTACAATTGATCCATTACCCCCTTCTCTGTTACCACCTCTATCGCAATTCGCGCCCCCGCACCCATTATTACCCCAAATCCCTCCCCAAAACCTATAACCCCTTTCCGGAAAGGATAAGTCCGCCGGGCGACTTCCATTAAAGCCCTGGTAACGGCTATTATAAAATTAGTCAAGGAATAAGTTCTTCAACTTATCAGTAATTATTTGACAGTGGTAATATTAATAGTTATATGTATAAAAACCAGTTGACATTATATGTAAACGCTGGCGAGCGTAAAACGTATTTGTTATCAGCGGGCGGTAACCGCAACTTTACAAGGTTATAATTTATGTTCGTTTATTTTTTGAAAACTCTTTTTATAATGTAAGCGAAATTTCGGACAAATTGAGTGTTTTAAAAAACCTTTTTTAAAATAAGTGTCATATATTTATTTATTGAAGGATTTTTTAAGGATCCAAAATACGAACTTTGAAAATTTTACCGAAAACGGGTAAGAAATCAAATAAATTACGTTTCTCTTATTATTGTATCGAAGACAGCTTTTATTCATTTCGAGAAACCAAAACTTCCAAAAGTATAACGCGAAATCCACATATCCTTATTTTATCGTAAAACCCCGATATAAAAAAGTACGTAATAACGGAGCTAAAGGTAAAAAGGTACTAGATTTACGAAATTTTCCGAATTCAAGCCTAAGCCTAATATAATATGTAAAATCTTAACCTTTATATTATAAGGACGATTCATTTTTTGAACGTATTTTTTTAACCATTTCAAATTGAAACTGGAGTAACTACTTTATTATATTAAAAAAGGGTTGGTTATTATTGTAAAAGCAGGTGGATGATATAAAGTTAAAATTAGCGTGTTTATTCGCGGCTTCGTTTCCGTTAATACCTATATATCTAAAGATTTATTTGAATGTAATGAGACCCGGATACGACATGATTACGGTGTAGTAATACCGGAAAACCCATTGGGAAAACGTGGCGAAATTGTTAGCGAACCTTTATATTCTAAAAATATTATTAGTATATATTATTATCTTATCTATAATGGTACGCGTAACCGTTTGAAGGCCTCGGAATACGTCAATAGCCTTTGTATTAAAAACGTATGTATTGGGGTATAAGTTACTGAACCCTTTCGAAACTATACACATTATATTAATCAATATTTAAGTATTGTATTCAAAGAGCTATAGCCACGTGTTTTTTGGCCTACCCTCTCGTAAGGGGGTCGGGAAATCTAGAAAATATACCGCGGGAGAAGTAAAATAAGCCGTTTTTATAGACTCAGCCCATTGGCCATTGAGTCTATAGGTTACGTGACTGTGCACGTAATGGGATACGAAGTACCCGGCCTGAGTCGGGTTTGGATGCGGTTCCCATGCAGTACGTGCGAGAGTATATGACGGGTTGGGCACTAACTATACTTATAAACCTTATACAAAGGGCCACTGTAGCCTCTTCTAATTTTCAGCTTGTATCTTAATATTAAATCCTAATTAGCAACTACTTGGATTACTATCGTAGGTTGGACCATAATATATTATTAAGTTTTTTTTTAAGGAATATTAATTATAATAAACAGATCAGTTACAGAAATTAATAATTTTGCGCTATACTTAAGCGTTATCGGGGAAGATAGGTCGTCGGCTAATACCTAGTCCTCTACCTTTATAGGTATACCTTCTGCTCTTTTGGTGACGATTTAGGCCGATTTATCTCGCTTATAGGATATTTTGATCTATATCGCGTTTATTGTAAAACAAATATAATAGTCGTATTAAACAAATTTTATTATAGAACCTATATCCTACTTAGTTTACATTGTAATTAAAATTTAATAACTTCAATCCGAATAAATAGTAATTCGTACGGGGGTTTTAACATTTAAAGGCCAGCAAAAACGACATAAATAACCGCAATTCGACGGTTTTACTTTTAGGTAGACGGCGATGCATTAAACGATCGAATTTATATTAGATGCGCATAAGATGTCAATCGGGAAAGGTCAACATACATTCCTTCATATATAGGGTTATTATATGTCGATGGTAAAGTAAGTTATTACGGTGTATTACTAAGCCGGCGGATACAAAGGTATGTACGATATAAGCAAGTTTTTCGATTATATTGAGGTTACTTTTCATGACCCTTATTACGCGAATAAAGCCTTAGTCGAGTTAAAGGGATTATTTATAGGCGATAAAGACCTATAGGTACTATTTGCTATTAGGTTTAAGATATTGTTGACTTACACGGGCGACCTAGATTAGCTTTCGGCTATAAAGTGTAATTACTCACGCTTTTGCGTATCCATACGTATTCACGACAAATTTATTACGGCAGGCGTTAGTCGGATCGACTATGTCGCGGCCTTAGTAAAGTATCGCAAGCTCGCCAACAAGTTGAAGTCTTTGGATTTAGAGCTACATTTTGGTCGATAATTATCGGAACCCATATAGGTATTACAGCTGAATGAAAATATAGTTATAACGAGAGTTTATGCTTTTTAGGTATTTTTATTCAAGGCTCTCGGTAATCGCAACTCATTATTTGAGTTAATCCGTTTGGTATACGTTTAGAATTAAAGACGTAAAGTGACGTGGATAACAGTGAAGGAATGTCTGGTTAGGTAAGTTACGGCGCGTTATTCAAGTTATGGTTCGATAGATTACTATTAACGTGGTTACTAATTTCGCCCGGTATTACCTTCGACATAGGTATACGCGGTTTGAATCGAAAATGTAAATAAAAGTTGTTTATTAACGGCGATAGGATAAGCCTAACTCCTAAATATAGTTTCGTTTAAGAGTTATGTAGCCTTAATAGTATAGTTGCAAAATCGAGTAAAAAGTATGTTAGTTTAATTGAAATACGTATAAACGAGGATTTATTTCTTATCCCTATGTTTTTAATAATATCTTTAAATATTTAAGTCTATTTTCGTTATGGGTATTATTATATTATAAGAGAGGTTTTGGAACAACGGTTCAAAATAAAGTAAATTCAATTATTATATACTTGAAATTTAGGTACGATATTAAGATTACAGCGGAATACGCGTATTATTTAAATAACCAAGTTTTGTATAAATTTCAATAAATAGTTGAACGAGATATTAATATATATTATTCCTGGAATAGCGCTAGATATAAAGTTTTTAATACGTTGCATAGGATATTAATAAGTAATATTAAAAATTAGCGGTAGTTATTTAATAATTTATAGTTAAAAAGGATTAGTCGTTGACGCGGTAATAATATGCTTTAGATCGGGGGGTATACGAGGCGTTATAGGATTGGTTTTTATTAGTTTTGTAAACAGTTTTTAACGGATAGTATAGCGAATGGGGGATTAGTTGTAATTATTATTTATTACAAATATTCGTAAAATAACGCGAATCTTACAATTAACGGCATCGATAATCATAAAAGGAAATGAAAATTAGTTATATTTTTATCCGAAGTGGCAAAGTTTTGCGACCTATTCGATAAGGATAATACAATAACTGTTGGAATAGTATTACATGCAGTGCAGTAGGTCAATTTTACTTACAGTAAAGTTGACCGTACTGCAAGTGTATTGCTTTTTGGAGACTTGCCGCATTGTGTATAAGTCGAGTGCAGTACGCTGCACTTCACTCTAGGGCACGGGCTAAGAAATTGGCCATACAAATTACAGTGCAAACCGGCTAGCGGTCTGCCCAACCTAAAACAATACATCCACCATCTAACTACCACAATACTACCATTATTTCGACCAATCGAATCGACAACTTTACAACGTCTAAGGCCTAACAACACTTATCAGTGATTATTGAGTTAAGCACAGATTGGCTCAGTAAAAAAAAATAAGCTACTTTCCGGTTACACTCTATGACTACGACGGCTAAGGTAGAGGAAAGATTCTTATAAAAGGCTTTTATTAGTACTGTATCAGTTTCACAACGGCAGGAAAATAGAGGAGACTTTTAGATTTTGTTAGTTTTACAACGGTAATCTGGAAGTTAGCGACGGTATTGTTATTGAAAATGCCAAGAAATTTTTACCAGATTATTTTTAAAGAAAAACTTTGAGATTAACTGTCAAAAGTTTCAAAGTTTGGCAAACTAGTAAACGGTTAAGTTAATACCACTACGGGTGATATTACTATAAGAAAAAAGACTAAGTCTTACAGCTAAACAACAAATAACCTTCACCCTCTACCACCAATAACGACCTCCGACCTTACCCTTTACATCAAATCTTTACCCTTACTCTAATCTTTTTCACTCCTTACATCACTTCAATCATTAAGTTCGCTGCTCTAAGCGAAAAACACCAAATCACGCCGACAAAGCCACGTCGCGCGATCTCATACCAAATCACCAAGTCACCAAGTCATAAAGTTCCTATGCCAAAACACCAAGTCCCCACGTCTAAGATCACCAAGTCCCTCGCCCTACACGCCCTATCAAGTCCTATACAGGCCAAAACCTTAACATATCTATCGTAAGCACTTACTTTGACGCTATTGCCGACTCTGGAAAGAAAAAAAATTAAATCTCTCGGAACTACTTTTACAAAGTTTTACGACGAAAACCTCTAGACATTAAATATCGATAAAGAATTAACTAAAAAACACCTTATTAACTTCGTTGGCTATGATATCATAGAATACAATAATACTAAGGACCTTAACCACGTCTTTAGCAACTGTCGTAACCTTTTAAGTGACTAAACTACTAATATATGAATTTCAATTCAAAAAGGAATTAAGTTAAGTGTTAAAGTAAAACTTAAATAGAAATGAGTTTATATGCCATTATAGGGTACTATCAAGCTAATACAAGAACTTTTCGATCTAACTCAGCTTTAGTAACGCCATTAAAAACCATACCTTAAGGAAAAGAGTGTTAAGAAACTTTATTACCCTTATACGCGATTTAGGGGACCTCCCCTTTACCCTTAACTAAGTTAAACCTCTTTACGTGCGGGCGATAGGCATGTTAACCTACTAGACAATCAAATACCTTTATATAACAACGCTTAATACGTCTTTAACGGTGGTCGAACGCGTAAAGCGAAGGCTGCTAACGCGGCTAGAGGTATTAACGTTAACACTTTACAATAGTTAATTAAGAAAAATTGTTAAGCTTTCCAAAACATTCAAATAATTATCTCCCCCTAGTAATATAGTCGTTAAACCCCTTAAAACCATTTCTTGTTTACATCTGTCTACGCGCGAGAGTTTATTACAGGTTCTATTATAAGACTTTACCCTTCGGACCAAACAACTGGCAACTACCCTTAATATTGTGCCTCGGAAGACCTAAGGCCCAAACCGCCAGGAAACACTATTCAAAGTTAGGATAACTATCGCGACCTTTCTCCAAGACTTATTAAAATAGTTAATATTAACTATAAACTTCTTACGGATTTCACCAAGATTTAAACGATATAAAAAGGTATAATGAAAAGCCTTACAACCTCTTTAACACTAAAATGATATCATTTCTAAATATTTATAAGTGAATAAAAGTCCTACTCTCTAGTTTTCACTTACTATTTTCTATAATTCTTATAGGGTATGCCAAGGACTACTATCTAATTGTTTTAATCTAAACAACTACGTTTCGAGAAGTTTACGATAGTATAAAGGACTATTTCGAATACAATGTTTACCTTACATAATACTATATAAACTGGGCTACTATAAGGTGGGCAACGATAATGACAAAAAAGAAAGAAAAAGAAACACTAATAGATGTATTTAATTAGATAATTAATAAGCTGATACTATGTTAGAAAGTAATGAAGAAAGTCTACACTAGTGGAGCTACACTTCGTAAGCAAGTACGAGCAGTAGTTACGGGCGTTAGCGAGTTCGAATACGCCTTATAACGCCTAAATACTACCTACGAAGGCTTTTTTAGCCAATCACGTTTTTCTCATGCTACTTTAATAATACATATACCAAACTCGTTTAGTATGTACTCCTAAGCCGGCAACTTTCTTCATGTGGATGAAGAAAACCTTATGGTAGTTAATTACGTCGACCGTAAGTACAGGCGCCTATAACGCCTAAGGTTTGGCTCACCAGCCTTAAACTAAAGGCAATAACTATATTAACGCCGAAAAATAAATTTAAGCGGACTTGTTAACTATAAGCATTCTTGTTATAATAGTGACAAAAAAATGAATTTATAGAAAGTCTAACTACTAATTAACTCGATACTCTCTTACCAAACGTAATAATAAAAAGGCAGTATACTACGCCCAATACACCATTACTTTTAAACAATATTATTTAAATCGAATTGTAAACTTTAAGGGCAACGAGCCAATTGATGGCGTTAATTCCCTTAAACAAATTAAATAATACGAAAAAGATACTACCCTTAACACGGCCTAATAACTGGTTGATTACGCCTTTCTATACTGTTTAGATATTGAAAACCCTTACATTTATCCTAACTAAGTCTTTAAACCTTTATATACCTTTAAACTTCGCGACCGTTATGCGGACTATACGTTTTAAGGTATTATGCCAAATATAGGGGTAATAAAGTATATTATAAAAGGCTATTCGTAGTATGTAGTATTATGGAGGGAAATCACTATAGCCATTAAGATTAATTGTTACGATATTAGCAAAGCTAAAGTTTACTTTAGACCAAGCGAATAACTATCATTATTAAGGATAACGGTAGTTTAAACTGTTATGTGAATAATTAAGTCCCACATCCTTAAGTCCTTTACCATTTTCCTTCTTTACTTGAAGAATATAGAGATATTGTTATGGTCCGACCTACGATGGTAAGCGAAGTAGGTGCCAAATGGGATTTACTATTAAGGTGCGGAAGAAGATTAAAAGAGGCTACCATAGCCCAACATGTAGGGCCCTTAGGCAGTGCTAATGCCCAGCCCGTTACGTGCCCTAATAAGTGTTATACACGGACCGTGCCCTGTTTGTATACGGATCGTGTCCGGCCTGTACCCGGTTCATGCACGGGCCGGGCCCAGGCTTATCCCTTTACGTACATAGTTATGTAACCTATAGGCTTAATGGCTAACGGCTTAAGTTTATAATATACCACTTTTCCCCCGGGTATTATAAGGGTTATAACGCCCTTTTAAATAAATACCGGACGCGAGCTGTACCCGTCCAATACGCGGGTCGAACGTAAACCTGTAATATTACGCTTAATATATCGTATAACGTTTCGGCCGGTTTACCTTATATTGTTAGCGTCTTATAACGTATTCTTAACATGTCGTATATGGCCTTTTTTTGGTCGTCAGCGCCGTATAACGTATCCGTTAATGCGTTGTATAAAGTATCCTTTTTACCATTGGCGCCGTATAACGTACCCTTTAACATATCGTAATATACCATATAAAATATCCTTTGTATCGCCGGCACCGTATAACGTATCCGTTAAAGTATTGTGTAAAGTTCGTTTTTACCTTTAATATCGAGTAATGTATCCCGTATAATACGTAGTCTTTTCCGAATACAATCTGCTAATCTTTATAAATATAGCCGTCCCTACATAACTTTTTTAAAAAATTCCTTTTCCTTTTTATATCATCGCCCCCCCTTTTACCAATTACTCCGTTATAAGTTTTTCCAATTTTTTATATAAATTGACCAGCTATTTAAGCCTAACTATTTCCACCCATTTTTTCTAGTTTATTATTATAACCGACGTATTTAACGGATTTAGCCTAAGTTATGTTACCGTCGATGCTTTCCAAGGGAATAACGAGCCTTTATATAAAATATATTACCTTATAATATACTAATACCCTATTACTAATTTCCTATTACAACTATTTCGTGTTATAAAAAATCTTTTTGTCCTTAAAAATGGTAAGGATAATTTTTTTTTCGTTATAGATTAAAAATGTTTATATATCGTATGTTAATCGGCTTTTAAACTTTGGCGTTTTTTTTTGGTTTACGTTCGAGTTTATCGTATATAAGGGTGTTATATATATCGAAAGGTTTATAATAAGGTAAGCTTATAAAAAAAGCCTTATAGAAAGCCGACCGTTAATTAACTCATTTTCGTAATATATTTAGAAGATAAGCTTAATTATAGATTTACCTGGTTCACATGTTCTTTTACGTTAATTAATTGTTACGGTAAAATATAGGGATGATATATTATCTCTTAAACGTAAGCATTAAGGAGATATTCCAGATTATCGACCCGTTTTTACCCCCGCCTTTTCCGAGTTGGTTAATTAATTTTCCCGGTTTCGTAATGTTATTCGAGCGTAGGAAGTTTCTACTATACTGGCCATATAAGCTGTTACTTCTTTAATTATACATTTACGCCTCTCTTTCCTTCCGGGTCCGTATTTACCCCGGACCCTTTGTTTGTCTTTTATTATATCGCTTATTTATAAAAATAGGACGTTTTCGCTCCGGCCCCCTTTAATTACCGTTGAATATCTTTTCGTAATTTTGGCACAAGGGGCCAAATAATATAACTACTTAGATTGTATTTTTTTCAATTAATATAGGTTACGGTTTACAAAATATTACGAACGACGTTTAAAGCTTAATTATACGATTTCTGATTTCGTCTGTATCTTATTCATTAAATTTTTACAAAAACGGGTTAATCGAGTCGACCGCGAACGGGCGTAAAATCGTATATGGGTCAATCGCGTTACTCGGGCCTAAATTAACGTGTTATAATCTTTGGTAACCCGTTTAAAGGGTTACCCCCCCAGCTCCGCCTTTCGTCCTACTTTTTGTTAACCGCTATTATCGGCTTTATTTAAAGTCTGTCCCTCCTAACATTGTCATCCATTATTGGCCTTCTTTAATATCCGTCCTTCCTCGAATTATTCGTCATCGACCTCTCCCAACGCTCGCCTCTCCTCGTGTTATCCGCCCTCTTTAACGTTGCCTTACGTACGGCCAGCTTTCCACCAACCCCCCTCCTCAGCGCCCACCGGTTTTCGTTATACCTTTTACTATCCCCCTCCCCTATTATCTCCTAACGTTCGAAGCTAGTCGTAATAAGGCCTTTAAAGTTAATAAAGCTGTTACTTGTTTAACCTAAATAAGGATAATAATAATAAATAGGTAAACCTTCGTTAAAATATAATAAAATTCGCCTTACGGTAGAATATTATTCGAAATGGTTAGGTAATATTTTTTGAGCTTTACCTAATATATTATAATCTCATTTAATAATAAAATTTCCTTTTCATTCATTAATAAAGTGTTATTTAGAGGATATAAACGGTTCGTTTTACGTTTATCGCTTAGTATAAGCTTAACATCGTCGTCGAAATACCGGGTTATTGTAAACACGAATATTTTCCTGTTTTACTTCGAATTTATTTAAAGTTATAATATATTTACAATTTTTGAATGATTTCTTTTTCGGCTTATTATAGCTTTTCCACTTGACCAATACGTAGCGAACCCTACCCCTTTCCGTTTTTATTGCAAAGATATTCTATACTTTAAATTCCTTATATTTACATTTTTTTACATTGTTTACTATCAAAATTGGTCTTGAGCGAATATCGGATAAAACCTATAAAAGAAAGGGGTCCGAAACCGTATATTTAACTAAATTTATATAAAATACTGTATATTTATTAGGGATATTTAACACAATATTAAACGGATTCGAGATACCGATTACCCGTTATTAATTATAAAATTAATCAAGATTTTTATTTACGCGGTTAGTTTTAATATTACGAAAACTTCGTCAAATTTAATCCTCCACTTTATATCGTTTCGCCAGACATCGCTTATAATTCGCCGCAGTTTTTATTTATTATTAAATATAAGTTATTAACATCTCAACTAGTTCCGTCCCTTCGCGTAAATAAACTAAAAAAGTAATAACTCGCCCCGTTAAACTGGTTAACGACTTCGTATCCCTGTTTACTTTCAAAATGGGTAATATTTTGTATTTATTTACTAAAAGATTTACGTTAAACCCGGTAATCATTAACTTTGGGTTATTTGACGTAAGTTAATAAACGGGTAAATACAAAGCTTAATTATATTACGAAAAAGCTATTACGATATGTAAGTACTTTTAAACTTCTTAATTTACCCGTTTAATTTAGTTATTTATTTATATATAATACTTTGAAAATAAAAATAATTTAATTTTTATTAGGAAATAAAACGTCGTTTAAAATATGCCTACTTAATCCGAATCGTAATTACTAATAATAAAAGCTAGAAACCCATAAAATCTCTATTATATATCCCGAAAACGCTTTACGTATGTATTTACAGTTATAAACCACATATCCTCCAATTAGATAAACTTAAAAAGGCGATTCGTAATAACTAATAAATATCGAAAGCTGTTATTAATAATTGGTAGGTCGATTATAAAGTCGACCAAAATATACGTTTAATAACAATCGAAAATAAGGAGAGGTTAAAATAAGCTTTATCGTAAAGTACGACAAGATTTCTTCCCGTTACATTACATATATATTCGATATAAACGTCGAATATTTACGATTATCTTTCCCTAAAAGTAATCTCGTTGGAAAACGTGGAACAAAATGTTTTTACCCGAATTATGCATAATAGGCGAGTCATAGGTTTTTTATTATATTCTCGTTATTAATAGTGTCTAACTTGGTAATTATAAGCGACCACAGTAACGTGATACCACTCACGAGTTAATCGCGCAATTTATAATTTATACTAATTATCTTACCTTAGGTAGGAAACGCCTAATTTCTTCAGAATCCGCTAAAATTCAAACCTTATATAATGGGTCGTTGATTACTCCTTAATTTTACAATTCCGTTAACGTACCCAGATCGAAAATAAGAAAACTACTCGGCGTTAACGATACCAGCGGGCCTAACGCGAGCTGGGCCCGTGGCGGTGCCATCGGCGCCGTCATATTGGAATCTCCTAACGTTATCTTTAATAACGATCTGGGCGTGGGTTAGGCCTGGGGCGGTGTCGCCTTCGGTGGACCCTTAAAAGCCCTTGATCCCCCTTTAGAATATATATTATCGTAATCCAATAGCCAGGCCTCCGTTTCGCCAAATACATTTACTTAACCTGTCTTAATTCATATTCCTTTAATATATAATTTTATTCATACCACGGTTAACATAATAATGAAAATAGGTTAAAAAACCTACACGCGACGTTTTTTAACCTCAGGTTTATCTTATAGCTTACGAGTTAACGCATCTGAGCGAACGCCCTAAGTTACGGGCTTATACCGTAAATTGTATTGAAAGAAAGAAAGGACTTCGGCTTATCGAGCCTAGCATTCCGCAATAAATCATAGTAAAGAGAAATACTCCAATCCCTTATAATCTGTTAAAATCGCAAACTATATACGGATACCACATAACTTAAAAAACCAAGTTTTTAAATAGGATATTATTTCGAGGAGTTCCTTATCGTAAATAGTATAGTTACGTTTCATATTCGTTAATCGTACGAAGTAATAAGTTATTAACTTTAAAATACTACTTTCGTCCCGTTACGACAAATACTCTTTTAACGCTGTTTCCGAACAATCAATTTTCACTATTGTTAGCCTATCTAGATCCTAATATTCTAAAATCTAAGTCTTCATATATGTATCCTTTAAAGTTTAAAATAACTATTTTTCTTTTTTCGTTTAAGCCTAACAAATACCTTACTTCATTAGACGAACGAGACAATTCGCCAACTTTGAGAAATTACTAATAAAATTACGATAAAAATTGGTAAAAACCAGGAAACTTCGAACCTTTCGAACCGTACGAGGTAATTCCCACTCGCGGATTACCCGGACTTTCTCGGGGTCAGCCCGGATATCTACTCTTACCGTTATAATAAAGCCTAGGTATTTTACTTCCTTAATTATAAAGTTACACCTTTTAAGATCCAGATTTAGTTTCGTATTACGAAAACGTCCTAAAACTACGCGAACTTTTATTATATAATCATATTTAATACTTAAAAAAAGACTAAAAGGTTGTTTAAATACGGAATGACGAAATTATTTAGAATATCCGTTATTATATAATTAACATATCGTTAAAACGTTATCGGCGTTCCTATTAAATTAAAGGGGGTAATTAACCATTTAAATAACATGAACCACGTATAAAACGCTGTTAATTTCTCTTATCTAAGTGTTATTCAAATACGGTAAAATGCCGTTTAAATATCTAATTTCGTAAGTTATGTCGACTTCGACAACGTACGTAGGGTCTCCTTAATTAAAGGCAAAGGAAAACGGTTTTATTTTGTAATTTCATTTAATATCTGATAATCGATATGAAACTGTTATTCCCCCCCCCGATTTACGAATTAATAATACCGGCGCCGCCGCTAATAAGAAACTCGCCCGAACCTAACCTTTATTTACCAACTTTATAACTTATCGTCGAAGTTTAAGAAGTTAATTTCGTAATATCGAATATAACAACCCCTAAAGTTGTTTCGATAAAAATCTATTTTCGTTCAGTTTAATATAAATATAGTAATCTAAATTCATTTTATGTAAAGGTAAGGTCGTAGCTTTGTTCTTATTAAATAAGTCGCGAGATACCGTTAGTTCCGGTAAAAAACGCGACTAATTCTTTTCTTCCTTAACAGTAGTCGTCGCCGTTACTTGTAAAATCCGCGTTATTTTGTTAAAAATTATAATATAAGCTATCCGAGATGGATCTCCTATACATTATGCCTCTCGGTACAAACGTTACGTTAACCCGGAAAAAATCGAATCTATTACGCCTTATATATCTTCCGCCTTAAGGCGTATTAACATTACATCAATGATTAAGCCTCCCTGACCTTAAATTATTAAACAGCTACTACCTATGTATAAGGTTACCTATTATTATCGTATCTAAAGTATTCCAAAGATAATATCCCGCGTTATTCCGGGAATAATATATGCTAATATCGGGTTCGACTATTTATTAATATTTATACGAAATTTAGCTATTCAGGTAATACGTTTATTTTACCGTAACCTTAATATCGTTTTGAAATTTCGCGGATATAATAACCGAATTTACTTTAACCTTAACCGTTATACCAAAACTTCGTTTACAATATAATAACAATTACAATCAAAATCAATTTAAATACCTAAAAAGTAAATATTATTAAAAAGTGTATGGATAAGAAATAATTCCTCGTTTATACGTATTTTAATTAAATTACACTCCTTTTAATTCGATTTTACAATTATATAATTAAGGTTATATAACTTTTAAATAAAACTGTATTTGTAAATTAGATTTCCCCCGTCGCCGTTAATAAGAAACCTTTCTTTACCTCTTTAACTTCGGCCGCATAAACATATATAGGAAATAATACCGGGCGAAGGTTATAGTTACATTAAAAATAATTTAGTAAACCATAACGTACGTAACGCTACAAAGTAAACTTAGTTTAACGTTTTTTTATTGTCGTCTACGTCGCTTTACGTCCCTGGTTTTAAATACGTATCAAATGGGTTTATTAAAATAACCAACCGTAATATCGAAAGTATTGGCTTCGATTATCATAGCCTTTTAACGAAGGCGTTTAAAAAGCGTAAAATTCCGTTATAACTGTATTACTATCCGGCTATTAGCCTTAAACGGGTCCCGTTAACTAACAACCAAAACGCTGTTTTAAATCCAAAGACTTTAACTCATCGGTGAATTCGCGATACTTCTATAGGGCTACGATATAGTCTATCCAGTTAATACTTACCGTAATAAACTTATTATGGATATATAACAATATGCGAAAACGTAAATAGTTATACTTTACAGCCGAAAGCCAATTTAAGCCGCCTATTTAAGCCAAAAATGTTTCGAATTTAATAAAAAATAGTACCTATAGGTCCTTATCACTTATAACCAAGCCTTCGAGTTCGATTAATACTTTATCCGCGCGGTAAAAGTCGCTGAAAGTCGCTTTAGTATAATCGAAAAACTTTCTTACATTATAACTACCCTTATATCCTCCGGTTTTATAATAGGCCATAACCGCCTGCTTTACCGCTGCCATATAATATCCATATACGTAAAAAAACGAGTATCGACCTTCTCCGATTTACATTTCATTCTCTTTTAATATGAATTCCATTGTTTAGCATATCGTCGCTTATGTGAAAGTAAATACGTTAAATTACGATTGGTTATATTGTTTTCGTCCACCTTAAACTGGTATAAAACTAACGTAAATCGCGGTTAATTCGGTTTCGAGTTATTATATTTTGGCGACGACTTAAACGAAGTCAGACGTAAAATAGGTAGTTAAAGTTGATTATCTTGGTTATTATAACTGTTTAATATTTGACGCGATATAGCCTATGGTATTTTATAAACGAGAAATATCGGCCTAAATCATTTTCAAAAGGGCCAAAGGTATATCTATAAAGGTGAAAAATTAGGTATTCGCTAACGGCTTATTTTCCCCGATAACGTTAAATTATAACATCGAATTATTAATATCTATTATCAATTCGTCTATTATAAGTAATATTCCTTCGAAATAATGAAAAAAACCTTAATAATATATTATAATCCGACTCATAATGGTAAGCTAAATAGATGTTAAATAGGATTTACTATTAAGGTACGGAAAAAGACTAAAAAAGGCTACCATAGCCAAACGTATAGAGCCCTTAGGGAAAGCCAATGCCCAGCCCGTCACATGCCCTAACACGTACCGTATACGGACTGTACCTTGTCCGTATACGGATTGTGTCCGGCCTGTACCAGATTTGTGCCTGGGCCGGGCCTAGGCCCATCCCGTTACGTACACAGTCACGTAACCTATAGGCTCAATGGCTAACGGCTTGAGTCCATGAAAGATATTCAGTGTCAACGTCGACTTTAACGCAAACGAACTGGTTAAAAACGGCTAAAGGTTTCCACTCGCCTTTAAGTGTAGTCACCTATGGTTTTACCTTTAAGGCCTAGAAACAGTGATATTAAACCTGACGGAACCGGAGATACGTTAATTATACCGACTCCTTAACTAACTTATCGTTAACCAGTTATATAAAGTCCTAAAGTCCGTAAGGTATAATGATATAAAATATTCTGCTCTGAAAGTCATCAAAAAGCTTTGCCACTATTGTCAAACATATACCTAACCCCCCCCCGAAGATTTAAGTTTACATTTAAAAACGATAAGGATTTTTACTGCGAAATCTTCGTTCATGTATTTTACTTAGATAATTAGCTTATATTTTACGGGGCTAAATTTCTAAAATCCATTTCGTTGAAGAATATATAAGAAACGTTAAGAATATTTTAAATGAACACCTACCTGTGTTCACTTAACATCGTTGTCCACAGTACTAGTACAAACTTTTCTACTGTAAAATTTCAAAAAAACATTAAAATATTGGGTATCTAGTACAAATAGATACCTGTAAAAGCCTACTAAAGTATTGGAAAAGTTAAAACAGCATACGCTTTACTTCTTAGAACGTATAATATTTTTAAGTTGGAAATTAAAAGCTTTATTAATCTGAAGGCACGCCTACAAATAGCAATAAAAAGTTTAAGCAATACTATAGGCCCTAACAACTTAATGCCAACGTTCATAATATTTAAAGCGTACCTATGCCTAAAGAGTGAATCTCCGCCCTCGGTAAATACTTAAAAACGTATTGCGGCTTATAACAAAGCTTTAAAGGAATTTCGAAGAGAATTGGCACGCCCTTAAATTAATAACGCCTTTAATACCAAAAAACAGCCTTTTAACAATCTATGTACTTAATTTACCGTTACAAATTAAAGATTACATATGGCGGAAGCCGAGAAAATGAAATGACCCATATAAAATATTAAGTATTATAAACTTTAAAGTAATTATTAAAATTGCCAACGGTCCTATACCTTTCCAAACTATTTATGTTAAGCTTTATATTAGAGCTATTAAAGATAAAGACCCTTAAGCCCCTTAAGCTATATGATCGAACCAACATCAATCTCTTTTACCTGTTATCGATAAGCCGATAAAAAGCTGTTGACACGAACGACCTCCAAAAAAGAAAAACGTTAAAGAGGAGTAATACATACCAGGCCGTATCTATAATATTACTTAGGTAAACAGGGGGGAAAAGGATAACGAAAACTCGATATTAAATTAAGAGTATAAAGGATTATCAAAACCTCCAATAAACCTTTTAAAGCAAACGACAAAGTAGAAATTAACGCCTTATTAATTCGAAAGGTTGTACAATTTGTATAGAAAACCGATTTCAACCTTAAAAACCTAAATATCACAATTTTCAAGTCGAAGATTATTTATGAGGTTAAAGGAAAAACCATGGGGCAGCCGTACGAAAAATCACGTTTAATCTTTTAGCAATACAGAAATGAAAACAAAAGCTAAATCCTTATATAGACATTAATAATTTAAAATATTAGCCAATGCTGAGTAGTTGTTTTAGCAATAAGTTTACTATCTAAAATTAAACGTGAGCTTACGTTTAATAGATATAATATAATGTAAGCCTATACGTAGTTAATAATGGATTTATAACGAATCGTATTATTAAAATTACTATGGGACCTTCTTGATACATACCCCTCAGGCACGGTAATATACTATATTAAGTCATTATACGGATTATCTAAGGCAAACGTTTACTGGTTCCTAACCTACCAGTCGCACTTTAAATTGCAACTAGCAATAAATTCTTTAACATACCATCCGTACTTATTAGTAACGTAAAAAAGGACTTCGGTGTAATAGTTATGTAAACTGACGATACCCTCTTCGTCCAAACAGTTAGCTTTATGGTACTAAATCAATAAACAATTAAAAACTCCTAGTTTTGAAATTGTAAGCCGGTAAAGACATTGACGAAGGGCAACTAACTTAACTTTAATGGATCGTTAATCCGCATACTTGATATTAATGCCGGCCTTAACTTTCGCTAAAAGGGACAGTGATTTATTTTAACTACAATTGAAAAAATTGACAAAGCCAGAAATTAATAGTATTTGGAATAGCGTGCTCGAGGTAACTATATTGTTATCTTATGCTAACCAGAAACCTCTTACGACCTTTCCATCGTAACGTAAACGTAAATGCTAACAGATAAGGACTTTAACTGGTTAAACAAAAGGCTCGAGTAGTAAATACGGAATTTGGACCACGAAATTAATATGGTTCTAATCAACTTATCGAGGGCTAGGTTGATGATCTTTACGGACGGGTCTTTTACAAAAAACACCGACCTATCTTTACAGATCGGCTTCCTAATAACCTTTAACGAAGATAAACGGGAAAATCAGTTGAATGTTATCGGTAATCTGATTTACTAAACCTCCATCAAATATAAAAGGATTATATGAAGCGTATTGATATTAGAAGTCTATGGTATAATAACGAGTTTTAATATAGGAATAATACTATAGAAAACGCTTAACCTTATTACCAGGCAACTGAAGATTCCTCCTATCCTGGTGGTAATCTGTATCGACTTAAGAAGCCTTTTTGAATAACTTTTAAAGCTCGGAACTACTAGCGAAAAACGCCTGATAATCGACGTAATAAGACTTCGTAAAGCCTACAAAAGGAGGGAGATTGAGGAGTTCCAATGGATTGATGGAAAAAACAACCTCGCATATGCCATGACGAAGGCGGCGCCAAATAAAACACTGAAAATTTTTGTATAATAGGCTGATTATACGTATCGAGGGTTATGTTAACAGGCCGCCCGAAAATCCCAAATCACGTGACGACGGACAGTAATGTGCTGGCAGACTGAAAGACTGCCAGTGGATTAATAATGATAATCTGTTTAAGTGGCACGGTTAAAATAAAGGCTTGCAAAAGCCCATAGCAAAAAAAACTTTTTGTAGGAGTTAATAAACTCGGAACTTGAAACGGGCAAACAATTATAGTCAAATAAGGTTAATTTACATAAAATTAGATGCAATATAATATGGAAGCTAACTGGAATTAACAGGGGTCTAACCAGTTCACAGAAAGGCAATTTAATAGTAACTGGAAAAAATTAGTCAGCCATACTGGCATACGCGCACAAACTGAAAAGCTGCTAATGTTCGAATAGTATTGCATGAAATGCAATAGGTCAACTTTATTTACAGTAAAGTTGACCGTATTTCAAATGTATTGCTTTATAAAGACTTACCGCATTAGGTATAAGTCGAGTACAGTATGCTACACTTCACCTTAGGGCACGGGCCAAGCAATTGGCCATACAAATTACAGTGCAAACCAGCTAGCGGTCTGTCAAACCTAAAACAATACATCTACCATCTAACTACCGCAATACTACTGTTACTTCAACCAATCGAATTGACAACGTTGCAACGTTTAAGGCCTACCAACAATAACTTTCTCCTTATATAAGTGAAAAATCGACTATTATAATTATATTAAACCGAATGAGGATAAATTTTTATTAAAAAGACGATAAGGATTATTATATTAAATGTTACAAAATCAATTTTTCGAATTTCAACGTTAAATTACGAAGTTAATAATTAAGGGTTCAATTAGTATAAGTTTCTTATTGGCCGCATGTCTGGTATTACTAATTTTTAAACTGGGGAGGGTGGGAATAACGATTTCATATAGATTACCTGGTATTAAATAAAATTACAGAATAGGATTACTTTTCTTTACCTTTAATTAAGGAAACCTTAAGCACGTTGTCGAAGTTAATGTAGCTTACGAATATAGATATTTGAGCAGTCTTTTACTATAGCCGGATTATATCCGGATAAAAAAAAACAACGGCTTTTCGAATACATTTCGGGTTATTTAAGTAATTAACTATCCTATTCAGGTTGGCGAAAGCACTGGAAACGTTTTGACGATGTATTAATTATATAATGACAGATATTTTAGATAAGTTCACTATAATTTACTTAAACAACCTTTTTTTTTGTTTCGGTATTCAATAGGATTATATAACGAAATATCACGTGGTTTTAAGACGCTTTCGCGATATCGGGTTAAAGTTAAATTTTAAAAAGTGCAACTTCGTAGTTAAGGAGGTAAAATACCTGGGTTTTATCGTAACAATTAGCGTAGGTATTCGGGCTGACCCCAAAAAAGTCCGGGTAATACGCGAATAGAAATATTGATGTACTATCCGAAAGGTTCGATTTTTTTTTGATTTTTTTTTTGGGGGGGGGGGGGTTTGCTAACTTTCATAAGGACTTCATTAATAATTTCTTCGAGTTAACAGATTATTTCGTTCGATGAAAAAAGCAAGGAATTAGTTAAACGTGGATAAATCAGGAGGAATATGTATTCCAAATGTTAAAAAACGGTTTTGTTACGGCCCCGGTTTTGATATATTAGGCCTCAAATAGACTAATCGTAATGGAAACCAATTTCTCGGAAATAACGTTATGAGGTTGCTTATCGTAAATGAATGAAAATGTCATTTTAAAGTTAATAACTTATTACTTCATATGATTAACGTATGAAGAGCGTAATTAAACTATTTATAATAGGAAGTTTTTCGCGATAGTGTCTTGTTTAAAGGCGTAGTCTTCGAAATTACGTATCATCCGCATACCATTTACGATTTTAACGAATCATAAGGGATTGAAATGTTTTTTTTACTACGTTTAATTTCGAAACGTTAAGCTGGATAAGGCGAAGTTTTTTCGCTTTTCCAATATTATTTACGATACCGGCCCATAACCTAAGGTACCCGTTTAGATATATTGACCCGTAAATCCTAAGATCAACTTGAGGTTAAGGGACGCTGCAAGCGATTTTTTTTTAGCTTATTCCGATTACCATATTAGGCGTGATAATAATAAACTTATATATTAAGAAAATGTATATAGCGATAGAATATACGGATTAATTGATTAAAACTAAGGTTTTCAGAGTATCGGTATTAGCGGGATCTCTCCGGGTCCGGCTCGGGCTCGTGTAGTAGACTGTAATAACGTCGGGGGATACTGGGACGCCGGCGGTAGTAATACCGTCGCGAGCCCATCCCGTATTAAACCCTTTAACTTCGTTAACGTCAAGTAATTACTTTATTTTTGGGTCGGATATCTTTACGAAATTCTGGGATTAAGGAGTAACGAATGACCCGTTATACAAAGTTCGTCTATTAACGGTTTTCGAAGGTGTTAGATGTTTTCTAGTTAAGGTAAAATATTCGATATAAATTACAAATCATAATATCGACGCGAAGGGTACTGTAATGATCACACTAAATACCCGTAAGTAAATAGAAGGTGTCAGGGGGTTTATGTTAGCAGTAAGGTAGCAGAGGTAACAAAGGTGTAATATCAAGAAGATGTTTGTTCATGCTGTAGAATAATTACTAGCTGTTAGGCTATTTAGGTGTGTAGACTGAATACTTAGATTGACAACTGAAGAGATATGAAGTAAATACTATCTATGTGGTGCTGACCGTGTCCTTATATCTTATGGCCTTCATACCATCTTCAGTACTGGCTCACGGCTGCTCAGTGTCGCTCATCGGTACTCACTGAGGCTCACCGGTGCTCACTAAGGCTCAGTGAGCACTTGTTATCTAGATAACCCTAACCCTGGAGGATTGCCTAGTCTGGTGCTGACAAAGAGATATTCTCCGCCTGATGTGTTGAACTTCAGGCTCTCGGTAGCTCAGCTGTATGCTAGCCTGTTTCCTGATCCGCCAACATGCTTAGGTCATAACAGTACTTTAGGGCGTTATAAGTAGGTGAAATCGGTGAAATACTGATATAGGTGGCTTTTTTTCGTGGTAACAGGAGCGCTTTTGTTTTCTTGTAGAGGTCCAGTTGCGTATAAAGCATCTGACTACTTTTTCTCCTGAAGTATCGGTTTGGATTGGTGTAGTGTAGTAGATTTTGCTGAAGCGATCGGCGTAAGTATTGTAATTGTGGCCGATTTTAAACTGGGCGAGCGGTGCGTTTGTTGTATTTGTAGAAGATCTTATGATTAGTAGTCGGTTGGAAGTTGTATTTGTGGCAGATCTGGTCCTTCCTCCTCCTATAGCCCTTTTCCTCCTCCTTACAGCTACAGCCCAGACTATGTATCTAGGTCTTCCTTCTTTTCCTTTCGCAGCCCTCCTTCGTCTCGAGGCTATGACTCGGACTCTGTACCTGACCTTTTCTTTTCTTAAGGTCATAGCCAGAAATGCGTGGCCAGCCTTTCTTTCTCTTAAAGCTGCGACCTAAACTGTATATTCAGATCTTTTTTCGCCTTAGATTGTATATCCAGATCTTTCTTCGCCTCGTTTTTTTTCCAGCTCTCCTTCTTCTTTCTGCGGCTTGGACTATACACACAGGCTTTCTTTTCCTGGTAGTCCTTTTCCTCTATGCGGCCCACATAAGTCTTCCTTCCCTGGTAGTTGTTTTTTTCCTTGCAGCTCACATAACCCTTCCTTTCCTTGTAACCCTTCTTTCTCTAAAAAACGTATAGGGGTAATCTTTTCTTTCCCTTCCTTCTCCTGAAGTTGTGATCTAGGTTGTACACGCAGGCCTTACTTTCCTAGTAGTGTTATTCCTTCTTTTTCCTCGTGATCTCTACTCTTCCTGGCCCGGAGTATAAGTATAAGATTAGGTCGTCTTACGCCTCGTCCCCATCGTTCCAATAACAGTCTCTTTTGTTTCGTAAGGTAACACCCCTTTACAAAGTCTTTAAGGTACAAATCTTTATCTTTCTAGTTTAGAAAGCCAAGAAGTTGTGCTGTTTCGAATAGAGTTTCTGTAAGGAAGCTATTCCTACCCCCTGGAGTATTAATAGCTCCTTTTAGAATACGCATTCGTAAGGCTTTGGTAATAAAAAGGTTTACTATTTACTACATGCCTAACGTCCAGTTAAAAAATCTTTTGTAGAGATCATCTATCATATCAGGTCCTTGGATTTCCTTATCTCAATAACGAAAAATCACGGCCAATATATATATATTTGCCGTATATGGGTCCAGGTCTTCAACCGGTATATCGATTTTATTATCTCCAAAGCTCAGGTCGATTTCGTATATCATAACCTTTATAATTTCTACATATACGATTAAAACGTCGAAGTAAACGCTAGTCTCCTTTAGTGCTATTGGTCTTAGGGTTATAGTGGACGTTTCAAATGAATAATGTTTAGTAACGTTACATCAGCCAAGCGGCTAGAAAAACTTAAATAAACAAAATACACAGGGCAAACGAAACTAGAAATAAAGCGAACGTAGAAAGTTTTGGTAGCGCTTAGTAGTGTTACACTAGTTAAGCATCTGGGAAAATTTCAAATAAACTTAAAATAAATAGGGCAAACGAAATCAAAAAAGAAAATAAAAAATAAGGCGAACGTAGAAAAGTAGGCAAGCAAAAGAGAATGTAGGTAAGATAAGGAAGTATAGGTAAGGTAAAGTATATATGTATGTAAGGAGGCGTAATATATGATCCGGTGTATGGGTCTATCCATATTGATGTGCTGTAGCAGAACTTAAGAGAGGGATAAGCTGGTTACTTGGTATATAACCGATTTTGATAAGGCGATCGGGTTATTTGTTTGTATATAACCGATTATAGCTTTACTAAAGCAACGGTTCGTAAAAATTATATGGGTCCCAGCGAAAAGTTCCGAAACTTGGTGATTTTTGGTTTACGTAGCTTAATACGTGATAGGACGCTTTTCAAGAAGTGACTGGGTACGTTAAAGCGCCAAATAAGGGTTAATAGTAACGTAACGGGTCTTTTGGCAGATAAAGCGCTAAACAAGGATTAATAATATTATACTAAAGTTTTCCTTCTTCAAGTCACTTAGTTTTTACAGTCTTTATACATGTCGGCATGTAATTCTTGTAAAAACGAACTGTTAAAGCATAAATAGTTAAAACTGTTACAACATCCTGCTATAGGTATTTTAACGTGTATCTGTTTCTTTTTTCCTAGGCTATTTGTAGTCAACCGAATCGGCTACTAATTAATGTCGGTAAAATCTCAAGCCTATAATATTTACGTAAATACAAGTTCTTTAGAAGAGTAATCGTTAGATTGGTAGTTGTAGTATAAAAGTAAGATAATAAGTTAAGAAGAAACATCCAGAGGTGTATGTTACAGGTGAGGGCTTATAAGCCCTCGCCTAGAGCATACCACTCTGGAATACCTGCTTCTAGACCGCTTCACGCACGCGAGTGTAATCTGCAGCGTGTCACGTTATCATATACTCTGCAAGAGTAGAGCCTATAGCATGACACGTGATCGTGTCATACTACAAGAGTGTACCTTACAGTGTAATATACTGCCACCTAAATATACTATCTATAAAGATATATAATAATATCTACAATAACCTTAGGAGCCTTTTACCTTTCCCTTTAGGAGTTAGGAAAAGGGGAGGGAGAAAAGGGAAAGGAAAAGGTTGTGGCGACAGCGGCGAAAAGGAGCGAGGCGGTGGCGACGACAGGGCTTAAAGGGGTGGAGACAGCGGTAAAAGGAAACGAGGTGGCGGTAACGGGGTTGGGTGACGTGGCGGCGGCGGGGTTGGGCAGCGTGGCGACAGCGGGCAAAGAGGCCACAATTGATGATATGGTGCCCGAGGAGGGCGGGTTGTTGTTATTGGTGGTGGTGGTACTGTGGGCGGCGGCGGTAGTAACGTCGGCGGCATGGCGGGCGCGCGCTAAACGGCGTCTTACAGACCTTGATTTGCGCGGCATTTATTCGAAGGAAAGGTTAGTATATGTATATTGGTTAAATGACTTATATATTTAAGCGGTTTGGATTAATTAAATAAAATAGAGGTTAAATTGGAGTAGAGACTTATATCAGCTTAGACTACGCGCCTTTAAAAGAGAAAGAAAAGAAGTTTTATCTGAACCGATAGCGATATATCTTTTTATACTAACCCAACACATAATTACATAATTACCTTTATATAATTACCCCTGCATAGTTACCCCTACGCAATTACCCTTATTAACTACAAAAAACGTTGTTACTAACTATACTGCCCTCATTTCGGCTACACTAATTAGGGCCAAGTTATAATTACTACCACAGCCAAATCTTACTAATTCCAATAGAATTATAATTATTACTACGGCTAAACCTTACTAATTTTAACCGAATTATAACTACTAGCACGGCTAAACCCTGCTAATTTCAGCCAAACTTGCTAATTTAGACCTTTTACAATTAATACAGCAATAATACTATTACTACGGAAACTTGCTGATTTATATCTTTTGTAATTAATACGGCAACAACACTGTTACTACGGAAACTTGCTAATTTGGACCTTTTACAATTGATGCGGTAATAATACTGTCACTATGGAAACTATTAGCTTAGATTTTTATAACTACACTATTATTATAGAACGTTATATAAGGAAAAAATATTATCTATATAAATATTATTATATACCCTTATAGATAATATATATAGGTTTAATGGCATTCTACTATGTTGTAAAATACAATTTTATAAAATGTACGATAACGTGTCACATTACAGGCTGTACTTTTGTAAGACGTAAAGTGCATTATATATAGATCGGTCTAGAATAGCTATACTAGACCGAACGTCAATGTATGGATCGGTTTGAAATGACTATACCAAACCGAACGGCAATACGTGGAGCAGTCTGGAGTGGTACGCTCTGAGTAAGGGCTTATAAGCTCTCACCCGTGGCGTGCACCTCTGGATGCTTCTTCTTTGATTATCATCATCTTTTACTACAACTATACCAATCTAACGATTAGTCTTCTGAATACCTTATTTCACGTGAATAGGTTTTGGACCTTACCCACAAATACCTAATATCTATTTGCGACAATAATGAAAAATTATTATATTGTTAGTTTTACCTTTTAAATTAGTATAATACTATAATAATAAGTTAAATGTGGATAATTATAAGGTAGGATGTATTTTCGACAAACGTTTAGATTATAGGCGTCGCTTTGACTATTAAGTATAATACTTAGTTAAACGGAAAGGTTTTAGAAGTAAGAATGATAAGTGGAAGCCTATAAAAGATCTGAAACATTGTAGAGAGCGTATTAATAAGTATAAGGAACTGTTAAAGAATGGGTTTCACAAGAATTTATTCTCGTAAGAACGTGTTCTTATGTCTCTCGTGAGACGGGTTACTCACGAGTCTTACAATAAGGACAATATTATCTTTTTGTTTAGCCAGCATTTGTTGTACTAGCTTGGGTGGTCAATACGAGGATGCTTGCAAGGCAAGTGTTGACTCCTGCAGTATAGGTGATTTGTGCGTACTGTACAAACTTAGTCTTTCTTGTTTGTTTGTCCCTGCAGGCCAAACTTAGACTTTGGTTACGGTGGAATTGGGAGGAATTTGGAGGGAAGATTTGGGTGGGGAGGCGAATTGTATTGTTGTTGTTATTTAAGTTTACCTAACGCCTACGGATCCCCCTAATCCTTCCGACATTCCTCCTTTGACTCCGGGTAGCCATTTCCTTAGTGTAAGTCATGCTTAGCATGCATTTCGATTCTCCATGCTACCAACTTCTTCTCTTACGCTTTCTACTACAATTGAATACTGCAATATACCACCTTTGGTTTAACCCCCCCCGCACTAACCAACAATAACCCAAACAAACCCAAAATTATACTATTTGCATTTATGTTGACATATAAAACCTGTTCAACAATTTCCGTATCAATTTATTGCTAATAAAGCGACTTTCCTTACTATATTGAAATTAAATGAGTTTTCGAAACGATTTTAACATAACAAGAAAGTATAAGGTTTAAACGTTAAATATATAAGGTTTCTATAATATTTTCATTGTTTGGTTTTGTAAAACCGCATCAAAATTACATGGTTTTTATTTTCTAGCTATATACAATGTAATTACTAGTTTGTAACACTTATTATAATAGTAGTTTCTATTTAAACCCATAGTTTATTATTATGTTTTAACTTGTTTTATATAACACCAAAATCGTTGCTATTTATATGATAGTTAAATAAAGGGTTTTGATATTTCGTTGCGGTTTGGGTTTTGCGATAATAGGGTATAGTAATACAAGGCGCGAGGGCGCGGCGTACGCCGGCTAGGCATGCGCTAGGTGCGTGTGCTCGGCCGCGGGTCGTTGAGGCCGGGGCTCGGGGCACATGGGTGCGGCGCTGGCGGAAACCCATCTCTTGCGCGAGCAGGGCGGCGGCCAGGCCCTGGCGAGCGGCCTTGGTAACTCGGCGCTTCTTACAGCAGGCCGCGTTAGTCGTCTCTGATACGCTGTAGCCACATCACACCTCCTCGAGGCCGGAGGCAAACGCGGGCTTGACGCTGCTCCACAAGTGCCAGTATCACCGCCTGGAGCGCCTCGAAGTGGTGCCTTCGACAGTTGAGTTCGCGGCAGCGAGCGCAGCGCTGCCCGGGCCCCCTCGGAGATGCAGGCGCCGTAAGAGACGCCGGTAATGGCGCCGCGTGCGCAGCGCAAGCACGGAACGACACGCTGCCGGGGCTGAGGGTTTACGGGTTTACACCGGCGACATAGGCCATGTCGCTCGAGGTATCGCTCATAATGCTTCAATCTCAAGGCTTGTGAATTTGGTACTTGGTTGGCAAATCCAGCACTCCGGGGTCACCGTCAACAACCCTGCCCTCTGCTTGCTCGCCTCCTTTCCCAGAGGTCGGTCACCTCGGAGCAAGTGACCAGCAAGTGACCAGCTTAGGTTACGCGTCGGTGGACATCGATGGGCTGTCGTCCACCGACATCTTGCCGTTCAAACATACTGCGTATTTTCGGACTCTGATGCTGGAATGATGATATCAATCATATGATATAGAGCTGCCTTGGCTTACATAGATTCCTGCCTGCCATCCCTAGCATTCGCTTCACACACACACACATGCCCTACTTCAATGGCCCTCGATGCAGAAAGCAAACAGCTCGTCCACAAAAGTCGGCATTTCCGTCAGCTTCTCGGCCTCCACATTGGACACCTGAACTCCTGTGCCAATGTGAACACTGGCCCTGTCCCCCGACAACGACCTCATCTCGATGGCCGCCCCTGTCGCGGACTGCCTGCCAGCGAACTGGCCCGGTCTGCTGGAACTCTTATTGTCCTCACCGCCATACGACGTCTGCCCTGACCCAGCAGCGCCCTCGCTTGTCGGCCTTGGCGGAAGCAACTGCGGCCGCGACCTGTCGGGACCGCGCGGTCCGGTGCTCGCCGACGGATTGGCCACATCCCCCGCTCTCTGTACATTGACCGTTATCTCTTGCGACACCATGATTCCGCCAAACGAGGACGACTGCTGCGGCAGCAGGCCTGTTATTGGCGCCGGCGTCGCCATGTGCGGCAGCGGCGTCATTGGCATTGGTGATTTGGATGATATCGGCTGGTGTAACTCGTCCACGGCGTACGCTGGCGGAGGACTTGCCAGCGGCCCGAACCGCGATTCCACCGACATGCTGCCCGGGCTCATTTCACCGTTCTCGCATAACCTAGGCCGACCGTACTCCTTATTCATAGTCCAGCTGGTCTTCTCCGACCCTGCGCTGGACCGTGTGCGCATGAGATCGGTGGGGATGAGGTTGCCGTCCGAGTCCAATGCGCTGCCAGTGTTGCCGCCCAATGTGTGTGGCCGAGCCATCCGAAGGATCCGGCTGGTCATCCGCCTGTCTCGCACAGACTGGCGTCTCAGGCGCGCGTTGGCCGATGACTTGTTGACCGGCGGCGCCAACAGCGGAACCGCGTTGACGAGGGGTGTGATCTCGCGATGCACAGATCTGGAGAACACCAGGTGGTGGGGCGAGTCCCTGTACACAAGCTGGTGGATTCTGAACAGATTGAGCGGTACAAATTCGCACTTGGGGCTGTCAATCGTAAGATGGATGGGGATCACGACCCGGAAAGTTATGACAGTGCAGATGCCCGGCGACGAGCCAGCTGTGACCGGACGGCATGGCACCTCGACCGCCCTGGAGCACAGCACCGCCTCGCTGAAGATGGCGTCTTCGACCCATCCACGGAGCGCCTCGATGCAGTCCGTGACCTGTGACGCAAACATCATCTCCTTGGATGTCAGAGACCTGCCGCTGTCGAGCCTACGAGCAATCTGGTGCGGTGTCAACCGCTCCAATTGCCGGAGAAAGTCGACCTGCCAAGTGTCCAGGCGCGCCACGGGCATCTGGACCGAAGGAAGAAGGTTGCGGGCGTTGCGTCGCGCCAGCACATCGAACCCGTAGTCATTGTTGACGCGTGCGCGCATCCCAAAGAAGGCCATGTGGACACCTGGCTCCAGCATGTCGTTTTCCTCGGCGTATGCTGCCATTTTGCGCAACTTGTTCTCGATGCTCCGCGTCTTGATCTGCATGGTAGCGCCGATGATGCCGCTGACCTGATGCAACTCGGCGAACCGATACCCGGCGGCTGTGAGCCCTTCGACATCCCGTGTATTGTCCACGCGGCGGACGAGGAACATGAGACTGCCGCGGCCGAAATCCTGCATCTGCTGTTGTGGACGGTACAGGCCTTTTTCGACATCCTCGAAGCTGGCCATGGTTACGCCTTCCGGCAGACCGGCGTCCTTGTGCGGGCCGAGGCCACCGTCCTCGGTGGCCTGGTCGTCTTGCACGCGCTTGCGGATCTGTGCTGGGTAGGGCCCGCCGCCGCCAGTGGCCAGAATCTCGTCCCACAAGATGCCGATGCTAGCCAAGGGCGTCTTCATCTTGTCTGCCAGTCCAGACGCTGCGGCGCAGAACAGCTCCCGGAAGATGATGTCGTAGTTTTCAATCAGCTCGCCGTGGTCCGTGATGAGCTGGATGCCTTCCCTGGTCTGATTGCGCTGAGAGTGAGGGAGATGGGCGAGGTGATTGGCAATACCGCCGATGATGCCAGTGATACTCGACCAATTCCGGGATGCACGGAACATCCAATGAAAGAGAGGATGGGCAACAGTGAAGGAGTCCCGTGGCGTCTTCTCCAGGAACGAATCCGTGATCTTCTCGCTGGGCAGTAGACCGTGCGGGCTGACGAGAACACGGCCATACTTGTCGAACACGGCGGATGCCAGCACGAGCTGTTGTGCCTTGCTGGCATACCGTTGCATGAGACGAGCGGTGTACATGGCCAAGCCAGCTAGGATGACACATGCCCCGACCGACTACACATGCATGAGTATGGACAGGCGCGACAAGAGCCGGTAAGCAACTCACAAGGCAGATGACCACAATCACGGTCGTGTTCCTCGACAATTGACCAGGCCCGGCAACTGCGATTAGCCTATACTGGGTTCCCGTCGAGGCACACCAATGCATGCCCGAGACGCCCCCGGCCAACATTACGGCCGACAAGGCTCTTTTCCACCACAAGTTGGTGAAATCCGCCCGGAAGACAAAGAAGATGGAGAGGGCCACTATGCTGGCGGCAACGGCAATCAAGGATGCGCCCACGACGTTAGCTGCATTGTAGATGCATACGTAGTTGTTGATGGAGGCATTGCCCAGGTAGTGCATGCCACAAATGGCAGCTCCGGCGAGGGCGCCGCCGACCCCAACACGCCACCAGGACACGTATTCATTGGTTCCGATGGCGACGAAGGCAGTTAGAAGCACGAGGATGGGCATGAAGAAGGAGAGAGCAGTGTAGCCGCTCGAGTAGGCAATTTGAAGCTGCGGATCACCATTGCCGATGTCGATGGCTCGGTTTCCAATATAATGCATACTCCAGATGGAAATGCCACCCATCGTTATGGCGGCAGTAACTAGCAGCAGACTTGACATGCTGTTAGCTGCCATCGGCGCACTCCACGTAGAGACCTGTGGTGAACATACTGGTTGATCCTGCCTTTGGGGGCTGTCCTGCGGTTGATGAGCTCCAGTGTCGATCCGGCACCAATCAGACTGACGATATAGCTGAGGGCGACGAAGCCCGGATTGAAGGAGCGTGGTACTATGAGACCCTGCCATTGTGCCAACAGTTCTTTGGCGTGTTGTGATTGATCGAAGGCCATCGTGTCGGACCTCTTGGTATTGTGCAAGTTCCGCTACCAAAGGGGTGTACTTGGTGTACTTTGCAAAGGCAAAGACGGGCAAAACCAAGAAACGATCAAGCGCGACTCTCATTGACAGGCTTGGGACGTGAGATGGCTCCTGGATTATATTTGCTGATCTCGCAACCGCGTCATGCTCATGCAAAGCTCCTGGGCTGGCTAGTCCCGTCTCGTAGCGATGCTGGCGAGGCCCGAACGTGCAGCAAGCTACTGGCAGATAGTCAGCGCTGCATCCTCTGTTGGTGGCTGTGAAGAGCGCTGAGGAAGATCGGATTCAGGAGTGGGGCGTGGTCGTCGCCGTCGTCGTCGTCGTTCCAAGGTCGTTCCAAGAGGCATGGGCCCAAGCAACTTGGAAGCGCTGCCGAGAAAGCTCAAGTGCGAGGTCTGTGATGCAGACGGCGCGGAACAGCCAGGACGTGCCTTCATGATCGTTCTTAGCGGCCGATCGATGGTAGGGGGCTTTCCCTTGCCACAAGCCAACGCTTGCAGATATACGACTCTAGCATCTAATACAGACATGTGAACAGGTAGGAGAGCTTCGAGAAACCGGGTGCGGCGTCTCGAGGGCTCCTCTCTCGTCCTGTGAGGAGCTGTTGAGTGAGACATGAATGAGCGGCTGCCGTGGAGGACTGGATGCAAGCCCAGTGGTTGCTGGCTATCAGCGAAAGGCGTGCAGAGAGGCGTGCAGAGAGGCGTGCAGAGAGGCGTGCTTCATGCGTCCAAGATGCCAAAGATGCTGCTAGGGTTCCTCCGATGGCGTCCTGGCGGTGATCGAGGTAGGAGAACGGAGCAAGAGGCAAGAGGCACTAGGCCACGGCGGTCTCGGCTTGTCTTGGGCATCCAAATTGCAGGGACGCCAACCGAGGACAATCGCATTCTTTCGGGGCCTTGCGAAGCGGCGAGGCCTCAAATGCATATGCAAATGCAACGAACGGTCTTGTTGAAGGTGATGGAGCGATCGGGGGGCGTAGTGTGTTAGGTCGAAGGGAGTGGACCACCAGCGGGAATTAGGGGAAAAGATGAAGACTGTTCGAAGCCTGTGGCTTGTGGCCTGGGGCCTGGGGCCTGGGGCCTGTGGCCTGGGGCATCTGTGGAACGTCGCATGCCCTGTACCTCGATGCAGTGACCTGTGGTACCTTCTATGCACAGGGGTGAAGCGCCCCAACAGCCCGAGGCTGGCTGAGCTGCAAGCCAAGCAGATTGGCCAAGCAGATTGGGATTTACTAGCTTCGGTACAGGGCACACGGTGGCAACCATGAGCTCGGCGCCGAATCACTGCGCTGGGCTCGCAGGCGCGCCCACGGGTGAGAATGTGTTGGTGTTCCAGCATTCGACGGCGTGAAGGCTAAGGTAAGTAGGTAGGTAGGTAGGACGGTCATGATGGCGCTGCCCCTGAGCAAGAGCAAGAGCACGTCAGCATATCCACACGTCAAATCTGCTGTGGCAATGTCCTCTTGTCCTCTTGTGCATGGAGCTCTCCCGGTGCCGGTGCCGGTGCCGGTGCCGGTGCCGGTGCTGCTGCTGCTGCTGCCACTGCCGCTGCCGCTGCCGCTGCCGCTGCCGCTGCCGCTGCCGCTGCCGCTGCCGGCCGGCGCAAAGTTGCACGCAACAGGTAGTTGGACCGCACCTCTACTCCCCGCCACCTCACCACCTCACAACCTTACTACCTCACTACCTCACCTCACTACCCCACCTCCTCTCCTCACGCCGACTATGGCCTCCTCAAGCGCAGGAAATTTCCGCCTTGAGGCCCTGTCCCCCTTCAAGCCCGAACTCAAAGAGCGCGCCTGGGCCTCCATACCGCATCCCACCCTGCCCCTCCTCGCAACATGCCACTCCAAAGCCGTCACCATCTACTCGCTCTCCACCCTCTCCCCCCACACCGTCCTGACCGGCGGCCACTCGCGCTCCGTCCGCAGCGCTGCCTGGAAGCCCGCTCTGCCCCCCCACACGCTGTGCCTCGTCACCGCCAGCTTCGACTCGACCGCCGCCCTTTGGCGCTGGGACCGCGGCCTCGCGCCCCCCGCCGCCGACGCCGCCGCTGCCTCCCATGACCCCGCTCTCGAGCTGGACGTCTCCACCGTCGCCACCACTACCATCGACGGCGACGACGCCAATGATTCTTCCAAGAGCGACGATTGGGAGTTCACCCTCGTGCTCGAGGGCCACGAGTCCGAGGTCAAGAGCGCCACATTCTCCCCCGCCGGCCAGTTTC
This sequence comes from Anisogramma anomala, assembly GCA_038502455.1. Classification (NCBI taxonomy): domain Eukaryota; kingdom Fungi; phylum Ascomycota; class Sordariomycetes; order Diaporthales; family Gnomoniaceae; genus Anisogramma; species Anisogramma anomala. Next base: position 1,703,786 of record JASMMZ010000008.1, on the reverse strand, counting down.
TCGCCACCTGCAGCCGCGACAAGTCCGTGTGGATCTGGGAGGACGTCGGCGCCGACGACGGCGACGACGATTGGGAGACTGTCGCCGTGCTGAATGAGCACGACGGCGACGTCAAGTGTGTGGCCTGGTGCCCCGACGTGCCTGGCCGCACTGCCAGGGGAAAATACGGCACAGACGTCCTGGCGAGCAGCAGCTACGACAACAATGTCAGAATATGGCGCGAGGATGGTGACGGCGAGTGGGTCTCGGTGGCCGTGCTCGAGGGCCACGAGGCGACCGTCTGGGGCGTACAGTGGGAGGCAAACCCACAGCGCCCCAAGTTCCCGCGCTTGTTGACCTTTTCAGCCGACAGATCTATCCGCATATGGACAAGAAAGGAAGACGACGACGACGACGACGACGACGACGACGACGGCAATGACGACGGCGACGGGAGGAACTCCATGTTCCAGCCCGGCCTAGGCGGCATCCCGAACACCATGCGGGCCTCGGCGAAGGAAGACTGGGAATGCACAGCCATTCTCCCTGCTGCCCATTCGAGAGACGTCTACTCGGCCACATGGAGTGCTTCGACAGGTCTTGTCGCCAGCACAGGCAGCGACGGGGTTATTGCTGTCTACAAGGAAGAGAGACAGCCTGTCACGAATGGGACCTCCCACCCCCACACCTCGAATGGCACCGACGTGCCCAAGGCCAGAGGCGCGACCGAGCCGCAACACTGGCGAGTGCTAACCACTGTCAAAAATGCACATGGCCCTTACGAGATCAACCACATAACCTGGTGCACAAGATTCGATCCTGCTTCGGAAGCGCGCGGCGCCGAAGAAATGCTTGTAACAACCGGCGATAATGGTGCCGTCAAGCCATGGAGACTTGTGGAGTCTTGACTGGAAGTTGCGCTTTCCGCCAAGGCCGTGCGTGGCAAAATAAGGTCGGTACAGGGATGGATGACCCAAGATATCTACAGTATACCCTTGAACTTGGTGAATCATCGGTAGAGGTGGGCCGGAGCTGGCCTCAAGACACACGTCACGCCTTTTCCGTCGCTTACTTACAAAGGTGCCCGCTGCTAAAGCCCGAGAAGCGGTGCGACGTTTTGGCTGGTCAGCTATCAGAGGCATGAGCGGGCCAAGCATCGAGGTGTGTAAATTGCGCCTGTAAAGTAAAAGGCCACCATGCGCTGTCGAAGAGTTCGATTGTTGTCACAAATGGAAGAGTTGGCGCTGTCCTCCCGAGACCGTATACCAAGCCTCTATCTTCTACGAATACTCACATTCACACAACCCAATGGACCTCGCTGCATGCCTTTTCCCTTACTCTCCCTTCAGCTTGTCCTGTTGCACAGTATAAGCCATCTCCAAGAACTCCTGCTCCTCTTTGACGTGCGAGGCTTTGAGACCCGTCGCCACAGACGCGCTGGGGTTGCGACCAGCGTACATGACGTGCTTGTGGTTGTGGTGCTCCGTCTCGTTCAACAGGGTCTCAATACGCGGCTGGGTGAAGGTCCATGCACCAGCGTTGAGGGGCTCCTCTTGGGCCCAGACGATAGTCTTGGCGTTGGGGTAGCTGTCGAGGTTCTCCTTCAGCTGTTTCCATGGGAAGGGGTTGAGCTGTTCGATGCGGGTGATGGCGACATCGTTGATTTCGTTGTCGGCACGGTACTTGTGCAGCGCAGCGTAGACCTGGCCACAGCAGATGACCACGCGGTCAATCTCCTCACGCGCCTTGATGTCGCCGCTATCGTGCGCTGGATCCTCAATGACCCACCGGAACTGCGATTCGCCCACAAAGTCTTCGGCGTTGGAGCGAGCAAGAGGGTGGCGCAGAAGGGACTTGGAAAAGAAGATAATCAGAGCTGTAATTCGTTAGCAACGGGAGCGAACAAGAATGTCATATCAGCAGCGGAGACTGACGCTTGCGGAATTGCCTGTGTATTTGGCGACGGAGAACATGGAACAGGTTTGCAGGCGTAGTCATGTAGACAATCTGCATGTTGCAGTCCTGGTGTTGGCGTTGCAGATTGTCTTCGGAAGGGAAGATCCGTGGATCCTCATTGCAGAGCTGCAGGTAACGCTCAAGGCGACCAGAAGAGTGTTCAGGGCCTTGCCCGTCGTATCCGTGGGGCAAAGACATGACGAGGCCAGTTCTTTGCATCCACTTCACCTCGCCAGACGCAATGAACTGATCGATGATGCACTGCGCGTTGTTTGCAAAGTCACCGAACTGAGCCTCCCACACGACCAGAGCATTGGGCGACGTAAGTGAGTAGCCGTACTCAAAACCAAGGGCTCCAAACTCGCTCAAGGACGAGTTGGAGATGACAAACTTGCCCTGGTCTTTGCTGATGTGCTGCAGCGGCGTATAAGTGCCCTCACTCTCCTGGTCGTGGAAAACCGCGTGACGTTGTGAGAAGGTACCACGCTCAACATCCTGACCAGCCACACGGACGTGGTGTCCCTCCGACACCAACGAGCCAAACGCCAGAGCCTCGGCTGTCGACCAGTCAATGTTCTTGCCCTCGACACAAGATTTCGTTCGGTTGGTCGTAATGCGCTTCAGATTGCGGTGGATGTTGAAGCCGTCGGGCACAGAGCCGATTACCGTGCCAATGTGCTCCAGTGTGTCTTTGGTGATGGCAGTGGGGTTGTGCGGCAGGACTTCAGTCGCCAGCTCCTTTGGAGACTTGAATCCGTTCCACGCAGACGTGGTCCACTCCTTGGACGTCGGCTGGTAATCCTTGGACTTGGAGAAGCTCTCCTCGAGCATGCCCCATACCCACTTCTTGTGCTCCTCGATGTCCTCCATGGTGAACGTGCCGTCTTGCAGCAACTGCTCAACATAGATGTCGATCTGGGACTGGTGCGACTGAATACGCTTGTACATGAGAGGTTGAGTGAACGAGGGCTGGTCTGTCTCGTTGTGCCCGTGCTTGCGGTAGCAGACCAGGTCAATAACAACATCCTGCTGGAACTCGGCTCTCCAATCAGCGGCCAGTTGGGAAACAAAATTGACAGCCTCCACATCATCGGCGTTGACGTGGAAGACAGGGGCGTCGATGGCTTTGGCGATGTCAGTACAGTAGGGCGTGGAGCGAGCGAAACGAGGGTCGGTAGTGAAACCAATCTGGTTGTTGACGACCATGTGGACGGTACCACCAGTGGAGTAGGCCGGGAGCGAGTGGAAACCAAGGCACTCGTAGACAACACCCTGGGCAGCAAAGGCAGCGTCGCCGTGCAGGAGGACGCCCATGGCGCTTCGGTGGGTCGTCTCGTCGTTGTTGTAGTGCTGAATAGCACGGGTTTTGCCCAGCACAACCGGATCTTCGGCCTCCAAGTGGGAAGGGTTGGCGACCAGAGATAACTGGACGCGCTTCCCTGACGGGGTCGGTCTCTCGAAGTTCATGCCCAGGTGGTATTTGACATCACCGGAGCCCTCGTCCTCGGCGGCAGCGCTACCGCCAAACTCGCTAAAGATAGACTCGTTCGGCTTGCGGACGACGTTGCTCAGCACGTTCAGGCGACCACGGTGGGGCATTCCAATGACGATGTCCTTGACGCCGTAATCGACGCTTCGGTCGATGAGTGCCTTCATGCCGGGAACCAAGGTTTCGCAGCCCTCCAGCCCGAAGCGCTTGTCGTTGGGGTACTTTGTGGCGGAGAAGAGCTCGAAGCTGGAGCTCCAGATCAGGCGATCGAGAATGCGCCTTTTCTCGTCGTGGGAGTATTTGAAGGGCCTGGGAACCTCGATGCGCTCCCTCAGCCAGTCGCACTTTTCCCTGTCGGGAATGTGAATGAACTCGACACCGAACGAGCTGCAGTAGATCTTGTCGCAGGCATCGACAATCTCGCGCAGGGTCATCTTTTCCCTGCCCTCCTTTTTGAAGCGGGGCAGGATGCCGGGCCCAAGAGTGTATTCGGTGTCGAGATCCTTGTCGGTGAACTGGTAGTACTCGAGGCTCAGCTCCTTGGGCTTAACGGCTCCGAAGCCCTTGCCCTCCTGGCGAATACCCAAAGGGTCGATCTTTGCGTTGAGATGACCTCTGGCCTGGTAGGCGCGAACGAGGAGTTGGACCTTGAGGTGCTTGTCGATATCGGAGCCCTCGCCGAGACCTACGGCAGCGCCGGCGGCAAGGCCAGTAACGCTGGCGGAGGAGGCAGGGACGAGGTTGGGCGGAGGCTGAAAAGCCTGGGAAATGGGCATGTTGCCGGACTCCATGTTCTTGAAGTAGATCCGCCATGAGACGTGTACGCTCTTGGGGTCCTGCTTGTACTGGAGGTACATCTCGTCGATATAGTTTGCATTTTCGCCTTGGAGGAAGTTGTCGTTGGGATCGGGGGCATTGAAGAGGGCGCTCTTGAAGCGGCGTTGTGACTGCTGAGACGGAGCGATCGGTCGGCGTGTGGCGGAGACGGCGTATGCGGAGCGGGTCGCGCGCAGAGCATTGCCGCCCACGCGCCAGAGTCGTTGCATGGTGGGAAGATGGGTCAGCTGGAAGGTGTGAGAGGTAGCTGGCTTGTGTGTTTGGTGCGGTACCGTGTATACCGTGTAGCGGTAGGTAGGAAGCAGGTACAGGTAGGCAGGTCTGTAGGTGGGTAGGTAAGGAGCCCGGTACTGGCGATGTTATAATGGCCTCGAGGGGTTTTCACATGGTTTTCAAACTGCTTCGGCGACAAACGAGACATCCATGGCCGGACAGTGGCGTTTCCAGGTGCGGTGACGGTTGCGCTGCGCACGGAAAGAACAGAGAGCAGGATAACGATGCCGGGCAGCTTAGCCGCTGCAATTTCACTGCCTACGTAGTGCTGCGTACCGCACAGCACAGCACAACAACAGCACAGCACAGCACAGCACAGCACAGCACAGTGCAGCCCCCCTGCATTGAGGCCCTCCAGAGTCAGGCCAGCTTCCCACTCAGCGGCATGACGTCCACCAACTTCGCATGCCACACATCCACATAAATGCCTCGTCCTCCCCTGCCACCCAACGAAGGCTCACGTCAACTATCCAGCTCGCGAAAATGGCTACAACACGGGGCAAGGCCTCCTACAAGAGGCAAAAGGGAGAAATCGCCGTCTCCGCTGACATGACCACAGTCACCTGGACGCCGCTCCCTGGCCCCGCCACTCCCACCATCTGCCTGCCCATCTCGCACATCACCAGTGAGAGTCTTCCATCCCTGGCCGTGGACAATGGTCCTGAGAGTAGCCAGCTAACTTGACCATGCAGACCTTCAACAAACCCCCGTCACCAATCCCAAGGCCATCCTGAAGATATTTGCAAAGCCTCCCACCTCGGGCGGCGACCCCACCGGCGACCCCACCACCTACATGTTTCACTTCAACAGCCACGACACAGCTCGGGCCGAGGCAGACGCCGTCAAGGACTTACTCTCAAGACTGCTCAGCGATGCAAAGGCTGTCGACCCTTCCGTGCCCAGGCCTGCGCATGGTCCCGCCGCAACGAAAGGCCCCATCAACCCCGCCGCTGCATCCATTGCCGCCAACGACGCTCGCCTGTTCGATGACGAGTATCTCGTCTCGGACTTTGCACTTCACACGGCCCTGCTGGAGGCGAACAAGCCCCTCAACGCCGTCTATCTCGATGCCATGGCCAATAAGCCCGACACGATTCCCAAGTCCGTCTTCAGCAAACAGTTCTGGTCCACCCGCGTCGGTCTTCTGCGTACCTTTGCCATTGAGAAGCGCCAAACACGAGGTGCCTACAATGTGTTGCCCACCATGAAACCCAAGGTGACCCAGGACGAGGACGGCGTTGAATACACTCTCATGAGCATTGACCGGAACCAGGCCATGCAGATCTTCAGCCAGCACCCCGTCGTGAAACGAGCATACAACGAAAATGTACCCAAGCCGATAAGCGAGACTGAGTTCTGGTCCAAATTCTTCTTGTCGAGACTCTGCAAGCAACTCAAGGGGGAGCGTGTGGCCGATGCAGACCGCCGGGATCCCATCTTCGACAAATACGATGCCGCAGAGGATCAGATCAAATACGCCAGTAGGGTTGGTGCTGCTCACTTCCCCAAGACGATCGATGTCGAGGGCAACGAAGAAAACACGGGTGGCGTCAAGAGTGGAAACAGCAAGGATATCGAGATGCGCCCGAGGAGCAATATCCCCATAATACGGGTATTGAATGCCACAAGCGGAAACCTCCTGTCGAATGTTGCGTCCGAAGACCGCAATCCGGAGAGTGCACCTGGGAGAGACGATGCCACGTGGCGTGAGTTGACCCTCCGCGATCTGAGCGACACGGCGGAGGACACCCGCATAATGCTCAACATCAAGGAGCAGAGCAAATTCTTTCTAAACCAAACCACCACCTCGAATACCCCGGACACGGTCTATGAGAAGCAGGTGCCTTCAGAAGTCCTAGTTGGTATATCTGCAGACCTGGAGACTCTACATTTCAACGCAGGTGGCGGTCTTGACCTGCACTCTAGCTTGGGAGTCATTGATGAGAGTGAGGATGATGATGCCGCTCCCAAGAAGCCTCACGTTGGGTCAAAAAGCGCCATGAGATTGGCACACAAGCAGATCTTCGAGGGGCTGGCACAGCGCCATGCAGAGTTCTACAGTCATAAGTCAGCAGAGGCCAGGCCAATGGGAATACCAGAAGAACTGACTGAGAAGGCGAAGCTTACTAATGGCACCACTACTGAATTCCTCACACATTTCTGGGATGCATTCCTCTCTGGAGATCCAAATCGAGCGCAGGAACTTAGTTACCATGTGGAGTCACTCAAGAGATCAGCAATGCGCATTGAGGCAATGGCAGACGAGGCTGAGAAGGTCCGAGTGGCAATGGCCAGTGACCAGAGAGCAAAGTATATGGCTCATAGACAAGCAACTGGCCAGAAGTTGGCTCTCAAAGACATCGGTGGTGGCCGAGAGGCCATGCTGACATTGCTTGGCCCATCATTGAGCGCTCTTCAGAGAGCACTGAACCTATATGAGGCAGCTCTGGCTCAGGCAGGCATGAAGATGTCCACAGAGAATGACTGAAGCCACCTACCTCTGGAGCAAGAGAGTGGCGAGCCAACGGCTTGGTAGGTAGAGTTGGACAGATGTACCAATGCTGCTCCAGGTTAGGATGGGCATAAGCTGAAAAGGTTCCGAAATACCTAGTTAGGGTCCTTCTTGGGCAAGGTCATCTGATGCATCACCACTAAAAAGAGAGAATAAATGAGAGCGGGTAGAATCACATTCAAAGCAGAGACCTAAATGTGTGTATCTGTTGGTAGGCCTTTATCGTTGCAACGTAGTCGATTCGAATCACTGTGGTCGAAGTAACTGGTGCTGCATTGAAATTGGTTGAGGTACGTGGTAAGTTCTAAGTTTGGCAGACCGCTAGCCGGTCTGCACACTAATTTGTATGGCCAAACGCTTTGGCCTGTGCCCCACTTTGAAGTGGGCACCTACTGCACTGCACTTGCAGTCAGTCCAGTCAAATCCCACAAACTACAGTCAATTTGCAGTCAGTACAACCAACTAACTGTAAGTATAGTTGACTTGACTGTACTGCAATTGACTGCTATTCCAACAAAATCTCTACTTACCTAATAACTTCACTACGACGGCTATAAAAACCTTAATAGCAGTAGTTCGTTACGACTATCTCTATCGTTAAGAAAGGGTAAGGCTTGGAGGAGAAAATGGGGCGGCAGCGAGTTTAGCGCCAAAAGGGGTAATAGGAGCAGTAGTAATAGTGGGGGCATCCGTAACAGGCTTATTTTTAATAAAGCCCGTGTCGTTCTCGTTACTTCTATTGTTGTTGCTGTGCTATCAATAGCACCTCCGCCAAAGGAAAAGATTAAGCGCGCTATTACTATATAAAACTAAGCTGCAAGAGACAAAATAAGGTTGGTAAACGCTACATTAATGGGGGTAGAGAAAAAGAAGCTAAGCTTTAAAAGAGGGGGCCTAAAAACATATATAGGCTTTTTAGGTACTATAGAGTCCACTATGAAGATGCGAGAGCAACAGCGTAAAATACGTATAACAATAATACGTATATAAGTTACACTTTTTTTCTATAGTAGGACTATTATTTACTATGGCACAAAAACATATATTAAACACAAATTATAGGTATAAAATTATTTCCTAATTAGGGATTAGTATTAAATATAGGAAATGAAAATAATAATAAAAAACTTTTATTTTCAGAAAAATATATTGTATTTTGTTTTGTTTTAGGTACGTGATACACAAACTATCAAACGTATAAAAATATTTTACCAATATTTTATAAGGCTTAATGGCATATACAACCGCAACGCATTCCACTCTGGCCCTTTTTTACAACATATCCTATATTAAATTGAGCAATATACTGCATTCAACTTGCAGTTAATACAATCAACTTAATTGTATTACAATTAATTACTGTTCCAATAGTTACTACATTCATTATTTTCCCTCAAAGTTTATTTTTTTAGTTTTAGTAATACCATCATTTGGTATATATCATTATTCGTACATATATTCGGTTTAAGTTTGAATAGTAATGCCTGCAGTGCAGTAGGTTAACTTTACTTATAGTAAAGTTGACTATACTGACTGCAAGTTGAGTGTATTATGTTGTATGTGTTTACTGTATTGGATGTAAGTTAAGTATAGTATACGCACACTTTACACTAGGGTACGGGCCAAGCAATTAGCTATACAAATTACTGCGTAAACCAGCTCGCGGTTTACCAAACCTAGAATAATACATCCACCACTTAACCACGCAATATTACTGTTACTTCGAATAATCGAATCGATAACGTTGCAACGTCTAAAGCCTTACTAATACAAATTAGTACTTATTAGGTTAAGTATAGATTGACTAAGAAAAAAAATGACTTTCCGGTTATTACGCTTTACATTATCGTTAGGGTAAAGGAAATATTTTTGAAAAAGGCCTTTATTACTGTGTTATTTTTTACGGCAGTACATAAAGAAAACCTTTGGGCTACGCCAGTTCTTACGGTAGATCAAAGATAACAATGGTATTGTTATTAGAAACATTAAGAAATCTTTACGAATCTTCCTTAGAAACGTTAGGATTAATTATTAGAAGTTTTGAAGTTCGGCAAGTAAACAAAAGGCTAAGTTAATATTAATACGAATGTTATTACTGTGAAAAATAACTAAGTTTTATAGCCAAAATAATAAACAACCTTCGCTTTTTACCAATAATATACGATCTTTGACCTTACCCTTTATGCCAATCCTTTACCCCTACTTTACTCTTTTTACTTCCTTTATGTTAATTTAATTACCAAATTCGTTACTTTGAGTGAAAACACTAAAAATCGTTAAGTCGCGCTAAGAAAGTTACGCCGCACAACCCAACGCCAAGTTGCTAAGTTCTCACGCGACTTTACGTTAAACACCAAGCCTATATGCCCAAAGATCACTAAGTTCCTCGCCTTATAAACTCTATACAAGCTAATACTCAAAGATAGCTAACGTTAGTGCTTATTTTAAGGCAATCACCGACCCTATTAATAAAAAAAATTAAGGCTTTCGGACACCTCTTTACCAAGTATTATAACCACGTCTTTTAGCGATGAAACTTTAATAAAAAATTAACCGAAAAACACTTAATTAAATTCGTAGGCTATTATAACGTTGAATACAACGACGGTAACGACCTTAGCCACGCTTTTCGTAATTTTCGTGATCTTTCTAATAACTGGATTTTTAACATATAAACTATAATCCAAAAAAGAATTAAGTTAGGATTTAAGTTGTAATTAAAATAATAAGGGATTTACATACCAGTATAAGGCGTTATAAAGCTGATATAAAAACTTTTGGACTTAGTTTAACTTAAGGAATACCTTAAAGATCCATGCCTTAAAAGAATACGTACTGTCGGTATGGTCTCTACCTAATTCACGTGAAGTAAAAGAGTAAAAGAGTAATCGTAAAGATTGGTATATTTTAGTAAAAGATAGATGATTGTTAGAAAAAGCATTCAGAGAGTGCACGCCACGGATTTGATATTATAAACTTCTTATTCAAGCAGAAGCTCCTTCGTCATACACTCTGGAATACCCTTTTAGACCGCTTTACGCATGATGTACTTTGCTCTTTACAAGAGTGCAGCTTGCAACATGACATGTTATCGTATACTCTACAAGAGTGCACTTTGCAATATAATGCATTGCCACTTGACCTATGTATACTAACTGTAAGGGTATATAATAATATCCACATAGGTAATATTTTCTTTCTTTTTAGTGTATTTCGTACCTATAGCCTAGTAGCGAAAATATAATTATAATGAATTCGTATATGTAATTCTATAATAACAGTATAGTTACGGTACTAATTTTAAAGGTTCAAACCAGCAGTTTTGTAATAATAATATGGTTACAATACTAATTGTAAAGATTCGAATTAGTAATTTCTAGCTGTGGTGATAATTATAGTAAATATCTGGTCGGTATAACTAATCGGTAGTGGTATATTTATTAATAACGTCTTTTATTGTTTTTGATAGTGGTATAATTTTATAAGTGCTATAGGGGTGATTATACCGTTACGTATTTTTAGGTTAATATAAAAAGATAAATCGTTATCGGTTTAGGAAAAATCTTTCTTTCTTTTAAAAACGTGTACCCAAAGTTAATGTAAGTCCTTATTTCAATTAAACTTAACCTTTATTTTAATCAATTAATCTAAACCACTCTGATAGGTATGTTACTTGACTAAAACCCATATATTAACTTTACTTCTAAATAAATGCCGCGTAAAAATAGAATGACTCGGCGACGTTTGGCGCGTGAACGTAGGTGAGTTTAACAACGTTATTTCGCGTCTTCGTAAAAAGGGTAAAGACCTCCCCGCGCCTTTGCCTAAGGGTATGCAGCATAAGATTCGGGGTCACCTCCTCGTTGGCGCCGATAACATCGATGGCGGTAATAGCGGTAACGCCAGCATAAAGGAGGAAGGCAATGGGAAGAATGGTGGAGACACAATGGCGTCATCTTTTCCCTTTTCTTTTAATAATAAATAGCTACACTTTACAGTTGGGCTGGCGTGCTCAGCCGTAGTGTATAATGATCACACTAAATACCCGTGAGTAAATAGAAGATGTCAGGGGGTTTATGTTAGCAGTAAGATAGCAGAGGTAATAAAGGTGCAATATCAGAAGATATTTATTCGTGCTGTAGAATGATCACTAGCCGTTAGGCTATTCAGGGTAGACTAAATACTTAGATTGACAACTGAAGATCTATGAAAGAAATACTATCTGTGTGGTGATGACCATGTCCTTATATATCCGTGCCTTCATACCGTTTTCAGTATTGGACCGCTGGAGTCGCTGTCGGTCCCATCGGTCCTTCCCTGTCCAGGGTTGCTGACATGAGAGAAGTTCTCCGCCTGATTCTAAACTTCAGGCTTTCTAGTGGCGCAGTGTTGCATACTGGCCTGCTTCTTGGCCCAACCTCTGTCTGGGTTATAACATAGTATAATACTCTATATATTAATATCATTACTTTCTATGAACAAAAAAATCGAAAAATAAGAAAAGGAAAATTTTAAATAAAATTTTAAATATATAAAATAAAAAGGTATTTATACGTTAAAATCAGTGCTAAATTGTAGATTTAAACCAAAGGAGGTAAATAATAAACAAGGAAAAATGATAGTCGGGCCGAAGGGCGTATAATGAAGTATAACAATATATTAGGGGCTATGAAAAATAGTAAAAACAAATAAAGGAAAATTTGTAAGGCCGGTATAGGTATAAGTTGTATACCGTAACATAAATCGGGGAGCGGCATGAATGGTTGATTTCAAGCTGTATAGAACCGAAAAATGAAAATAAAAACATAATGTATAATATGCCAATACTATTGAGGTCATAACACTTTATTAATAACAATAACAAACAACATGCTTATTGATATAAAAATTTCTAACGCTTCGTTCAGTATAGTCTTAGTTATTATATCTGCTAGATTAGACTTCCCATTGATCCACCGCGTTTCCTTAATTTCCCAGCACTCGTAAGATTCACGTAAAGCTATAATATCTATTATTAAATGCTTTTTGTTCGTAATACTTAGTTTAACTAAATATTTATTAAGTGAAAAGAAGTTATTATATATAACGAGAGGGATGAGACGTAAATTAAGGTTGCAAATAATTATCTAGACCGTTATAGTTGTAGTGATTTCCGAATCGAAACCTTTAACTATATTACAGATTTCTGAAACTAAAACTCTTTTTGTAACCCGCTTACACTTAGTAAAGTTCCAATAAATAATGTTTTTACGAAACTTAAAGCTATTTCGGGCTGGTATTTCGTTACCAAAGATTAAGACAAAGCCTATTTTCGAATTACAATCGTTATTATTAGCGAAGAAGCTATTAGAAAAAGTAAAAATCTTTACAATACGTATATTTAGCAGTATAAATTGTAACCCGCGTTTTAAATTATATATTTTCCACATAAAGCGTTTCTTAAACGCATTATATATATCGTTTGACGTGACGGTTTTATACTACGTGGCGATCGAAAAATTGAAAACTGTTCCTGTTTAGGTTACTAAAGTAGCCTAAGCATCATGTATGCGTTGGTATCTATATTCGTTAGCCCTTTTTACGCTATCTAAAATGATAAAGATAACATTACCCAATTGTCCTTTTTATGTAAAGCTCATAACGCTGTTCCGAAAAGTAATAGTAATGTTGTCATGACCCAGACAGCGGTTAGGTCAGGAAAACAGGCCAGCAAGGAAACTACGCTACTGAGACGCCTGAAGTCTAACACATCAGGCGGGGAACATCTCTTATGTCAGCAGACCCAGGGTTAGGGTYAATGCCAAGGATATGTTGGATATGTTGGATATGAGGTTATCCAAGCTATCCAAGGACATGCCAAGGATATGTCGGATATGTTGAATCGGAGGTTATCCAAGCTATCCACATTATACAGTACTGAAGACGTATGAAGGATTGAGGATATAAGGACACGGTCAGCACCACACAGATAGTATTTCCTTCATAGCTCTTCAGTTGTCAATCTAAGTATTCAGTCTACCCTGAATAGCCTCACGGCTTCTGATCATCACTCGCACGAACACAGTCTTGATATTGCACCTTTTGTTACCTCTGCTACCTTACTGCTAACATAAAACCCTCTGACACCTTCTATATACTCACGGGTATTTAGTGTGATCATTACAAATGTCATTAAAGTTGATTATATGGTTCTCCATTAGGTACGTTTTAGACTTTGCCTTTAAGCTGGCCTTTAAAAGTTTCCTCTCTTCGGATACGGAAAACGAAGAATTACATAACGTTAATATGTAGTCCGTCTGTATACACGGTAATATAAAGCCATTAAAACGCGTTGTTAATACTGATAGGCACGGTTAGAAGGTAAAGCTAGTTATTTCGAGCCTTTCCTTATAATGCCTTTGGTAAATATTATACTAATGAATACCAGCTTTAGCCAGGCCGTAAAGCAGTTTTATAATACGTAAAATTGTTTTAGGTAGGTGGTGTTTTTTGAAATTTGTAGGTATATCGGTGTAAATACGTCGTTTAAGCCGCCGTTGAAACTGTGTACATACCTACGTAATATTATAGAGTTTAATATATAGTTTGTAAGGTGTATTAAAAGAGGTTATAAGTATAAAAATAAAGCGGTAGTTGACCTATTATAAGATAAGAGACTGGGTTATAATTTTTTTTATTGTTGTTATTATATCCCTTTATAATTAGGCGGGTTTTTTCATATAGATTTCCGGTTTTATCCTTAACTTCGTATACGAAGCGAGTGTGGAAAATTCTATAAGAGTCGTAAACCATTGAGTTGAACTTTTAAAAGTGAAATACGCCTTGGTCAATTAAGATAGAGATTTCTATTTAGGCAAATTATTCGAATAGGGCTCCTAGGATAATAATAATGCCGTTGTGGCAGAGCTTTAAGTTAAATTCATGGTTTACCATATCTTTTTAAGTTGTAAAGGAGTTTGCAGTAAAGTTTTCAGGGCGTTTTTTAGTTTTCAAAACTAAAATATCGGCCTTAAAGGCAAAGTATTAGTTAAGTTAGTATATTCGAGCCGCCTTCGTCTGGTGAAAGCGGATCAGAAGTATGATTCGGTGGGTAGGCTGAAACTGTGAGCGGTTCAGATTCGTCTTTCTAAAAGGTGTCCCGTCGGTGGTTTTAATCAGATTACGGTTTTGGACCGCTCCTTTTCATCTCTTTTTTATACTCTCATACCATTGTTCAGTAAAACAGACTCGTACCGTTTGGTAAATTAAGAAGTACATTATGGCCTTTAAACCTCTTAGTTTTTCAAGGGCTAGTTTATTCGTTTTTGATTTTCTATATCAAAACCTTAAATTGTAATAGTAGGTTTAAAACGCTAGTTTCATGCGGGTTATTCTTTATAACTAATGTTTTGGAAACATCGTTTTTATCTCGTAAGGAACGTAACACTACCATAGCTTTCGCTATAGTATTCGCTCTTTGAACCGTCGTTGACGATAGTATAAAGTTTGTATGGATATTTAGATAAGTATTAAAAACAAAAAGCGTAGGGATGAGCTTATTCGGACTAAAAGTATTATTAACGGCATTAACCGTTATCTGTAGGATAAACTCTTTAAAATTGATACCCTTTAGCTTTTTAAATAGTACCATATATATCCTTTAAGCGGTTTATAGTGCCGTTTACATTTACTAATACCTTATAATTCCTTTATTAGTATTTGTTTACATTTGTTACCGGCAATTATAGCCTTAGTACATTATTTAGTAAAGTTAAAGGCCGTACTAGCATCGTAGGTAATCTAATCTAGAGGCCCTGAGTAAACGTTTAACTAGTAATTAACTAAAACATTCTAGTAATTTGAAAAGGAAGCGTTTCGTGTAAATTTCACATTCTAAAATAATATTACTGCGTCGATGACATGAAATACCGGTTAGTTAATTAAATACATAATATTAATAATTACCTTGTAGTTAAAGTTTAATTCGTTTTAAAGGCGGAACTTTAATTGTCATAGGGCCTGTAAGTATAGCTGATATTTATGGTAAAACCTTTCGATAACTTTAAGTACGTCCTTTTTTATATCTGCATAACCTGCGGCGTAAAGAATTCGTAAAAGACGTTTTATAACTTGGTATCCAAATTAGCGGTATAATATTTGTAATTCCGGCTATATCAAGTAAACAGCCTTAATCGTACGTATTTCGGGGGGGAAACCACAAGTGGTCGAACTTAATCTGGAGCGGTACGGATACACCATTCGAGGCGCAAACAAACTAATTGGTTGTATTCTAGACTTTAATTCCAAACTTGTTTATATCAGCTAATAAAAATAGAAATGGTGTCTTAAAGTTCATTATGTAAAACTTAACTGGTACGAATCATGTGTTTACAACAACTGTCCCAAATAAAGACGCTTTGTCTTTATTAAATAAAACCTCTCGATATTCTCCTATTCGGTTAAGCTGAAACTTCGGAAACTTTGTTACAAACGCATCGAATTGTCGTTTTCCGGTCATTAAGATTTCAGCTACAATGGTATCAGGTATAATGCCTTAAAACGGTTACTGTATCTGTTTAAAAGCGTAAATTATAACGCTATGCTATATAAGCCTGTAAAAATACGTTAGGTAATGTTATCGTCCTGAGCTATTAAGTAATTATTATCACTGTTAGAGTTTTTTTTTTTCCGGGGGTATATTTGTAAAGGTAGGCGTTGAACTAATCATCTACGCCTTTGCATTCGGTTGCTTATATTGTAAAATTGGCCTTTATCTGGTCTTTCAATGCATAATTGGTCTAAAACCATTATTCAATTCGAATATACTCGTAAACTGGGTGGTTAGTAAACTAGCAACCGATCTTACCATATACGATATAACGATTTTACAAACCTGTAAGATTTTATATGCCTTTTTGTAGGTGTTTTTGTAGTCGTTATACGTTTCGACTTTTACCATATAAAAGTATCTGCCCATTATTGTCAGTGCTGCCTTACTAATACTGTCTTTCCTGATATTTATATTTTAGGCGCTCGTTTTGTTTTGGATATACCTTAAATATTCGATTTAAAACGTAATGAATGGTTTCGGCGAGGTTTTCTTTAGTAATCTAGCCCTCGCCTTTGGTTTTGTCAGTTAAAAATGCTAATTTAAGGCTTATATATTGGTGTATAAAGGGTTTAAACAATATTTTAATAATTGTACAAAAGAACTTTAAGTTCTTTTCAGGTTTAAATAGTACAAAATCAAAACTGGAATTTCTGCGGTATACTTCTGTTATTATTTAGATAAATAGTTTTTTATCTTTGTATTTTATTTTAATAGATGCCTGATACTTCTGGAACTTAGTTAGCAGGGTGGTAAGAATCTCTTGTAGGTTTTCATCGGCGTTTTTTCGTTTTTCTTTATGTATTCCTAGTTTATACTAGTCTAATTCTTATCGTAGAGTTCGTGGTTGATTTTTATATTTAAGTGTGATTTTGGGCAGTTATAGCACTCCAAAAATGTGACCACCTGCGTAAGGTGGCATATATACTACTTCTTAACTTGCCTAAATGGTATTCTGGGAAAGATAACATGAAAATGAAACGGTTCGATATCTAGCCTTTTATATATATGAAACATTACACGTATTTTATTATCGAATATATTATATAGTTTACCGTTATAGTTCTCATTCTTATCCCAAAGTCTGTCAAAATTAGTAGGTTTTGTAAAGTCACTCTTATTAATAGAGAAATGGTACGGTAAAAGATTACAGTAAGGATCGTAGTTAGTGGGAATTGGTTCGTAAGGTATGTATTAGCGTTTTACGTCGCTTATTTTTTTGGGGGCGAGTTGTTCTCGGTGTTTCGGCCGCTTTTATTACGGTCGAACGGGGTATTAACCGCATTTAGGAAGTGGTTTGATATCTGGTTTTCCTTTATAGTATATACTGGTGTGGGGGTATGTTGTATTCGTGTAGTAGATAATGATTTTAGCTGTTCTTCTTCTTCCTAGAGGTCTGTATTCCTGATTTGGAGTGTAGGTATAGTACCAGGTTGTCATACGCCTGGTATTTTTATCTGCCTATTTCGCCGTTTTATTTGTATATCCTTCACCACCTGTTTTTTATATTCCGTTAAATAATATCCTTTTATAAATTCCATTTGATACATATCTTTATCTTCACAGTCTAGCAAGTCGATAAGCCGTGCTATTTCGAATAGAGCTTTTGTAAAGTGGCTATTTCTGCCTCCTGGAGTGTTAATGCCTCCACTTCGCAGTTAAATTCGTAAGGCTTTTGTAATGGAGGAGTTTACTTGTAGAGAAGAGTCTAATACGTACCCGTAAAGGTAAAGGTAAAAGAAGGGGTGTAATCAAAAAGATTGGTATATTGTAGTAAAATATAGATGATATTCAGAAGAAGCATCCAGAGGTTCACGCCACAAGTCAGAGGTTATAAGCTGTCACCCAGAGCGTACCACTCTGGAACGATCCTTCTAGACCATGCCACGCATAATGCACTCTGAAAGAGTACAATCTGCAACGTGTCACGTTATCATGCACTCTGTAAGAGTGCAGCCTGCAGCATGCTACATTATCATGCACTCTACAGGAGTGCACCTTACAGCGTGATGTATTGCCACCTAAATATACTAACTATAGTGATATATAATAATATCCACATTACTGTTTATTACATGCCTAACATTCAATTCGAAAATACTTTATGTAAATCATTCAGCATATTAGGTTTTTGGATTTTCTCCTTCCAGTAACAAAAAACCACAGCTAAAATGTACGTATTTGATGTATATAAGTCCAATTTCTTATCTGGTGTATCGATAGTATTGTTCCAAAGGCCTAGGTACATTTCTTATATTATAACCTTTTTCATTTCCATATATTCAACCAAAAGATCGAAGTAACCACTGGCTTTCTCCAGCGTAATTAGTATTAGGGCCATAGCTGTTAATGTCTTGATACGGTTGAGGATGGTGATTCCTGTATGTATATGATACGTTAAAGCAGCTTAAATTGTTAGTTTTGCGTCGTAACTAGGATTAGGGTGCCTTTGGGTAAAAAAAAAAACTATAACCGGTAAATGTAAAGCAAATGAAGTAAATAAAGCGGTTAAAGTAAGGTAACTAGCGCTTATTAGCACAAATGAAATTTAAATAATACGTAAACAAAGTGTAACTATAAGCTAATTAGGCGCTTTAAATTAGTTGTATGAACGCTTATGTTATGACCCAAGAACCAACTGCAGGTTATAGAATAAACCAGCGGCCAGATGCGCTATTGGAAGCTTGATGTCCAACATATCAGGAGAGGAACATCTCTTATGTCAGCAACCCAGGGTTAGGGTTAACGCACGGACGCATAGGATATGTTGGATATCTTGCTATCCAAGCTATCTAGTACTAAAGAGGGTATGAAGGCACGGATATATAAAGACACGGTCATCATTATATAGATAGTATTTCTTTCATAGCTCTTCAGTTGTCAATCTAAGTATTCAGTCTACACATCTGAATAGCCCCACGGCTTTCGATTATTACTTGCACGGTTGCGATATTGTTCACTCAGCACCTCTGCTACCTCCTTGATAACATAAACCCTCTGACATTTTCTATATACTCACGGGTATTTAGTGTAATCATTACAACTTACTAGCGTTATATCAGCTAAATGACTAGGGAAAACTTAAACATCGTAAGTATTTAACTTAAAATACGTGGTATAAGGCGAATGAAGGGGGGGGAAGAGGGGAAAAGAAAGTGTATGAGTATGGTTTCGGTGTAAAAGTCTCGGTTCGTAGTTGGTAGCCGGTTCGGATATCGAGTTATGACCGTTTTTACTGATGCGAGTGGTTTGGTTATTCCGTTTGTAGCCGCTTTTGGGTTTTATATACGGTGTGGATATTGCCTCTATAACCGCTTTTGGGGTTCGTAAGCGGTTTAGATATTACGTTTAGATTGGATGGGTCCTAATAAAGGGTTTTGAAACTTGGTGATTTTAGCTTACGTGGATTAGTATGTGATAGGACACTTTACAAAAAGGGATCAGGTACGTTAAAATTCCAAATAAGGGTTAATAGTGGTGTAATAAGGCTTTTAGTAGATAGAGCGCTAAACAAAGTTTAATAATATCGTACTAAAGTTGTTCTTTTGAAATTCACTTCATTTTTACAATCTTTATATATCCATATAATTTTTGTAAAAACGTAGTATTAAAATACAAACAATTGAAACCATTATAATATACCTTTATAAGTATTCAACTTATATTTAATTATTATTTCCTAGGTTATCTATAATCGATCGAATAGGTTAAAAATTAGTGTTGGTAAAGTTTTTACCTAACTCAAGTGAAGTAAAAAAATAGAAAATTAATCGGAAAGATTAGTATATTGTATTAAAAATAGATAATTGTTAGAAGAAGCATTCAAAGAGTGCACGCAATAGATGGGAGGTTATAAACCTATTATATGGCAAATGCCCTTTCGCCATACACTCTGGAATACTCTTTCCACACCGCTCCACGCATAATGCACTTTACTACTTTTAAGAGTGTAGCTTACGGCGTGACATGTTATTGTGCACTCTGCAGAAGTAAACCTTGCAATATATTGCACTGCTACTTGGCCTATATATATTAGCTGTAAGGGTATATAGTAATATCCACACGTACTAAAGATCATTAACGCCTTTATACGCGATTTAGGAGACTTCCCCTTTTTTTTTAACTAAGTTAAGCCTTTTTAAGCGTTGGAAATACGGAACCTATTAGCTTATTCGGTAGTCTAACACCTTTACGAGATAGCGCGGGATACGCTTTTAGTGGCGGTAGAGCCCTTAAAGCGGCAGCTGCTAACGCGGCTAAAGGAATTAATGTTAACTTTTTACACCAGTTAATTAAATAAATTTTAAGCCCTTTAAAACATTTAAGGCTTTATCCCCTATTAGCCCTTTAATCGCCAAGTTTACTAAAATCCTTTTTACGGCAGGTTTACCTATACATGTAAGTCTACTGCAGGTTTTACCACGGGACTTTACCCTTCAAGCTAGACGAATGGCAATTACCCTAAATACCGTACTTCGGAGGATTCAAATCTTAAACTGTTAGGAAGTACTAATGAAAACTAGGATAATTATCGCGACCTTCTCTTAAAACCTGTCAAAATTGTTAATGATAACTATAAATTTTTCACGGATTTCGCTGAAATTTTAAACAATGCAAAAAAGTATAACGGAAAGCTATATAACCTTTTTAATATGAAGATAATGATTTTTTTAAAATATTTGTAAGTAGATAAAGGTTTCTCCTTTTAGTTTTTACTTAGTATTTTTTGAAATCTTTATAGTAAATGCCAAGGAGTATTATCCGACCTTTCCTAACCCAAATTACTACTTTTTGCGAATTTCATAATAGTATAAAAAGTTATTTCAAACACGAAGTCCACCTTACCCAATATTACATAAATTGGGACACTACTATGTAAACTACGATAATGGCGAAGAAAAGAGAGGAGGAGATACTAATGAATGTATTTAATTAGATGCTTAATAAACTGATGTTGTGTTAGCAAATAAGGGGGAAAATCTACGTTGGTGAAGTTACATTTCTCGAGCAGGTACGGGCGGCCATTACGGGTATTAGCGAGTTTAAATACGCCTTATAACTTTTAAATGCTATATACGAATTTTTTTTTAGCCAATTGCTTTCCTCAATTACAATTATAATGGCGTATATACCAAATTTGTTTGGTATATACCCCTAAGTCGGCAACTTTCCTGACGTAAATAAAAAAGATTTTACGCTAATTGATTACGTAAACCGAAAATAAAACGTTTAAGGTTTAGCTTATCGACTTCATAATAAAGGCAATATCTATGTTGGTATTAATAAGGTTAACATGTAAACGGACCTGTTAACTGTAAAAACTATTATCATAATAGTGGTAAGAGATATTAAATTTATAGTAAATCTGGCTATAGATTAACTCGTTACCTCCTCGTTAAACGAAATAAAAAAAAGGGATATATTATATGTAGTATCTTATAATTTTTAAACAGAAATATTTGGATTCAGTTACAAACTTTAAGGGCGACAAGATATTTTACGGCGATAATAACCCTAAGTAAATTGAATGATATAAAGATATTACCTCTGGCGTTGTTTAGTAATTAGCCTACTACGCCTTTTTATGCTACTTAAATAGTAAAGACCTTTACCTCTATTTTAATCAAGCTCTTAACCCTTTATACACTTTTAATCCTTGCAATTGTTAGGCGAACCATACTTTTTAAAATATTATGTAAAATATATAAGTAGTAAGTTATTTAATAAGAGGCTATTAGTAATACATGGTATTGCGGAGGAAAAGTATTACAGCTACTGAAATTAATTGCTACGATACTGGTAAAGCTAAAGTTAGCTTCGAACTAGGTACATAACTGTTGTTACTAGGGATAACGGTAATTCAAATTGTTACTAAGTTGATTACATTTCATATCTTCAAGTCCCTTACTCTTTTTCTTCTTTGCTTAAAATATATAAAGATCTTCAGCATTAATGTTAATGTCAATGCCAACGAGATGATTAAAAACGATCAAAGGTGTCTCCTTATCTTTAAATAGAAGTACTTATAATTTCATTTTTAAAGCCTTCAAGTACTAGTATTAAACCTAACGAAGCCGAAAATACGTCAATTACACCAACTTTTTGTAATGAAAATACTAAATAACCGTGAGTAAATAGAAGTTGTCAGGGGGGTTTATCTTAGCAATAAGGTAGCAGAGGTAACAAAGATGCAATATCAGGAAGATATTCAGCAACAACTTCACTTCATTAGAGACAGAATGGCCAAATACGCAAATAGCAAGAGGATTGAGGGACTAATCCTTAAGGAGGGAGATAAGGTCTACCTTCTCCGAAGTAACATCAAAACCAAGCGACCTAGCGATAAGCTTGACCACAAGAAGATTGGACCATTCAAAATTTCACGAAAACTTTCAGACGTCAGCTACGAACTTTCATTACCTCCAACGATGAGGATACACCCTATTTTTTATATCGCACTTCTCGAGCCAGCACCAGCAAACGCCAGATTGGACCAAAATACCACGATCGAAGATAACGAACCAGGATACGAAGTAGAACGTATACTCGATTCTAGGAACAATAACCAGGAATACCTCGTCAAATGGAAAGGATACGAACACAGCGAAAACACATGGGAACCAATCAAGAACCTCCAGAACTGTCAGCAGGCGCTGCAGCAGTACTACCAGACGATCTATCAGCCAAGAAACCAGACCAATCGACCACTTCATTCCCCATAACAACAGAATTCCAATCAAATCCCTCAAAGGAAGGATCTATAACAGCTTCAGAAGACTCCCCGGAAACTACAGCCTGTACGTCGGTAGCGACCCGAGTACGCTCAGCCTCAGCTTCCTCAACCTCCAAACGATCCAACTCCTCAATTGTATCGAGACTACGACAAATGGCTCGCGCTATTTTATTGGCCCATAACCGCCATTGTTTCCGCAAACGGTGAACCTTTGCATTTGCTTGTATCGCCTCTTCCTCCGCATCATCCAGTTGAGCCTCAAGAAGAGAATGTTGCCGTATAATTTTCTGCATCTGAGCAGGGGTCAAACCCCGCGTATCGCAGGAGCCTCTCTTATTGTAAATACACTCGGCACAACGAGAGGAGTCGTCTTCGGAAGCAAGACACGGAATCCTACGATCCTAGCAAAAGGAACAGGAAGGCATTTTGTAATAACAATCTAGAATAGCAAGCCAAAAGGAGGCACTTTGTTCAGACTTTTTATGATGAGGCTTGACGATCCTATTCAACATGACGAATTAGGAAGGAACGATCCAAAGGAAGGGATTATGGAAAGATAAGGAACACTCACTAGGATCTTTCGGGACGAAAGAACTAAGGAGGAAGATAATGTTACAACCCAAGGACCAACTGCAGATCATGGAATAGGCTAGCGGTTCACTGCGTTATCAGAAGTCTGATGTCCAACACATCAAACCAGGGATCTCTCTTATGTAATCACCCAGGGTTAGGGTTTGGACCGACAGGACCGCTCAAGGTCTAGTCGACAACATTAGAATCGAAGGAAGCGACATCGACTTCAGTGGTTTAGTACTGAAGATAGTATGAAGGCACGAATATATAAGGACACGGTCATCACTACACAGATAGTATTTCCTTCATTTCTCTTCAGTTATCAATCTAAGTATTCAGTCTACACACTTGAATAGCCTAACGGCTAGTGATCATTCTACAGCACGAATAAACATCTTCCTGATATTGCACCTTTGTTACCTCTGCTACCTTACAACTAACATAAACCCCCTGATACCTTCTATTTACTCACGGGTATTTAGTGTGATTATTACACTTTTTGACCACCTAACTATGAAAAAGCTGTACAAAGTCCTAAAGTTAGCAAGACATAAAAATATGAAATATTTTGCCCTAAAAGCAATTAAAAAGCTTTGTTACTATTTTCAAACATATACTGAAGCTCCCTTAATATTTAAACTTATATAAGAAACGATGAAAACTTCAATTATAAGGTTTTCATTAATATATTTTACTTGTATAATAAGCTTATCATTCACGTTATTAATTTCGTAATCTTTTTTTTATAAGTTTAAGTTTCTAAAGTCCCTTTCAGAAAATAATACGTGAGAAACGTTAAAAATTCTGTAAATTAACACGTATCTGAGCCTACTTAACGTCGTAATCTATAATACCAGTATCAACTTTGCGGCGGCGGAGTTTTTAGGAACATACTAAAATAATAGGTATTTAGTGTAAATAGGTGTTTGTAAAGACCTACTAGAGTATTGGAAATGATAAAAAGGCATACGCTTTACTTTATCGAATGTATGGTATCCTTAAATTAGAAATTAAAACCTTTACGGATCTGGAGGCATACCTTTAAATAGCGGTGAAAGGCCTAAATAATATGATAGGACTTAATGGCCTAGTATTAACGCTACCAAGTTTTCAAACTATATTTACGCCTAACCAGTGAATTCTTGCCATTGACAAGGATCTAAAGACGAGTTATAGCCTACGACAAAGCTCTGAAGAAACTGCGAAGGGACTTGATACGTTGCCAGGTTAACGATGCCTTTAATATAAAAAACAACCCTATAATAATCAACGTATTTGCTTTACTGTTATAAAGTAAAGTCCTTGTATAGTGGGAGCCAAGCAAATGGGAGGGCTTATATAAGATTTTAAATATTACTAACTTCGAAGTAGTTATTAAAGCTGTTAATAGACCTATAAATTTTCGTGTAACATAGGTTAAGCTCTATATTGAGGCTATTAACAATAAAAACCTTTAGGTTAAATGATCGAATTGATATGAGCTTTCCCTACCCGTTATCGATAAGCCAATGAAACGCCGCTAGCAAGGCCGACTCCCGAAAAAGAGGAATATTAAAGAGAAAGAATATATACAGAGCTGTTGGAATAATATTACATGCAATGTAGTAGGTCAAATTTACTTACAGTAAAATTGACTGTACTGTAAATGTATTGCTTTGTGGAGACTTACCGCATTGAGTGTAAGTTGAGTGCAGTACGCTGCACTTCACTTTAGGAAACGGGCCAAGTAATTAGCCATACAAATTACAGTACAGACCGGCTAATAGTCTGCCAAACCTAGAACAATACATCCACCATTTAAACACGCAATACTACTGTTAATTCGACCAATCGAATCGACAACTTTGGAACGTCTAAGGCCTACCAATACTAATCAGTGCTTGTCTGCTAGGTTAAGCACAGATAAGCTAAGTGAAAGAAGAAGCTTCTTTCCAGTTATTACGCTTTGTGTCTACGGCTTCCAGGATAGAGGGAAGATCCTTTTGAAGGGCCTCTATTAGTACTACACCAGTCCCCAACGGCAGGAAAATAGAGAAGACTTTTGGGTTGCATCAGTTCCCAACGGCAATTTGAAAGTAAGCGACGGTATCGCTACTTGAAAATACTAAAAAATCTTTATTAATTCTTTTTAAAGAAAAACGTCGAGATTGACTGTCAGAAGTCTCAAAGTACGGAAAATTGGTAAACGGCTAAGTCAGTACTACTATGGGTACTATTACTATAAGAAAAACGACTAAGTCCCTACGCCAAAACAATAAATAACCTTCGCCCTCCACTAATAACTAACAACCTCCAACTTTACCTCCTACATTAAACCTTTGCCTTACTTTACTCTTTTTCACTTCCCACATCACATTAATCGTTAAGTTTGCTGCTTTAAGCTCAAATACCAAGCTACGCCAAGAAAGCCACATCGTGCGATCTTACGCTAAGCCGCCAAGCTGTCAAGTTCCCACGTGACTTCACACTAAAATACTAAGTCCCTATACCCAAGATCACTAAGTTCTTCGCCCGCCACACCAATTAAAATTTCTTCTACATGTGCCTACTTCGAAACTATCATCGACCTTGCCAGGAAAGAGGCAATTAAGGGCCTTAGAGCCACCTTTATCAAGTATTTTGACAACGAATTTTGAACCCGAGATGTCGACGAAAAATTAACGGAAAAACACCTTACTAACTTCGTCGGATGCTTTATCGTTGAGCATACCGCCAGTTACGACACCAACTGCACTTTGAAAAGATATCGCGAGTTTTTCAACGACTTGATAATTAATATGTAGAAAACAATTTAAAAGGCAATTAAGTTAAGACTTAGATCCGAACTAAAAGAACGAGGGATATTTTTTAAGTATAAGGCACTGTAACTTTAGCTCAAGCCCTTTTCGACCTAACAAAATATGACGAATTCCCTTATAACCTACGACTAAAAGGGAAAGCTGTTGAGGAACCTTACCGCTCCTATACACGATCTCAAGAACCTCCCCTTTAACCTCAGCTAAACTAAGCCTTTTTATACGCTAACGATAAGGAACTTGTTTTAATACCACCATGTGACAGAACAGAGTACGCCCTTAATGGCGGAAGAGCACGCGAAGCAGAAGCTACTAACGTGGCCAAAAGTATTGACGTTGGCGCTCTACGCCAGTTAATTGAGCAAGATTGTTGGACCTTTTAGAACCTATAAGGCTCTATCGACCCTTAGTGCTACAATCACTAAATACACTAAAAACCCTTTCCCCACGAACCCTACGCACGTAAACGGACCATAAGTCTTACCATAAGGCTTTACCTATCGGGTCAAGCTACTGGTAATTATCCTTAATACCGTGCCTCAAAACCTCTAAAACTTAAGCCGTTAGGAAACGCTAACTAAGCCTGGGATAATTATTACGACCTTCCTTTAAGACCTGTCAGGATAGTTCATGTTAATTATAAGCTAATAACGGATTTCATTAAGATCTTTCATAATACAGAGAAGTATGATGGAAAGCCTTATAATTTTTTCGACACCAAAATAATATCATTTTTAAATATTTGTAAGTAAATAAAGGTCTTATCTTTTTTTTATACTTATTATTCCCCAAAATCCTTACAGGTTACATCAAAGACTATTACTTAACCTTTCTGACGAATACCACTACGTTTGGCGAGATTTACAATAGCATAAAGAGTCATTTCGAACACGACGTCTACTTCGCGTAATACCATATGAACTGGGCTATTACGCGGTAAACTACAATAATAGCAAAGAAAAAAAAAGGAGGAATTACCAATGGATGTTTTTAATTAAATACTTGATAAGCTGATGATATGTTAAAAGGAAATGGAGAAGGCTTATGTTAACGAAGCCACACTTCGCGAACAGGTACAGGTAGCTATTACGGGCGTTAGTAAATTCGAATACACCTTACAACGCCCAAATGCCACTTGTAAAGGCTCTTTTAACTAGTTAAGTTCCTCGTTTACCACTGTAATAACACGTACACTAAATTCGCTCGATATGTATACCTAAGCCGGCAACTTTTTTAACGTGGATAAGGAAGACTTTATAATGGTTAACTACGTCGACCGTAAGTATTTGCGCCTATAACGCTTAAGGTTAGGTCTATTAACCTCGGCATAAGACTAAAGAAAAAATATACGTTAATGCCATTAAGATTTAGGCGAACCTGTTAACCGTAAGCACTATCGTTGTAATAGTAGTAAGAAATATTGGATCTGTGGTAAGGTCAGCTATTAATTAACTCGCTACCTCCCCACCGAGTATAACTATAGAAAAGCAACGTACCACGTTTAGTATTCTATTATTTCGAAATTAGATTACTTATATTATGTTGTAAATATTAAAGGTAACAAGTTAACTGATGCTACTAATGCCTTCAAGTAAATTAAGTGGCACGAAAATAATATTTCCGGTACAGCAGCCCAGTAATTAGCCGACCATGCTTTTTTATACCGTTTAGGTGTTAAAAACCCCTACCTTTACCCTTCCTATACCTTTAACCTTTTATATACCTTTAACCTTTACAATCGTTATGCGGACCATACGTTTTAAGGTATTACACCAGATATTAGGATAGTAAGGTATTTAATAAAAAGCTATTCGTAATACATGACACTGCAGAGGGAAATCATTAAAGATATTGGGATTAATCGTTATGATACTATCAAAGCCAAAGTAAGCTTTGACTCGTATGAACAATTATCATTATTAGGGATAACGATAATTTAAACTGTTGTTAAAGTAATTACGTTTTATATTCTTAAGTCCCCCACCCATTTTTTACTTTATTTAAAGGATATAAAAACCCTTAGTGTTAACATGAATGTTAATGTAAACGAGTTGGTTAAGAACAGCTAAAGGTTTTTACTCGCTTTTAAGTAGGGGTATTTTTAGTTTTATCCTTAAAGCCCGGAAGTAATAATGTTAAACTTGACGGGACCGGGAATGCGCTAATTATACCGGCGTTTTAATTACCCAATTGTTATTAGACTATACAAAGTCCTAAAGTCTGTAAAGCATAACGATATAAAATATTCTGCCTTAAAATCTATTAAAAAACTTTGTCACTATTACCAAACATATATATAAGCCCCCCAGAGATTTAAATTTATGATAAAAGACGATAAGGACTTTAACTGTAAAATCTCCATTAATGTGTTTTACTTAGATAATAAGCTTGTTTCTCATGCTATTAACTTCGTAACTTTTTTTTACTGAGTGAAGTTTTTGAAATCCCTTTTAGTAAAGAATACATGGAAAACGTTAAGGATACTGTGAATTGATACGTATCTAGGTCCACCTAACGTCGTCATCCACTATACAGGTATTAACTTTATGGTGGTGGAGTTCTAAAAAGATATTAAGATAATAGGTATCTAGTGTAAAAAAAAATCTGTAAAAACACATTAAAGCATTGAAAAGGTTAAAAGGGTATACTCTCTATTTCGCCGAACGTATAGTATCTTTATGTTAGAAATTGGAAGTTTTACGGATCTAGAAGTACGCTTATAAATAGTAGTGAAAGGCTTGAACGACGCTGTGGGCCTTAACGGCCTGGTGTTCACGTTACTGATCTTTGAAGCGTACTTACGTTTGACAAGTGAATCTCCGCCTTTGGTAAGTATTTAAAAACGTGTTGTGACTTATAATAAAGCTTGGAAGGAACTGCAAAGGAAATCGGCATACCGTCAAGTTAATAATACCCTTAATACCAGAAACGGTCTTATGATAATAGACGTATTTACTTTGATATCATAAAGTAAAGTCCTCGTATAACTAAAGCCGGGAAAATAAAAGGGGCTAAATAAAATAGTAAATATCGTAAACTTTAAAGTAGTTATTAAAACTATTATCGGTCCTATGTTTTTTCGGATTACTTAAATTAAGCCTTATATTAGGGCTATCAACGATAAAAACCCTTAAATTCAATAACCAAGTTAATACTAACTTCCTCCACCCGTTATCGATAAGTTAATAAAACGTCGTTGGCGCGAACAACCTCTGAAGAAAAGGAAAACTAAAGAGGAGGAATATATACCGGGCCGTATCTACAATACTACTTGGGTAAGCAGGAAATAAAAGGATAACGAAGACTTAGTAATGAAGTTTAGGGTACAAAAGATTATTAAAATTTCCGGCAAACCTTTTAAAAAAAGCGATAAGATTGAAATCGACGGCCTATTAACCCGAGGTATAGTATAATTTGTACCGAAGGTTAACTTTAACCTTTAAAACCTAAAAGTTACTATTTTTGAGTCGAGGATTATCCACGAGATTAAAGGCAAGATTATGGGGCAGCCTTATAAAAAGTTACGGCTAATCGCTTAAAGATACGGCGATAAAAGTAAGGACTAAATCCTTACATAATAATCAACAATCCAAAATATTAGCTAACGTTTAATGATTCTTTTAATAACAAGTTTACTAATTAAAATCGATAGAAAATTTATATTTAATAGCCGTGATGTTACGTAAACCTATATATAGTTAATAACGGATTTACAGAGGGTTATATTATTAAAACTATTATAAAAACTCCATGCTATTTACCTACCAGGAACGGTAATACGGTATAATAAATCTCTATACGAATTAGCTAAGGCAACCATCTACTAGTTTCTAACTTACCAATCGTACTTTAAGTTTCGGCTAGCGATAAAGTTTTTGACATACGATCCGTATTTATTGGTAACGTAAGAAAGGTATTTCGATATAGTAGGCATATAAACTAACGATATCCTTTTTATCGGAATGATTAGCTTTGTAATATAAAAATAACAAGTAATCAAAGACTTTAAGTTTTAAATTATAAGCCAATAACAACTTTGACGAAAAATAACCAATTTGACTTTAATGGATCGTTAATCTGTATACTTAGTATTAATACCGGCCTAAGTTTCCATTAAAAGGGCTAGAGCGCTATTTTTACTATAATCGACAAGACTAATAAGGCTAAGGCTTAACGGTACTTGGAATAGCATGTATGGGGTAGTTATATTGCCACCTTATGCCAATCGAAAGTTTTATACGACTTATTCATTACGGTACAAGTACAAATATTAATAGATAAAGACTTGAATCGACTAAACAAAGGGCTGGGGTAACAGATGCGGAACTTAGACCGCGGGATTAATATAGTATTAATCGATCTTTTAAAGGCTAAGATGATAGTTTTTACGGACGGGTTATTTGTAAATAAAACCGACTTATCTTTATAAATAGGCTTTTTAATGACTCTAGTTAACGAAGATAAGCAAGAAAATCAATTCAGTATTACCAGTAACCTAATTTACTAGACCTCCGTTAATTATAAAAGGATTATACAAAACGTATTGGCTTCAGAGGTTTATGGCATAATAATAAGATTTAACGTAAACATAACGTTAGTGGAAACTCTTAACCTTATTACCAGGTAACGAAAAATCCCCTTTATCCTGGTGGTAATCTATATCGACTTAAGGAGTCTTTTCGAGTACCTATTAAAGCTCGGAACTACTGGTTAAAAACGCCTGATAATCGACGTAATAACACTCTGCGAAGCCTACAAAGGGAGGTAAATTGAGGAGTTCCGATGAATCGATGGTAAAAATAATCCTATAAATGCTATAACAAAGGCCACGCCAAATAAAGCTTTGAAAAAAGTTTGTGGATAAAAACAAACTGACTATACGCATTAAGGGATACGTGAATAGAACGCCTGGAAAGCCCAGATCACGTAACGATAGACAAGGTGCTGGCAGATTAGAAGACTATCAGGGGATTAATAATGGCGACCTATTTAAGTAGTATAGTTAAAGTAGCGAAAGAACTTTTTGTGGGAGTTAATAAATGCGGACCTCGGAGCGGCGGAGCAATTAGGTCAAATGGGGTCAATTTTCATGCAATTAGGTGCAATACAATATAGAGGTCAATTGGAATTGACAGGGGGTACGAGGCTACTGTTTAGTGCTAACCGGAAAAGATTGGTTAACCACACTGGCGTGCGCGTACAAACTAAAAAGCCGCCAGTGTTAGAATAATATTACATGCAGTGCAATAGGTAAACTTTACTTACAGTAAAGTTGACTGTACTGCAAGTGTATTGCTTTGTAGAGACTTACTGCATTGGGTATAAGTCGAGTGCAGTACGCTGCACTTTACTTTAGGGCACGGACTAAACAATTGGCCATACGAATTACAGTGCAGACCAGATAATGGTCTACAAAACCTAAAAAAATACATCTATCATATGACCACGCAATACTTCTATTACTTTGACCAATCGAATCGACAACATTGCAGCTTTTAAGGCCTACCAACACGGACCGTATTTATAGTATTATTTAAGTGAATAGAAAAAAAAGATAACGAAGACTTAATACTAAAGTTTCGAATATAAAGTATTATTAAAACCTTCGAAAAATATTTTAAAGAAAGTGATAAGATCGAAATTAATGGTTTACCAATTCGAGGAGTTGTGTAATTCGTATCAAAAGCTGATTTTGATCTTTAAGACTAGAATATCACGATTCTGGGTCGAGGATTATCCACGAGTTTGAAGGAAAAATTACGGGGCGGCTGTATGAAAAGTCACTTTTAATCGCTTAAAGATATGACAATAAAGGTAAACATTGGATTTTCACGTAGTTGCTCACGATTTAGAAAATTAACCAGTGCTTAGTGGTCGTTTTAGTACTAGGTTTATTAGCTAAAATTAAGGGAAAATTTACGTTTTATAGCTGTGATATAATGTTAGCCTATACGTAATTAGTAACGGATTTATAACGGATTACATTATTGGGATTACCATAAGAACTAAGTGCCATTCATCCTTCAAGAACGGTAATATAATGTATTAATCCACCATAAGAGCTGGTTAAAATAGGCGTATATTGGTTTCTGACCTATGAATCGTACTTGAAATTACAGCTAGGTATAAATTCTGTAATATACGACCCGTATTTTCTGATAACGCAAAAGAAGGATTTCTGCTTAATAGGTATGCAAATTAACAATATATTTTTCGTTGAAACGGCTAGCTTTATGGTATCAAAATAGCAGGCAATTAAAGTCTCTAAATTTTGGAATTATAAGCCGATTATGTTGGTAGGCCTTTATCGTTGCAACGTAGTTAATTTGAATCACTGTAGTCGAAGTAACTAGTGCTTCATTGATATTGTTGATTGAGATGTGTTGGTTTTAAGTTTGGCAGACCGCTAGCCGGTTTACACATTAATTTGTATGGCTAAACGCTTTAGCCTGTACCCTACCTTGAAGTAGGAACCTACTGAACTACACTTGCAATGCAGTATATTCAAATCCCACAAACTGCAGCCAATTTGTAATTAATACAATCAACCTTACTACAAATGAAGTTAACTTAACTGTATTACATTTGACTGTTATTTCAATAATTGCGGCTTTTTGTTTCGTACCTGCACATCAATGTGACTTAAGATCAATTAGTGGCAACCTCCAAAATCCCTCCTTAATACAAAAGCTAATAAAAATCCAAAACCCTGTTCATTGCAATCAATCTATACTGAAATTGATATCAATTACAGCTCCTTATAGCCCCTTTACTTCACTCTTCCGAAACCTCTGTTCCTCAATTCTCGTATACAGATCTTTCGTTACAAACTTATATAAATCAGGTACGCCAGTACTTACGTACGTTTTACTAATAATTCAACTTGTTGCTATTATTACTATTACCCTGGTAATCTTCCAGTTTGCTAGGGCTACCCTGTTTTTTCGCGTCATGTACTAGGCGATTTATATAACCTTAGATTCGTATAGTTATCGTATTATTATCTACAAACATTTTTAAGGCGCTATTAGACGTAGCCTTGGTTATAGCGTTAGTATGGTTATTTTTTCCGTTAATTACCGAAACTTGTCGATTTCCCGGGCTTCGTATATTGTCATTAAAGCTTTTACATCTATTATAAAAAGTTTTTCATTGGTTGTACCTAGCTTTGATGAGTATTTGTAAAGGCTTCGGGAGTTAATATATATTACTATAAGTATCGGAGGCAATCCCAGTCATTTAGCGATAATTCTTAATATTCCGTCAATTACTAACCCAATATTAAAGCCTGTTATTATACCATAAACTTTCGGGGCTAATACGCCACGAGTTATACGTTTACACTTGACGGATATCTAATATATAATGTTTTCGATAATTGTAAATTATCCTTCAAAACTATTTTCGTTGACGAGCATTGTTCAAAAGCCGATTTATGATATAAAGTGGTAATTATTAACGAATAACTCGTTTGTAAAAATTATTAGCTTTGTCTTCGTTGAATTTATAAAAACCATATTAATTCCTCTTTCCATATGATCCATTTACCACTAAATACACTTATTCAATCTATTGAAATCCTTGTCTTGTAAATTTTATTTCTTTGTCGTAATAAAAGGATTGTACGATACTTTCGGTTAGCATCGCGTAGCGATATAGGCTGTATAGGCTCTCTACTCCAAATATCTCTATAATATTGCCTCGTCGGTTTTATCGATAATTGTCAAACTTATGGCTTGCCCCTTTTAGTGTAAGTTAATATAAGTACTATTTTTAGCCTCAATACCAGAAATACGGATTGATGATTCATTAAAGTAAAGTTAAATGCCTTCGGCCAACGTTTCGATTAATTTACACTTTTCAAGGCGTAACTTTTCAATAAAACGCTGTTTTGCTACTACAAACATAATATTTCCCCCAAAAAGGATATCATTAATTTGTATAGTTATGATACCAAAATTTTTACCCTTTATGATTAATAAATACGGGTTATATCGGTAAGATCTCAAGCCTATAATATTCACGTAAATATAAGGTCTTTGAAGAGTAATTAGAGTGATTAGTAGTTGTAGTATAAAGTAAGATAAGATGATGTCAAGAAGAAGCATACAGAGGTATACACCATGGGTAAGAGCTTATAAGTCCACCACCCAAAGCATATCACTTTGGAGTACTCCTTCTAGACCGATCCACGCATTCCCGTCGGTTTGAAATAACCATTCTAGACCGATTTACGCATTGCCGTCGGTCTGAAATAACCATTCCAAACCAACCTATATATGATGTAATTTACGTCTTGCAAAAGTGTAGCCTGCAGTGTAATACGTTACCATGCACCTTGAAAGAGTACACCCTGCAATACAGTACACTGCTACTTGGTTTATATATACTATCTATGAGGGTATATAGTAATATCCACAGGTTAAATGTTAAATTTTTTGTACCTAGCCTGTTTTTAAAATACGTTTGGTATATTAGGAACTAATAAATAACTGTATCAGCTAATCTGTATAAAATATTAATAGAACGTATTATCATGCTGGCCAGAAACTTGTTTTTTAGTTTCTTTAACAGTATTAACAGTAAAATCCGCTAAAGATTGGTTGCAAACTGCGTATAAGCTTATGTAATGTCCCAAATATTACGTGTAAACTAACCTCCTACGCTAGCAGTAAAATTGATAGAAATTACGATAATTAAATGTTAGCTGATCTTCTGGATTATAGTCGATAAAGTAAAGATCTAGTCCTCGCCTTCATTACCATATCTTTAAACGATTAAACGTAAATTTTCGTATAGCCGGTCCGTAGTTTTACCTTCAACCTCATAAACTATCTTAGATTTAAAGACAACAACTTTTTGGCCTTTAAATTACATTAACGGTACAAATTATACAACTTTTTGTAAAAAAAAAAAACCGTTAATTTCCACTTAGTCGTTCTCCCTAAAAGACTTATCTAGTATATTAATAATGACTTCGACACGTAGTTCAAGGGCATGTTCTTTGTTAAACTTCTTCTTTCAAGCCACCCACGCCATTATATACGCCTTTCCAAACCTATAGTCACTATTGCCATCCTCTCCTTCAATGTATATTCTCCTCTTAGTTAGTCGTTTACACCATTAACATTCCATTATCTTATCAATAATCGGCTTGAAAGGATGATATTAACTAATCTATTCAACTCGAAGGTTATCAACGTCAGAATCTTTATTAAAATTAAAAGACTTAAGGGGTCTTCGGTACAGCTTAACCTGTATGGCTCGAAAGGCTATATGGTCGTTATCAATTTTTACTACCACGTTTAAATTGGTAATACTTAAAATTTTGTATGGCCCATACTATTTACATAGCTCGCACCACGTAAGGACTTCATTCTAAGGGGGAAATAATAACACGTCTATTATTAAAGGTCTGTTTCTAATACTAAGGGAATTATTAACCTAACAGCGTACCAATTCCTTCTTCAGTTCCTTTAAGGCTTTGCTATATATTACAATACATTTTTAGGTACTTAATTAAGGTAGCAACTTAGTTATCATGCGTGGGTAGGATCCAAATATCGTCAAAGTTGGTATAAGTCTGTTAAGGCCAATAGTATCGTTGAAATCTTTCACCGTTATTTAAAGCCATGCTTTTTAACTTGTAAAGCTTCTGATTTCCAGTATAAAGATATCGTAAGCCCTTTATAAAAAGGCGTATGCCTTTTCGACCTTACTAATACTCCAGTAAACCTTAATGTGAACCTATTTATACTAAATCCCTACCGAATTTACCCCAGTTTAAAACTTTATCGTAATAAACTTTATCGTAATAAAGTTAGTACCAGAGTCATGGAAAAATACGTCTGGTAACACAAAGTACGTTTCAATCCACAAAACGCGTAATAATTCCCATGTTTCCTTCGCCGTAATGGTTTTAAGCAATTTAACGCCGTAAAAAGCCGTAATAAAGTCTACAACATATAATAAAACTTTTCCGTTCAAGTAAATACATTCACAAAAACTTTTGAATTAAAATCTTAATCTTCCTTTAATGTAAACTCAAACTTTAGCAACGCTTAAAACTATATTTAGTAGTAATGTTAAAGTCTTTGAATTACCTCTAACGTTAATAAATCCACATCTTCGTGACCAACTTCCTTTAAGACCTTATAAAGCCTATTAGTTGCCAGATAGTTAAACCTGTGATGTAATTAAAGAAATTCCACCTTTATCAAGTTTAATACCATTGTCTTTAGCCCTTAAAAATAAAACCAAAGGTATCTCTATTTAAGGTTAAGTGAAAACCTTTCATCGGATTTAAGCTATATTAGTTTGTTAGTCCAAATGTTAACATTAAAATCAAGGTTTTTTATGTCTTTAAGGTAAAGAAGAACAGAGTTATGAGATTTCAATATATAAAAAACAATAAGGCTAACAACAATCTTAACCATCGTCAATCCCAGTAAAGATAGTTTTTAGGGGGCTAAAGCTAACTTTAGCTTCGCCAGCATTTGTGTGGTCGAGTTCCGTAATAGTATTAATATCTCTTCATAATGCGATATATTATAAATAGACTTTTATTAAATACTATGTTGCCTCCATATCCAATATGATCCCCTAAAAGACCTGTTCTGCGTAACGGTCTTAAATAGTAAAGAGGTATATAAGGCCAGTGTTTTTATCGTTATATCGGTGGTAGAGGTCTTTACCTATAAGATGGTATAAAAAAGCGTAATCGTTGAGTTATTACGTTGCTTCTGGGTTAGTATCGGTGCCAGTATTTTCGTGCCAGCCGATAGCTTTTATCTTATTTTCTTCTTCTTCAACTTTACTTCCTTTAAACTATTAAATTCATTCGATGTACTCTCAATTCAAAGTAAAGAAAAACTATATATAATATATTACTTGATTTGCTTTATGCTTGATAACAATGTAACTTATTAATTATAAACCTTATTTTCCGTAAATACATTGTCTTTCAATGTTTAAGGTATATTTACTTAGTCGGCTGAAAGACCTTAAGGAAGAGGGATACCCCTCTTCGTAGGTAAAAGTCCAAGCTTTCCATTAATTGTACTAGCTGAGCTTTCCGTACCTTCGATTCATGTGGTACGAATGTGAGGTTTTTTTTCCCTCGTTACTGAATTAGGAAGCTTAAGGGTACATACTGGTCGAGCTGGAGACTCGAGCTGTTACAGTTACCAACGAAAAATGTAATTGACTAAAAAACCCTTCGCAGGTGGTATTTGAGCATTATAGGGCGTATTCAAACACCATATAACCCGTAACGGCTTGCCGAATCTACTAGCGTAGGGTGCCTTCGCTAGCTTTTACTTCCCTATTACTTATTAGTAAAGTATTGGTCTATTAAGCATTTAATTAAGGAAATTTATCTTACTTTCCAACCTTTCTTTGTAATTTAGCATATCAAATTACTTAATAATATTCTCATTGGTAGAATATTGGGTAAAATTAATATAGCATTCAAAATAACTCTTTAGGTTATCATAAATTTCGAGGAAGGAATAATAATTCGTCAGGTACCAGAGGTAGTAATTCTTGGCTTAACCGGTAAGAATACTAGGGAATTACAGGTGAAAATCTGGTAGTTTAAACCTTATTTGACGGAAAATGTTAAAAAACGGGTACAACCTAACGTCGAGAAGGTTATAAGGCTTACCGTTATACTTCTCTTTTCCTACCTAGATATTAACGAACATAATGATTGTCATGTAATCCGTATCTACTACAGGAATACTTCGAGGGGGGAAGGTGATGTACTAGTTATAGGAACCCTTTAAATCCCTTGGCTGGGGAAAAGGCTAATGTTGCTAATACTGGTAAGCAGGATAATTACTACTGGCAAAATTTGGAGTGAATAAGCTAGTAGTCTTATCTACAGTAGACTCTTGTATAAAGCTAATCCTTCCTTATTTTGACTACCAAAACGAAATGTGTTAAGCGGTTTAAAAGAAATGGGCTTAGGGGTTTCCGCGGATTTGGTAATAATTCTTTTGGTGTTAAAGGGTACGTTGAAGTTCCTACTTAATTAACTGGTGGATTTAAAAGCTTTTAGCCCAAAAGCTAATTATTTTTTACAAACAGTGGTATTAAATTGCTAATATTACGAAAAAGGTTCTAAGAAACTTATCTGAACTTGGGTAGGTCTTTACGAATGTGTGTAAGGGCGTTAAGGAATACTATCGCCAGCAATCTCCTTTCCCTTATCTTCTTAGGTCCATTAAAGGTCTTCGTCGATGGTGTATTCATAGAGTAGGTTTATCAGATTACCCTCCTTTCCTTTCTTCGAAAATAGGTGGATCCCTCTTTTATTAAGTTTAATACTTATTTTCGTTTTGAATTGACTATTTTCCCTTTTTCATATCGATAGAGTCCATTTATTAAACCATTTGGTAAAGTCGCCGAAAGCGTTAGGTTTATGGTTGTATTTCTTAGGGTTTAAATGGAGAATAAAACAGCCGATTATATTGGTAAGGTACTTAATAGAAAAGTCTTTAATAGGGTTCGTAAATTAGAGTTTTCGTTGTAGTACCTAACGAATATGATACTGAGGTCCTTAATTGCCTTTTTTCGGTTGAAGTCATTAACGGTATCAATACTAGCGTGTTTTAAAGCCATCATAAAGAAGATAAAAAGGTATAAGGGGAAAAAGAGTGGTGTAAAATAATAGGTCGTAAGTTTATCATTGAAGTTAGTAAATGTTAAAGGTCGTGAGATTTAGTCTTTTTAACGATTTGTAATAGTAGTATTTGTGGTAATAATAACAATAGTATTAATTTAGTCGTTTGCTAACTTACTACTTTGGTAATTTTTAAAACTTTTAGGCAGTCGATTTCAACGCCTTTCAAAACGATTATGAAAGATCTTTTGATGTTTTCAAGTAGAAATACCGTTTTTTACTTATAAACTGCCACGAACAGCTACACAGTTTACAAGTCTTCCCTACTTACTGCTGCAAACAGCTACACAGCGTATAGAAGCTCTTTGTAAAAACCTTTCTGTTATAACCCAAGGACCAACTGCAGGTCATAGAATAGGCCAGCGGTCCGCTGCGCTATGAGAAGCCTGATGTCCAACACATCAAGCCAGTGATCTCTCTTATATAAGGACCCAGGGTTAGGGTTGGGACTGCAAGGACCGAAAAGCGGTCCAGTCGATACTACATTGGACCGCAGGAAGCGACCAGCAACTTCAGCGGTCCAGTACTAAAGATGGTATGAAGGCCATAGAATATAAGGACATGGTCATCACCACATAGATAGTATTTCCTTCATAGCTCTTCAGTTGTCAATCTAAGTATTCAGTCTACATATCTGAATAGCCTAACGGCTAATGATAATCCTACAGCACGAACAAATATTTTCTTGATATTGCACCTTTGTTACTTCTGCTACCTTACTGCTAACATAAACCCTCTGACACCTTCTATTTACTCACGGGTATTTAGTGTGATCATTACACTTTCCTGTACCCTAGTCGTCATATAGCTTAAAGCGTAACTAGAAAACAGCCTTTTCTTTTACTTAGCTAATTTTTACTTAACTTAATAAGCATTAATCAGTGTTGGTAGGTATTTATCATTATAACGTAGTCGATTCGAATAACTGTAGTCGAAGTAACTGGTACTGCATTGATATTATTGATTGAGATGTGTTGGTTCTAAGTTTAGCAGACCGCTAGCTGGTTTGCACGCTAATTTATATAGCCAAACGCTTTGGCTTGTACCCCACTTTGAAGTGGGCATATACTGCACTGCACCTGCAGTGCAGTATATTCAAATCCCACAAACTGCAGCTAATTTTTAGTCAGTACAATCAATTTTACTGTAAGTAAAGTTGACTTGACTGTACTGCATTTGACTGCTATTCTAACAGGTTACAATATTAACAAAAGGTAATTAACTTAAATTTAATGAATCGTTAATCCGTATATTTAGTATTAATACTAGTTTTAACTTTCGATAAAGGGTTAAGACACTGATTTAGCTATAATCGACAAAACTAACATGGTTAAAGCCCAACAATACCTGAAATAACGTGCCCATAGCAGTTATATCATTACTTTATACTAAGTGAAAGCTTTATGCGACCTATTTATTATAACATAAGTATAATACCTAGTAAATCAAAACTTCAACCGGTTAAATAAAAGGCTCGAGTAGTAAATACAGAATTTAGACCGCGGGATTAATATGATTTTAATCGACTTATTGAAAGCTAAATTAATAATTTTTACACATAAGTTTTCCATAAATAATACCGACCTGTTTTTACCAATCGGCCTTTTAAAAACCCTCATTAATAAGGATAAACTGGACAACTATTTTAGTATTATTAGTAAACTGATTGACTAAAGCTTTATCAAATGTAAGAAAATTATATGAAGCGTATTAACTTCTGGAGTTTACGATATAATAACAGGCTTTAATTTAGGTATGATACTATAGGAAACCCTTAACGTAATCACTAGATAGCTATTTTTTTTTATCTCAGTAGTAATTTGTATCCATTCAAAAAACCTATTCTAATACCTTTTGAAGTTCGGAACCACTAGCTAAAAACACCTAATAATCGACGTAATAATACTTCATAAAGCCCGCAAAAAAAAAAAAAAGAGATGAAAAAGTTCCGATGAATTGGTGGAAAGGATAATCCTATTAATGTTATAACGAAGGTATCACTAAATAAGACCTTTAAAAGGTTTGTAAATAATAATAGGTTAACTATATATATTAAGGGCTACATTAATAGGCCGCCCGGAATATCTAAATTACGTGGCGGCGGTTAGTGATATACTGGCGAACTAAAAAACTACCGGGGAATTAGAATTAACGATGGCGACTTATTTAATTAGTATAGCTAAAGTGAAGGTTTACAAAGGTTTGTAGCGAAAAAACTTTTTGTAAGAGTTAATAAACTCGGATTTCGAAGCTGTAGAGCAATTAAGGCCAAATAGAGTTAAATTAAATGCAATTGGGTGTAATTTAATGTAAAAGTTAAATGGAATTAACAAAGGTTTGGCCAGTTGATGAAAAGATAATTCAGTAGTAACTGGAAAAGATTAGTTAACTACATTAGCGTACGCATACAAACTAAAAAGCCGCCAATATTAGAATAGTAAGGCATATAGTACAGTAGGTCAACTTTACTTACAGTAAAGTTGACCATACTAACTGTAAGTTGAGTGTATTGTTTTGTGTAGGCTTACTGTATTGGGTGTAAGTTAAGTACAGTATGCGCCCACTTCACACTAGGGCACGGGCCAAGCAATTGGCCATACAAATTAGTGTGTAGACCGGCTAGCGGGCTGCTAAACCTAGAACAATACATCCACCACTTGACCACGCAATACTACTGTTACTTCGACCAATCGAATCGACAACGTTGCAACGTCTAAAGCCCTACCAACAGGTTAAGCTATAATGGTGATATACTTTTGATACCTAAGCCTAATTTAATGCGGCACAAGTATAGACCTTGTTTTTTCGCTGACGGGTTTGCTTGCATATCCGATTACTCAGCAAGGTCGCCGTATAGAGTATTCTTTGCAGGGTTTGCGTGCACAACTCGATTAGTCAGAAAGGTTGCCGGCCGTATAGACTACATAGTACTTCTCTGCAGGCTTTGCTTGTAACGAGGGATTAGTCAGGAAGGTCACGGTATACTTAAGACTACTAAAAGTGACGACGACTTCGGGTTGTAGTAGTCATCCAACAAAGGAACACCCGCGTCAGTGCTTAACCACCCAACCTTGACGTCGCTCGGCATTTCGACATGGTTACTGGGGTCCTTGCTCCCTAAACGTCCGAATGCACGCCATACGAGCTCGCCTCCCCGCAGCGCGATGTCTCCGGGCAAAGACGCAGGCTGCATTCGCAGATGTCCCCTTCGCTGCGCCCCGATATGACAGGAACTCCGTGCTCTCTCCCCGCCTGCAGTCCCGATCCGTCTCCAGCAAACCCAACAGCGCACCCGAAAAACCACCGGCAGGCACCGAGGATGGCGAAGAGGAAGGCAAAGGGAAAGAGGGCGAGGGCGAGCATGCGTCGCAACCGCCTCCCACCTCCGCCGCGTCTGAATGCGTCTCCGAAACGAAGCGACAGCCCCTGTTTCCACCTTTTGGTGGTGGTCGCGGACGGTCAAGCAACGCTTCCGGCTCCAACAGCGGCCTCCCACCCTTTACACTTCCAGCCTGGTTTGTCCAAGAAAACATACAGACTTTCGACCCGAACAGCACCGTGACAAGCAATGGGTGGAACGGAGTGGGGCGGTATTTGCAGCCCATCCGGTCCGAGACAACACCAGTGCAAGAGATTGGTGGCATACGGGCCTCTTCCGAGCCCGGAGAAGCCAGCTCAGACGTCCCGGACCGAGCAATAGGCAGGGAGCTTGTTTCTACAATCACGGCCGAGCTTGAAGCAGCAGCTCCCCAAGCCAGAGCCACCAAGGAGCTCAGGAAGAGACCCATCTCGCTTTTGTATGTCCACAACTACAAGGGCAGCCGGATAGCCAACGACATCATCGGTCATATCGGCATGGACCTCGGGGCGGACGTGGTGCATCTCGATGCTGCCAAGCTGGCCCGTCTCATTGCGCCTTACTTCGGCTCAACCCTCTATTTTGGTCGTGGCAAGATGTCGATGCTGGGCTTTACCGCCGCCGAAGCAAATGGCCGATCTGGGTCCACGGCAGCTTTGGCCGCTGGAGGCGAAGGCGATGATGAATTTCTTTCCATACGCGGCATGGGAGTAGTCAAGTTTTTGCAATCAGGAGACAGCGAGCGCGTCACATGGGATGATCTCAAACTGAATCATGTATTCAAAGAGATCGCCCACGCCGCCAGGCTCAAAAGAAAGCAAGAGGATCCTGCGGCGAGCAAGCCGGAGCGTGTTATTCTCCATGTCCACAATTATATAGAGCTGACCATGACTTTCGAGGGAACATCGATCCTCAACAAACTCCGAACAGTTGTTGATCGCCTGTGGCAAGACGGTACCCGGATTGTCATTGTTGGCTCCACGGCGAACGATGAGAACGCGACTGCCAAGTGGCACGCCAAGGTCAAGGAGCTGAGCTTCCAGGATTGTTATCCCATCGTGTTTTCTCCCAAGGCGGACGAGCTACCGGAGCTGAGGACATGGGAGAGGGACGATTACCTTCGAGACAACCTGAGCAACATCAACTGGATGCTGGAATGCTTGAGCGCTGACCCGGCTGACCTGGTCATGCCTTCCAAAGAACAAGGTGCAGGTTCCAAGGCCTTGGATGAATTGCGAGACAGTCTCTCTAGCGGCATTTGTACCAACCATTGGGTGTTTCGATTGTGTACGCAAGCAATAGGCTGGCAACGTTACAAGGACGGCCCTCTTGATGTTCAGATGTTGGCCGAAGCCTTGCATCACATGAAACAAGTGGACCAACGGAGGTTCCAGGTACTTGGACTCGGAAAGGCGTCCAATCCTGAATCTGCTGCTATCTCTGAGCCCTCGTCATCGCCTCTCGAAAGCCTCATCAGGCTGGGCAACACTCCCCTCGAGGCTGCCAAGCCTGGCCGTCGCAAGACCCCCAAGGACCTGCATCTGGACGACGAGGAAAAAAAACTGATTTCCGGCCTTGTCGATGTGAGCGATATTCACACCACTTTCGACGACGTGATCGCGCCGCCTGAGGTTCGGGATTCTTTAGTTGCACTCACGCAAGTACATTTTACCGTTTACCGGCCCCCGAGACGACCTCTTATTTTCTGGCTGGCCTTTGTTGACCCATTCTAGCACACTTTCCCTTCAACATCCCAGGGCATTCTCGTACGGAGTCTTGGCCCGAGAACGGATTCACGGTGCGCTCTTGTACGGCCCCCCCGGGACAGGCAAGACCTTGATGGCGAAAGCGCTCGCCAAAGGGAGCGGCGCCAACATGCTGGAGATATCCGCTGCATCCATCAACGACATGTGGGTAGGGAATTCCGAGAAGAACGTCCGAGCAGTCTTCTCGCTCGCCCGCAAAATGTCGCCCATGATCGTCTTCCTGGACGAGGCGGATTCGCTCTTGGGCTCCAGAGCACGACAACCAAACCGAGGCGGGTACCGCGAGACTATCAACCAGTTCTTGCGCGAATGGGATGGCCTGACCAACTCCATCAGCACCCAGCAAATCTTCATTCTCGTGTCCACCAACAGGCCGCAAGACTTGGACGAGGCGGTCCTGCGTCGGCTACCACGGCGGATCCTGGTCGATCTGCCCCTCAAGGACTCCCGTCTAGCCATCTTGCAGTCTCTGCTCCGCGACGAGG
Organism: Anisogramma anomala; assembly: GCA_038502455.1. Classification (NCBI taxonomy): domain Eukaryota; kingdom Fungi; phylum Ascomycota; class Sordariomycetes; order Diaporthales; family Gnomoniaceae; genus Anisogramma; species Anisogramma anomala. The sequence goes on along the minus strand of JASMMZ010000008.1, from coordinate 1,659,758 downwards.
CCCTAGACGCCGCCGTGTCCCTCGAAAAGCTTGCGACCGACACGGAGCTCTACAGCGGCTCGGACCTGAAGAACCTCGCCGTGGCCGCCGCGATGGAGGCCGCGAAAGAGGAGCTCGTGGCCAAGGCTGCGCACACCGGGCCCGAGGCACACGAATTCCCCGAGAAGCGTGTGCTCGTGAACCGTCACTTTGAGAAGGCCGTCAAGGACATCACCGCGAGCATCTCGGACGACATGCAGAGCCTCAAGGCGCTGCGGAAGTTTGACGCACAGTACGGAGATGCGAGGAAGAAGAAGAAGAGCCATATCGGGTTCGAGGTGGCCCCGCACCTTGTCAGCTCGGAGGAGGCGCGTGTGAGGACCGAGTAGCGGCCTGTCCGGAAAGGGCCGAGGTAATAGATACTTTCAAGACCGACCTATGTCAAGTGAAGAACAAGGAATACCTTTGCGACATTCTTGGATATGGGACATGTGCCTCTAGGCACCACCGGGAACGCTTGGTAGGAGGAAGTGAGGAGTGAGATGATGTACTGGCAGACCCTCCAGGTCATATGAATGCATACTGTCCATGGAGAGCCCCGCAACCATTGCTGTTGTCCGACTCGTAACCTAGTAGTCTCCCGCGTAGAAACTGTTGGGTCTCGCGTGCGACGAACGGACCGGCCGCTCACCACCTGTCTGTTCCTTCAGACGGCGCATTCCTGACTGCGCATTTCGGTGGGACTCTTGCGCCTCCGACCATCTGTCTGGCCCGGTGAGAAAAACTCCGAATTGCTCAAGTCCTTGCCTCCAGGATTCAGCCCAACTTTGGCCATCTTTTTCGTGAGCACTTGGTATTTAGTTACATTTACAATGCGGCAGGCACACCGGGGTTGTTCACAAAGGAGAAAGTTTTGATTCGAGATACGTTGGCCGTGACCTCGACCACCGCATCTAAATACGGAACTCCCTTTTCTGCCATGCAAGTTCACTCATCTATTCTACAATGTCCGCGCGGCCGCCTTAGTTCTTCTCGAGATCTGCAAGAATCTTCTCACCCTTGGCACGGGCAGAAGCCAAATCACCGACCATGTAGAAAGCACCCTCTGGCAGATCGTCACCCTCACCAGCCAAAATCGACTTGAAAGAGTTGATGGTGTCCTTTAGATCAACGAGTGCGCCCTCGATACCGGTAAACACCTGAGCGACGGTGAAAGGCTGAGACAAGAAACGCTGGATCTTACGGGCCCGCTCGACGGTGAGCTTGTCGGCCTCGGAAAGTTCGTCCATACCCAGGATGGCGATGATGTCCTGGAGGGACTTGTACTCCTGGAGAATCTGCTGGACCTTGGAGGCAGTATCGTAGTGATCCTGGCCGACAACACGGGGGTCCAACATACGAGATTTAGAGTCAAGGGGGTCGACAGCGGGGTAAATACCGAGCTCCGAGATTGAACGAGACAAGACAGTGGTGGCGTCCAAGTGAGCGAAGGTGGTGGCAGGGGCGGGATCCGTGAGATCGTCAGCAGGCACGTAGACGGCCTGGACCGAGGTAATGGAACCCTTCTTGGTGGTGGTGATACGTTCCTGCATACCACCCATGTCGATGGCGAGGGTGGGTTGGTATCCGACGGCCGAGGGGATACGACCCAGCAGGGCCGACACCTCAGAACCAGCTTGGGTGAACCGGAAGATATTGTCGATGAAGAGAAGGACTGTGATGACGAGTCAGTTGCTGGCGGCAGCGTTGGGTGTCTGCAAACACTACACATACCATCCTGACCCTCGGCGTCACGGAAGTACTCGGCGACAGTCAGACCAGTCAGGGCGACACGAGCACGAGCTCCTGGGGGCTCGTTCATCTGACCGAAGACCAGAGACACCTTGGACTCGCCATCAAGCTGAATGACGGAAGTCTCCTGCATTTCGTGGTACAGATCGTTACCCTCACGGGTACGCTCGCCAACACCGGTGAAGACGGAGTAGCCACCGTGAGCCTTGGCGATGTTGTTGATGAGCTCCTGGATGAAGACAGTCTTTCCAACACCAGCACCACCGAAGAGACCAATCTTTCCACCACGAGCGTAGGGGGCCAGGAGATCCACGACCTTGATGCCGGTGACGAGAATCTCGGCGCTGGTGGACTGCTCGACGAAAGCGGGAGGCTCGGCGTGGATGGGCAGGAAGTGATCGGTCTTGATGGGGCCACGCTCGTCGATGGGGTCCCCGGTGACGTTCATGATACGACCAAGGGTGGCCGGGCCGACGGGGATGGTGATGGGAGCACCGGTGTCGGTGCATTTGGCGCCACGGACGAGACCCTCGGTACCTGTGGAGAGTAATGGTTAGGATCCGGCATCGTCAAGCCGTGGATGTGTTTTGGAGGACTTACCGTCCATAGCAATGCAACGGACGACATTCTCGCCCAAGTGTTGCTAGACTCGGGTTAGTACCGAGGCCACGGACCCATGTTGAATGCGCGATCGCGTGGATGCGAGGCGAAGGTGACGTACCGCAACCTCGAGGACGAGCTTCTGGTTGTTGTTCTGGAGCTCGAGGGCATTCAGAATGGGAGGGAGCTTGGCGGTGTCGAATTTCACTGCGCCAAGTGTCAATGGAGGCGTTTTAGCGGGCAAAGAGACTGTGATGATGTTGACTGACCGTCGACGACGGCACCGATGACCTGTTGAGGCGTTTTTGTCAGCATGGTGGGGTGAGAGGCAGCTCGGATCCGAGGAGAGCGGCGGCGGCGGCGGCGGCAGCGGCAGGGTCGCATCGCGTTGGGGAGATCGGAGAGAGGCGTACCTGGTAGATCTTGCCATCACCAACACCCTGGGTAGAGGCGAAGCGGCTGCTGATGGGGGAGCGGAAGGGGGAGGGTCGGGCAACGCGTCGGGCGAGGTTTGCCGCGGCGAAGGCTGGCCTTGCGCGGGCAAAGGACTTGATGCCGCTGCAGGAAAGCGCTCGTCAGCTTGGGGGAGGTTCTGGACGCATAGGCTCGCGCTCAATTGGCGCTCAATGGGCGCTCAATTGCAAGAGGGGGTGCTGGCTGACCTCTTGAACATCTTGCCAGATATTGAAGAACGACTTCTGTTGAAAAGGGAGGTGGGTGGCACTGGGTGCGAGGTCAGGATAAGGGAAGAAATTGCAGTCAAGGACAACTTGGGCCGGGGCGATGGAGTCGGACAGCAGCTTCTAGTTGGAGAGGCTCCACTTTTCACGTGTGATACCTCAGGTGCCTCAGGCGAGTCGGGTGCCTTTTGCTGCAGGTTGAGCACGAGATGCGCGTCCTTTGTCAACTGAAGCTGTCCCGGACTTGAGACAAATTGATGCCGCGCTGCCGGGTAGAACCGGCAGTGTACTTCGGGGCCTCACGCCTCAACCAAGGAACCTCGAGCTCCTGCAACACCACATCTGCACATTGTCCGGAAGGAGAAGCATTACCACCAACAACATTCGGCTGACCGTTCAATCATCATCACTGATGCTTCTCCACATCTGCACACCATATGCACACACACGGACTAGGCTCACGGTACAGCGGGGCGACTTTCATGTACTCCCTCGCAGGGACCCGGCCTATCTGATGCAATCTCCCCCCGCCTTCTCCATCGCAGCTTTTGCCGTCATGCTCCCACAACCGCTCCCTCACTATTATGCATGCGACTCCGCCCATGCGACTCCGCCCAAGGACACTCATAGTAAAGTCATCCGCAGTCATCCGCAGTCATCCGCTATCAACCGCTACCGACGTGCCTGAAAAGCACGATTCTCACTGAGTCGACTCCAACCCCAAGACCTGCACGAATCGGTTAAATTCATGTGGGCAGGACATTCAGGAACCGGGTGTCAGCTTACGATGGCAGTTCGAGCAGGAATGTAGATGTGCGTCCAGTTCTTGCGACCGTTCCACTCCATCGCCTCCGTGCTGCAAACCAGTCAGCTGCTGATCCAACGTTGCATGAATCGGCCAGTACGGCTTACAAGAATCGGGTGTCGTTGTCCACCGAGTTGAACCCACCAACGTCCCTGAGGTCACTGTTGAGCACAATCCTGTACGTTCCCGCAACGTCGATGCCGATACGGTAGTCCGAGTAGCTCTCCGTCGGGTGGAAGTTGAAGATGAACACGAGACCGGCTCGCTCAAACACAATCACCTTGTCGCCCTCGTGCTTGAGGGAGATGTACGCCTGCGGCGAGTGCAGCCATCCATACCGCTCCTCGCACTTGTTCATGAGTCTGTCAAAGTGGTCGAGGAACTGGTATCGAAGGAGCTTGTCCTCCGGCAGGTTCAACTGGCGCCTTGCATACCAGAAGGAGTTGTTGTTGCCTTCGCGAGGGAAGTCCAGCCACTCGGGGTGACCAAACTCGTTGCCCTCGAAGTTCAGATAGCCCTCTCCGCCAAGGGCGTGCGTGAGCAGTCGAATCATCTTGTGAAGTGCCATGCCACGCGAAATCACCGGGGTCAGCGGCGTCAGCGTCGACATGTTGGTGTACATCTCTGCGTCGCAGAGGCGAAAGATCAAACTCTTGTCTCCCACCAGGCTAGAGACTAGAGGTTAGTTGAAAGCTATTCTGCCCATGCAGCCTTTGTTTCTGGAGAACATACGCTTGGTCGTGACTCTCGGCGTAGGCTATGGCCTTCTCGCCATGTCGGCGGTTAGTTAGAGTGTGGCAAATGTTGCCCAGATCCCACTCCTCATCCTTCTTCTCCTTGAGGAGCTTGATCCACATGTCTGGAATGGCCATAGCCAGCCGGTAATCGAAGCCCACACCTCCCATTGATAGCGGTAAGCCAAGGGCAGGCATACCAGACACATCTTCAGCGATGGTGATGGTCTCTGGGTAGAGCTTGTGAAGCAGCTCGTTGGCTAGCATCAGGTATACGATAGCTTCTTCGTCGACATCGGCTCCGAAGTATTCGTGGTATCCGCCCGAGAACCCGCTGGCAGAAAGGCAGCATTAGCTAGGGTTGCGTGGTGCGTATGCGCGAAAGCTACTTACGTCCCCAAACCGTGATGCAAATACAGCATGCTTGTCACGCCATCGAATCGGAAGCCGTCGAAGCGGTATTCGTCCATCCAGAACCTAAGGTTGCTGAGGAGGAAGCGCATGACTTCGTGGTGGCCGTAGTTGAACAGCCGGCTGTCCCACTGATCGTGGCGGCCCCTTCCACCAGCGTGGAAGTATTGGTGATCAGTCCCGTCAAACTCGTTCAACCCGTCCAACACGTTCTTGGAGGCATGACTATGCACAACGTCCAGCAAGACGACGAGTTCGAGGCTGTGGGCGGTGTCGACAAGTTCCTTCAGGTCTTCCGGGGGACCGTACCGGCTGCTGGCGGCAAAGAAGTTGTTGACCTGGTAGCCAAAGCTGGCGTAGTAGGCATGCTCCATGACAGCCATGAGCTGAATCACGTTGTACCCGAGCTCCTTGATGCGTGGAAGCATAGTCTTGGTGAACTCCTTGTAGGTTGTCACCCTCAATTCTGGTGATGAGATGCCAACATGCGCCTCGTAGATACGAGCGCTGAGGGGCTTTTTCGGGCGGGCATGTTTGAAGACATACTTGTGCTCAGAGGGCGGGTTCCAGAATCTAGCGTCGTATGCAGGAGAGACGGAAAGATCCTGGGTGACGTACTTGATCCAAGCCGGAAGACGCTCAATCCTTTGGCCGCTAGGGAGGACTAGGGAGATCTGGCAAACGAGACTCAGTACGGGGACAACTCATATGGGGCATCAATGGCGCACCTTGATCTTGGAGTTGTGGGGTATGGCGACTTGGCTGTGCTCGGTTGGTGGGACAACAATCTCAAAGACGCCGAAGTCGCCCTTCTTGAGGGGGTGAAAGTCACGGTTCCATCCATCTAAATGAGGTCAGCCGTGTCCAAGGAGAGGTGAATTCATGGCCCTGACTGAAGTCACCGATGAGGAATGCTTGCTGGGCGTTGGGTGCCCACTCCCGGTAGACGACGTTGTTGTTCTTGTCGACGTTGAGGCCGAAAATCTCAAAGCCCTGGAGTGAGGACGTTAGAAAGGCTGGAGGGACAGGGGATGAGGGCGACGCGCCTTGGAGAACTTGTCCAAGCCGCCTTCGGTTTGATCTATTGCCTTGATCCATTCCTTGGCTTTGGAGAAACGTCTCTTGAGAACGTCCTTGAAGGGGCTCAGCCACGGGTCAATCTGGAGTACACCTGGTATCATGTCAGCTGAGAGGCAACGCAGCTGGTGCTGAGGGGTGGAAAAGGGCCCCTCACCCGTGCCATCTTCGGGGACGCCTGGAGGCGTTGTACCCTGGCCGCCGTGGGAACCCAGAGTATTGGATGAGCTCTCAACCGCTTCGGACATGTTGTGTGAGGTACACGTCCAAAGTGCGAAGGGAAGGAAAGACGTGATGTGATGTGACAAGAAGCGGGTTGGTGAGGCTTGCGCTTCGTGCGGGGTAGCTCCAATTGTCTCAATTGGAGAAGGCCAGTAACCTGTCGAGTTTGTTTTAGTGATGGCATACCATGGCATGGCATGCCGTAGCTGCCGTGGGGTGTGCTGTATCTAGCCATAACAGCGTTGGAAGTTCTGCATACATAGTGTACCTAACTGTGGTAGCGCAGCAAAATAAAAACACCCCTGTCAGGTAGCTATGGCTCGTGTGCACTGACAAACTCCGGATATAATATGCATCTTATTCTACTGCCGACCGGTAGCCAGGTTTGGTCCCGAGGTATATACTAAACTTCGACTAAACTTCGAATACCCGAAAGTAGGCATACCAAACCTAAAAATGCATTTATATTTAACTGGATTTTTTGTTGTGATCTTATTTTTATTCTTATTCTTTATAAGAACAAGTTTTCACACAAATACATTTATTACATTTAGGTATTGTACGAAGTGATGTTTTTGTAAAATAACAGGGTTTGATAGAATCCAACAGGCAATCGGCAGAGTTACTCTTATTAAAATTTCTACTTTTTAATAGTATATATTATCAAACTTTATATTGATAATCAACCTTATATTTATAAATTCACATTACTTATAACATGCTTTTAGTACAATACATTTTTTCTTCTTTTTTCTATTAACTATTTCATACTCTTATGCTTCACTTTCAATTCTTTTACCCTTTAACTTGATTTCTGTTGATTATAGTATCTTCTAATCGATTTAATACGTGACATTTCCCCTTTAATATAAGTACCTCTCTTTAATAGTAAAATATACCGCTGTATTGTATGCTAGTAGTCAAGCTAGTAGTCGCTAAGGATCTAAGCTTAGCGATTATCATACTTTTGCGTTGCTTCTAAGCTGCCCCTAATTATATTCATATCACGTAACTAATTATATAACTAAGCCACATATTATTACTAGTTTTGTAGTAGCTCCTTAATAAGAGCTTTTGTTTCTTTTTTATTGAGGATTATAAAAGTATCTGACTACCTTCGGTAATGGTTTTGGTTTGGTTTTTTAATATAATTTTTGGCGTATTTCTAATAGTATATTAACTACATTTGAATGGTTATAGTTTATGGTTATATCTCTCGACAACCCAAATATGTATCTCTAAGTTTTAAAGCAGATTATTGACGCATGCGTTGAAGATTAATTACAAAGCGCTTCAAATGTATAATATAATAAATTAATTAACTACTAAAAACAGTTTCCCAAAATCCTACAAACGGAATTTGTCTGAAAACCCTGCATTGTTTGCGAGTATATTTTACATGAAAAATAATACAATTTCAGTATATTAATTACGTCCCAAAATGTAATACGGTAATTTCAAATCGTTATCGGTATATCTACATTATTGAAACAACTCTTTTCCCGAAAGAAAACCGTTTTCATATAACTTATAAATGATATCAACGTGATCTCCACTCCATTTCAAGTTAAAGGTTACGCAGAGTTACCCGATTACGACGACGAGGCCTTGAATTCCTTCGATTCCAATTATGGAGTCGACGGTTAACTTAAGGATATCATTTGTTAACAAATTCAACGTAAATCTTTCGACTAACTGGTAAAGTTTTTCGGTTTTAAATTACGTTTTCCGATGTCAAAGTTTTTATATCACGTAAATCGTGTAAAAAACAAAGTTTTATTGATGTAAAAAATGATTTGTTTTACTTTATATTTTTATAATTAAGGAGAATAAGAAAAACCGGTATGAAAAGTTATTATGCCCGCGGCGGAGACGGTGGTAATAACAACTTAGACGCCTTTATAAAAATATTTTACGACTATTATTAGGATCTTAACGTGATGAAAGCCGTTATTATTCAGTTAATAAACTTAAAGTAAAGCGTTCGTAAATAATTTTATGGTTTTCTTCAATGTTTAGGAAATTTGTTGACTAAAGATAGGTGTATATTTCAAGAATATGTTGCTAAATTCGCTGTTTTGGAAGAAATTATTAACGATATTTTAGCTAGCGTGTTACTTTTTTTCAATATACCTTAAAATATGATAAATAGGTTATCTTTATTTGACTCATTAACGGAGATTTTATAATATTTGTATTCAATATAATAGTATTGACGTAAGTTGTATTAGTGGAATTCGTAATGGCGGTTTCGTTTGTACCGGAATTAACGGTAAGAATATATTCGCGCATGATGATTAATGAAATTTTTATTATAACAAATGTAAACAATTTACAAATCGATATTAAACAACGTGTTATTTGGGTTAATTAAGTTAAGGTTTTACGTCGTAAGAATTATAACATATATTTACGATATACATTAAATGGTTATTGGATTTTAATTTATCCTTTAAATTTCTTCTAATATTTAAACAGATTTAATACCAAAACTAATACAGTTGTTCATTTTATTATCGCCGACAACTTTATCAAATTTTAAGAAAAACAATGTAACTTTTGTATATAATTATTTATAGAAGTTGAAAACATTTCAATTCGACTTAGTAGTATACCAATTACTTATAAATAATATCCCGTTTATCATAGATTTACTTTGTAATTCCATTTCATTTATCAACGTTTTGGCGAATATAAGTTATAAATGTTTTAACGTTATTATTAAACAGTTTATTTACTGATTATAATTTCCTTTCATTTATATTTTATCTTGATCACCTGACAAACCTACCTAATACGTTGTCGTTACCTATTTACGACTCATTTTTTTTTTTATCTTTTTAGATATTAACTCTAAGATTTTGAGACTGTATTGAGAATTATATTACTCTATATTTGCAACAATACGTTAATTTAGGTAAGTATTAAGTGAAATATTAATGGTTAATTTATGTTATTTAAGAGTATATATTGTTTCTAAGTAGAATATGTAAATAACGCGTATAAAAATAGTGGTTTGTATCGGAACAAAAGTTGTTTTAAGGTGATAACTCTCCTGTTATTTACGTTATACTCCAACAAGCTCGTAAAACCCAACCAATTTTTACGAAATCTATATGTGTCTCTTTTAACGATATTAATAATTTATCAGCTCCAAATCCAATCGTCATTATCGAAAATAAACTTCCGGATATCTTTAAGAAATTGATATTCTAGTTTGTCAAAATATTCGTGAATAAATTATTTTATCACTGTTAGTAGGCCTTAAACGTTGCAATGTTGTTGATTCGATTGATCGAAGTAACAGTAGTATTGTAGTAGTCAGATGGTGAATATATTGTTCTAGGTTTGGCAGACCGCTAGCTGGTCTGCACTATAATTTGTATAGTCAATTGCTTAGCCCGTGCCCTAGATTAAAGTACAGCGTACTATACTCGACTTACACCCAATGCGGTAATTTCGCACAAAGCAATACATTTGCAGTACGGTCAACTTTACTTATAGTAAAGTTGACCTACACTACATGCAATACTATTTCAATACTGGCGGCTTTTTAGTTTGTACGCGTACGCCAATGTGGCTAGCTAATCTTTTCCGGTTAGCGCTAAACAGCAGCCTCATACCCCCTTTCAATTCCAATTGACTTCCATATTGCATTGCACCCGATTGCATGCAAATTAACCCCATTTGGCCTCAATTTCTCCGCCGCTCCGAGATTCTAGTTTATCAACTTCCACAAAAAGTTCTTCTACCACAACCATTCGCAGCCTTCACTTCAACTGTATCACTCAAATAGATCACCATCATTAATCTCCTAGCAGTCTTTCAGTTCGACAATACATTCCTGTCCGTTGTCACATGCTTTAAGCTTTTCGGGCAGCCTATTCACGTAACTCTCGATACGTATAATCGACTTATTATTATCCACAAACCTTTTTAAAGCTTTATTTAACTCCACCTTCATCATAGCATTTACGGGGTTATCTTTGCCATCGATTTATCGGAACTCCTTAATCTCCCTCTCTTAGTAAGCTTTATGGAGTATTATTAAGTCAATTATCAGGCGTTTTTTACTAGTAGTTCCGAGTTTTAAAAAATATTCGAAAAGGCTTCTTAAGTCAATATAAATTACCACCTGGATAAGAGGAATCCGGAACTGCCTAGTAATAAAGTCTAAGGTCTTTTATAATATTATGCCTACATCAAAACCTGTTATTATATTATGGACCTCCAATATTAATATATTTCGTGTAATCTTTTTACATTTAACGGAAAACGAGTGAATTAAATTGCTGATAATATTAAATATATTTCTTACCTGTTTTCGTTAATAAGAGTTATTAAAAGGCCGATTTATAAAGAAAAATCGGTATTATTTATAAAATACTCGTTCGTAAAGATTATTAACTTAACCTTTAAAAAGTCGATTAGCACTATATTGATTTCGCTGTCCAGGTTTCGCCTTTATTATTTTAACTTTTTATTCAATCAGTTAAAGTCTTAATTTGTTCGTATTTGTATTTATATCGGAATAAATAAATAGTAAAAAGCTTCCAGTTAGTATAAAGTAATAATATAGCTATCCCTTATACGTTATTCCAAATATCGTTAAGCCTTAGCCTTGTTAGTTTTGTCGATTATAGCAAAAATAGCGCCTTGACCCTTTTAGCGAAAGCTTAGGCCAGTATTAATACTAAGTATATGGATTAACGATTTATTAAAGTTAAATTGGTTATTTTTCGTTTACATCGTTATTAGCTTATAATTTTAAAACTTAAAGTTTTCGATTGCTTGCTATTTCAATGCTATAAATTCAGCCGTTTCGATGAAAAAGGTATCGTTAATTTATATACCTACTATATCAAAGTCCTTTTTTTACGTTACTAATAATTATGGATCGTATATTAAGGACTTTATCGTTAGCCGGGATTTAAAGTACGACTAATAGATTAGGAACTAGTGGATACCTGTTTTAACTAGTTTACATAGTGGTTTAATATATTGTACTACTGTTTTTAAAAAGTAAATAGTATATAGCTTTTACGGTAATTTTAATAGTGTAATCCTTTGTAAATCCATTCTTCATTATATATAGGCTTACGTAATATTATAGGTATTAAGTATAAACTTACCTTTAATTTTCGTTAGTAAACTTACTATTAGGAAAAATATTAAGCATTAACTAATTTATTAAATCGTTAGCGATTACGTAAAAATCTAGTTTTTACTTTTATTTTCGTATCTTTAAACGATCAGTCGTAACTTTTCGTATAGTTGTTTCGTAGTTTTTCCTTTAACTTCGTAAATAATCCTTAATTTAAAGATATTAACGTTCGGGTTTTAAAGGTTCAAGTTGGTTTTCGGTACAAATTATATAATTTTCGAGTTAATAAGCCATCAATTTCGACTCTATTGCTTTTTTTAAAAAGGTTTGTCTAAGGTATTAATAATCCTTTATACCTTAAACTTTACTACCAAGTTTTTGCTATTATTTTATTTCCTTTTTACCTAAATAGTATTGTAAATGCGGCCCAGTGTGTATTTCTCATTTTTAATGTTTTTTTCCTTTTTCGGGGGTCACCCACGCCGCTGGCGTTTTACTGGCTTATTAATAACGGGTGGAGGAGGTTCGTGTTAGCTCGGTCGCTTTATTTAAAAATCTCAAAGGTTTATATCTTTAATACCCCTAATATAAGGTTTAATCTGGGTAATTCAAAAGGATATAAAACTATTAACAATTTTAATAACTACTTTAAAGTTTGCAATACTTAATATTTTGTATAGCCCTTTCTATTTGCCCTGCTTTCGTTATATAAGGACTTCACTTTATAACGGTAAAGTAAACACGTCGATTGGTAAAGTGCGTTTTTTGGTATTAAAGGTATTATTAATATAATAGTATGCTGATTCTCTTCATAATTCCCTTAAAGCTTTATAATAAATCGTAATACGTTTCTAAGTACTTGCTGAAAACGGGGATTTACTTATTAAGCGTGGGTATATTCCAAAGATTAGGAGTGTTAGTATTAAGCCGTTAAGGCTTATAGTATCGTTTAAACCTTTTATTATTATTTATAAGCGTACTTTCGAATCCATAAAGCTTTCGATTTCTAACGTAAGGATATTATACATTCGGCGAAGTAGGGCATATGCCATTTTAAACTTTTCAATTCTTTAATGGGCTTTTATAGGTACTTATTTACACTAGATATATATTATCTTAATATCTTCCCAAAACTCCGCCGCTATAAAGTTAGTACCGATATCGTGGACAACAACGTTAGGTAAACCCAGATACGTGTCAATTTACCACATCCTTAACATTTCCTACGTATTTTTTGCCGAAAGGAACTTTAAAAACTTAGCTCTGTAAAAAGAGGTTACAAAGTTAATGAAGTGAAAAATAGGCTTATTATTTAGATAAAACACATTTATAAGGATTTCATAGTTAAAGTTCTTATTATATTTTAATGAAATTTAAATTTCCGGGAAGTTTATGCATATATTTGGTAATAGCAATTTAAAATTTCAATCATTTTTATAGTAGAGTATTTTACATCGTTATATCTTACGGATTTTAGGACTCTATATAACTTGTTAATAGTTGGGTGGTCTAAACTCTGGTATAATCAAAGTATCTTCAGCTTTTTTAGGTTTAACACTACTACTTTCGAACCTGAAGGATAAAATTATAGGTACTCTTATTTAAGGGAAAATAAAAACATTTAGCCGTTTTTAACCAACTTATCTGTATTAACTTCAATATTAATACCGAGTGTCTTTATATTCTTTAAATAAAGTAAGAAAGGGGTAAGAGACTCGAGGATATAAAACTTAATCGCTTTTACAATAGTTTAAACTATTTCTATCCTTAATAACGATAATTATTCCCCTAGTCCAACGCTAACTTTAGCTTTGTTTGTATCGTAACGATCAATTTCAGTAGCTGTGGTACTTTCCTTCTGTAGTATTACATATTATGAATAGCCTTCTATTAAATAATTTATTAGCCTTATATTTGGCATAATATCTTAAAATATGTAATTCGCGTAACAGTTGCGAATTTTAAGATATATAAGGGATTAGGGGCTTAGTTGAGACGAAGGTAAGGGTTTTTAATACTTAAATAATATAAAAAGGTGTAGTCGGCTAATTATTCGGCCACTGTATTAAAAGTAGTGTTTTCGTGTTACTTAATTTGTTTAAAAGCATTAACAACGTTAATTAATTTATCTCCTTTAATGTTTACGATTTAATTTAAATAATTTTGGTTCAAAATAATAGGGTAATAAACGTCATATAACTATTGTTAAATTTGGCGGGGGGGTGCTAAGTTAACCAGTAGTCAGACCTACCATAAATCCAATATCTCTTGTTACTATTATAACGATAATGCTTACGATTAATAAGTTCGCCTGAATTTTATTAGCGTTAGCGTGGGTATTGCCTCCAGTTGGGGCTGAGGTTAATGAGCTAGACCTTAGGCGTTGTAGGTGGCCGTACTTACGGTCGATGTAATTAACTACTGTAAGGTTTTATTTATCCACATTAAAGAAGTTACTGGCTTGGGAGTATATACTAAACGAATTTGATATATACGCTATTACAATAGTAAGGAAAGATCATAGCTAGCTAAAAAAGTCTTCGCAGGTGGAATTTAGGTATTATAAGGCATATTCGAACTCGTTAACTCCTATAACTGTTACCTGTACATACTCGCAGAGTATAGCCTTTTTAACGTAAGATTTTTTCATTGTTTTTTTAATATAATATTAGTTTATTAATTATTTGGTTAAGTAAGTTCATTAGTATTTCCTTTTCTTTTTTTCTTTACTATTACTATAATCTACCGCGTGGTAGCCTAATCTGTATAGTATTATGCGAAGTAGACGTCGTGTTTAAAGTAGCCTTTTATACTATCGTAAATTTCGCGAGACGTGATAACATTTGTTGGAAAGGTTAAGTAATAGTCCTTAGCATGCCTTGTAAATATTTTAAGAAAAAGTAAGTAAAAACTAGAAAAGGTGACCTTTATCTACTTGTAAATATTTAAAAAGGGTATTATCTTAGTGTTAAAAAGGTTATACGGCTTCCCATAATACTTTTTTGTAGTACCTTAAATCTTCGCAAAGTCTGTAAGGAGTTTATAGTTAATATTAATTATCCTGACAAATCTTAGAAAAAGGTCGCGATGATTGTCTCAATCGTATATGGTATTTACCAATAGTTTTAACCTTAAAATCTTTAAGGTATGGTATTAATGGTATTTACCAATCGTTTATCCTAAAGGATAAAGTCCTATAATAAGACTTGTAATCAGCTTTCGTACGTAAGAAAGTTTAAAGGAAAGGGGTTTTTACAATGTTTGGCAATTATAGTGCTAAGATTCGATAGGTATTTAAGAGTTTTAAAAAGCTTAACGATTTTATTTAATTAATTAGTGTAAAGCGCCGACGTTAATACCTTTGGCCGTGTTAGCAGCCTTTGTTTTACGTGCCTTACTGCCGTTAAAGGCGTACTTTACACTATTATGTAGTAATATTAAACTACTGGGCAAATTAATAGGTTCCTTATCGCCAACATACAAAAAGGCTTAACTTAGTTAAAAAGGGTAAAGTAAAGGTCTTTTAAATAGTATATAAAGGCGTTAAAGTTTCTTAACGCCTTTTCCTTTAGGCCATGGGTTTTAAAAGCATTCCTTAAGCTAGATTAGATTAAATAAAGTCTTTGCTAACTTAGTAGAACCCTTTGTTAGTATGTAAATCCCTCGTTGTTTAAATTCTTTTTTTAACTTGTATTTAACAATCTTTTAAATGTTATTCTACATGTCAATAGTCCAGTCATCAAAAAACTTACGATATTTGCGGAAAGTACGGTTACCGCGGTTACGTTCTTCACCACTACTTTACTCGACGATGTAGTTGCCGACAAAGTTAACCAGGTATTCTTCGGTTAAATCTTCGTTACCGTTTTCACTCCAAAGGTCATAGTTGTAGTATTTGGTAAAGGCAGCTCCGAACGCCTTAATTGTGTTATAACCCAAAGACTAACTGCAGACCATGGAACAGGTCAGCGGCCAGCTGCGCCATCAGAAGTTTGATGTCCAACACATCAAGTGGGGATATCTCTTATGTAAGGACTCAGGGTTAGGGTTGGGACCTCAAGGACCGAAGAGCGGTCCAGTCGATACTACATAGGACCGCAGGAAGTCGACCAGCGATTTCAGCGGTTCAGTACTGAAGATGGTATGAAGGCCATAGGATATAAGGACACAGTTATCACTACATAGATAGTATTTCTTTCATAGCTCTTCAGTTGTCAATCTAGATATTCAGTCTACACACCTGAATAGCCTAACGGCTAGTGATTATTCTACAGCACGAACAAACATCTTCTTGATATTATACCTTTGTTACCTCTGCTACCTTACTGCTAACATAAACCCTCTGACACCTTCTATTTACTTACGGGTATTTAGTGTGATCATTACAAATCGTTTTTTTTCTGGTGGAGTCGGCGATAGTTTCAAAATAAGCTTTAGCGGTAGACATCTTAAGGTTTTAACCTGTGTAGGACTTTTAGGGCATGTAGGGACTTAGTGTTTTTCGGCGTGAAATCGCGTAGGGACTTGGTAGCTTGGCGAAAAGTCGCGTAATATGGATTTCTTGGCGCGGCTTAGTGTTTTCGCTTAAAGCAGCGAACTTAACGATCGGCGTGGTGTAGGGAGTGAAAAAGAGTAAAGTAGGGCAAAGGTTTGATGTAGAAGGTGAGGTCGAAAGTCGTTGTTGGTATAGGTTAAGGGCGAAGGTTATTTGTTATGGTTATTTGGCGTAGGGACTTGGACGTTTTTGTAGTATTGGCACCTGCAGTAGTACTAACTTAGCTGTTTTTCAACTTGCTAAACTTTGAGACTTTTAGCGGTCAATCTCAACGATTTTTAAGAAGTATCAATAAAGATTTCTTGGTGTTTTCAATATCGATACTGTCGCTTACTTCCAGATTGCTGTTGGGAACTGACGAAACCTAAAAAGTCTTTGTTTTCCTACCGTTGGGGACTGACGCAGTACTAATAGAGGCCCTTCGCAAGAATCTTTCATCTACTCTAGCAGCCATAGCCACAAAGCGTAACAACTGGAAAGTAGCTTCTTCTTCTACTTAGCTTATCTGTGCTTAACCTAGCAGGCAAGCACTAATCAGTATTGGTAGGCCTTGGACGTTGCAATGTTATCGATTCAATTGGTCGAAGTAACAGTAGTATTGCAGTAGTCAGATAATAGATGTATTGTTCTAGGTTTGGCAAACCGCTAGCCGGTCTGCACTGTAATTTGTATGGCAAATTGCTTGGCCTATGCCCTAGAGTGAAGTGTAGTGTACTGCAAGTGCAGTGCAGTAGGTGCCCACTTCAAAGTGGGATACAAACCAAAGCATTTGGCTATACAAATTAGTGTGCAGATTAGCTAGCGGTCTGCCGAACTTAGAACTTACCACAACCAATTTCAATGCAGCACCAGTTACTTCAACTACAGTGATTCAAATCGACTACGCTGCAACGAAAAGCCTATATCTATAACCAGGTCTACCAACACTACCGACAATTTAACGTTACTACCAAAACCTATCAATATCTATCCCTTTTCATTGAGGAACTATTTACTAATATTTCATGGGCTAAATAATTTACTAAACTCCATGTTAAAACCGTTTTTTTACAAAATTTGTATTAAGGAAGGCGACAAGTAAAAGATCGCGTTTTGTATTCGTTTCGGATTTTTAAAATGGTTAATTACTTCTTTCGGTCTTTTCAGTGTACCAACTACCTTTTAAAGGTATATAAATAACTAATTATACCGATTTTTTATATTTTTACGTTATTTACCTTAATATTATATTATTGGATTCTGAAGTTACCCTAAATGATTACAATACTGATATTACGTAAGTATCAAGCTCTAGAAAATTGTTTGACTTATTCTTAATATATCTCAATATAAGTTCGACGTTTAAAAAACCATTTATTTTAGGTTTATCATTAAATATTAGGATAGTATACGTTTAAAACCATAAATATTACTCGTTATCCTAAAGTAAACTTTTTTATGTCGGTGTTAAAAGTAAAAGAGTTTTTAGGGATTATTAACTTTTACTCATAGTTTATTCAAAATTACTTTATAATAACGTTCTTTTTGGAATAGCAGTCAAATCTAGTACAGTCAAGTCAACTTGACTTGTAGAAAAGTTGATCATACTGAATGCAAAATTGGCTGCAGTTTGTGGGACTGTACTACAAGTGCAGTGCAATAGGTGCTCACTTTAAATTGGGGCACAGAACAAAGCGTTTGGACATACAAATTAGTGTATAAACCGGCTAGTGGTCTGACAAACTTAGAACGAATAAACCTTAATTAACAATATCAATGCAGCACCAGTTACTTCTACCATAGTTATTCAAATCGACTACATTACAATGATAAAGACCTACTAATACTGAGTAGTGCTTATTAGATTAAGAATAAATTAGCTATATAGAAAAAGAAGCTGCTTGCTAGTTATTTTTTACGTTAAACGACGGCTAAATCTAGAGGAAAAGTTTTTACGAAGGGCACATATAAGCTATAACGGTTGTTTGTGGCAATAAATAAGGGAGGCTTATAGGCTTTATCGGTTGTTCACTGTAGTCTATAAGTAAGCGACGGTATCACTACTACTAAAAACACCAGAGAATCTTTACCAAAAAAAAAAAAAAAATTTAAAAAAAGTTGAGATTCACCGCTAAAAAGTCTTAAATATCATTAAGTCAGCAAGTTAGAAAGCGGCTAAGTTAATACTATCACGGATATTACTACAAATTTCAAATCGTAAAGACGACTAAGTCCCACCACCTTTAATTTACACCAAATTTGACGGCAAACCTACGACATACCACTTTACACCACTCTCTTTTCCTCCAACACTCCCTAATCTTCGGTACGATAGCTTCAAAACGGGTTTGAATTAATACCGTTACTAATCTTGCCAGGGAAAAAAATTAATTATCACCCTCGGCATTACCTTCAAAAGACATTACGATAAAGACTTTTGGTTTACTAAACCTAATGAAGACTTTATGGTCGAACACCTTACTAATGCCATCGGCTCCTACATTCTTAATTCAGACCCCACTGGAACCGTTCAAGGCTTATAAGCGTATAACGATTTTTTTTTTTGGAATACTTTAGAAAATGAAATATCGACATATTAAAGATGGTGAACAGAAACGTTAAGGTTAGGTTAAAGATTAAGCTCGCCAACCGAAAGCTTGACCTTCCAATTAAGAAAGGGAAAAGAGGAAACCTAGCCAACATACTTTACGAATGTGCTATCGATAAAGATTCTTAATAGATTTTTGAAACCAAAAGCAAAGGTATTATTAGTGAAAGCATTCCTCAACGCCCCTACACGCGTTGGTAAGGACCTACCTAAGCCCAAATAAGTTTTTGAACCCTTTTACGCAAGATTAACGGTTCAATTCTACTAGCCGTAAAGAGTTAAATAATATACACATCGTAAGCCCTTAACTCCACCATTTAATTAAGCAGAAGTACCGGTGTATCCCTTAATACTAAGAGGATTATTATCAAGTCCTTTGCGGTGGGAACCCCTGATTACCTTTCACCTAAGTTTCTTAACACATCTAGTTTCGGCAGCCAAATTAAGGGCAAATTAGTTTTACACGCAAACGTACTATAAGTACAACTACTAGTTTTTTTCTCCTAAACTCCGCTAAGGGTAATTATTCTATTTACCAATATAAGCAACCTTAATACCTCTTTTTAATTAAAGGACTCGAAAGGCCTTTACGATAAGTATATTACCCTCCCCTTTCGACGTATTCTTATAATGGATATGGATTGCGCAGCAATCAGTACATTCATTAAGATTTGGGGAGAAGAAGAAAAGTATAACGGTAAGCTATACAACCTCCTCAATGTTAAATTGCGCCTATTTTTCAACATTTTTCGTCATATAAGGGTTAAACTACCAGGTTTTTACTCGTCATTTCCTAGTATCCTAACCGGCTAAGCTAAAGATTACTACCTATGATACCTAACGAATTGCTTCTCTTTCCGCGAAATTTACAGCAGCCTAAAGTTTTATTTTAAACACGATATTAATCTTACCAAATACCACACCGACTGGAATATTATTAAGTGATCCTATATGCTAGATTATAAGAAAGACTCGGAAAGTAAGATAAATCTTTTTAACCAGATACTTAACAGGCTGATGCTTTACCAATAAGTAATAGGAAACATAAAAGCTAGCGAAGGTACCCTACTCTAGCAAATCCGGCAGGCCGTTACGGGCCAAAAAGTTTTCAAACACGCGCTATAATATCCAGATGGCATTTGTAATTATTATTATTATTATTATTATTATTATTATTATATATATATATATATATATATATATATATATATTTATTTATTTTTTTAGCTATTTAGGTTCCTCGTTAGCGACCGTAACAGTTCGAGTTTCTAGTTCGACTGGTATATACCTTTAAGCTCTTAAATTTAGTAACGACAAAGAAAACTCCTCCCACACGTATTACATCAACCGTAAGTATGGAAGGCCCAGCCAGTACAGCTAATGGGAATCCAGGATTCCTACTTACAAAAAATTGTATTCATCTTCTTTAAAGTCTCCAAATCAACCAAGAAAATTTACTTTAAACGTCAAAAGATATTAAATTTGCGGTAAGTAAAGCAACTGGTTTACGCGTTACATTTCTATTAAGAGTAAAGACAAGAAAGTAAGGTATTATATATAGTTCACATTTACTCTTATTAATAATTACCTTCATACCATCGAAAACCACAAATGTATTAAATTTAAAGAGGAGGAAAATAAGCCTAAAGTTATCGGCTGGTATAAATATATTAGCACTGGTCCGGAAGTAACGTAATAACTCGCTGATTACGCATTTTTATATCACCTTATAGGTAAAATACCCTACCGCCGATATAACGATAAAGATCCTAACCTTATACATCTTTTCACTATTTAAGATCGCTACGCATATCAGGTCTTTTAAGGGATTATACCGGATACGGAGGCGGCATGCTACTTAACAGGAGACTATTTGCAATACGTTATGTTGCGAAGAGATACTGATATTACTACAAAACTCGACTACGCAGATGCTAGTAAAGCTAAGGTTAGCTTTAGCCCTAAAAAGGAGTTATCGTTACTGGAATCGACGATGGTTAAGACTATTATTACCCTTATTGTTTTCCATATTTTGGAATCTTTTATCCTTTTCCTCCTTTGCCTTAAAGATATAAAAAACCTTGGTATTAACATTAACATTTGGATTAAAAAGCTAATATAAATTAAGTCCAATAATTTTTTTTTACTTACCCTTAAATAGAGGTACCCTTATTTTTATTTTTAAAGGTTAAATGTAATGCTATTAAACGTAACGGAGGTGAAACTTCGCTAATTACATCGTAGGTTTAACTATGCAGCGAGTAACAGGCTTTATAAGTTCTTAAAGGCAACTAGTTATAGAAATATGGATTTTCCAACGTTAAAAATTATTAAACGACTTTCTTACGATTGAAAAATATACCCTCAAGCACTTTTAAGGTTTAAGTTTATGTTAAAGAAAGATTAAAATTTTAATTCGAAAGTTTTTGTAAACGTGTTTTACTTAAACAATAAGCTAGTACTATACGTTATAGATTTCGCTACGGCTTTTCACGGCGCTAAGTTCTTTAAGACTATTACGGCGAAGAAAACGTGGGATATACTACGCATTTTGTTGATTTACACGTATATTAAACCACTAGATATATTAGTTTACGATGCCGGTATTAATTTTATGAAGATAAGTTTTAAACTAATGTTAAGTAAATAAATATTTAACATAAAAAGGTCCCTATTAACGTTTACTAAGGTATTAGTAAGGTCAAAAGGGTATATACCCATTTACAAAAGGCCTACGATATCCTTATACTAGAAATACAAAGTTTCATAAGTCGAAAAACTCGGCTTTAAATAACAGTAAAAGACTTTAACAATATTATTAGCCTCAATGAACTTATACCAATTTTACTAGTATTTAGAGATTACCTACGTAAAACAATTAAGTCGATACCCTTATTAAGTACCTAGAAACGCGTTGTGGTATATAGTAAAGTCTTAAAGAAACTAAAAAAGGAATCGGTACACCGCCAGATTAACGATGCCCTTAACACCAGGAAAGAACTATTAATAATAAACATATTATCCCTCCCCTTTGAAAGTAAAGTCTTTACGTAACGCGAGCCAGTCAAATGCGATAGGCCGTACAAAATCTTGAGTATAATCAACTTAAATATAATAGTTGAAATTACTAATGGTTCTATAACTTTCTAAGTCATATAGGTTAAGCTATACCAAAAACCTTTAAAGTTTCATGAAAATTTTAACGTTGATTACCTATGAGCCAAATGGATTAGTTAATATAACCCTGTCAAGCCGATTGTTAATAAGTTATTGGAATGTCAACAGCATAAAAAGCTACCTGGAAAGAGGATACACACTGAAAAGGAGGATGAATATAAGGACCATAGGCCTGGTAAGGTATATATAATAGCGTAGGTGTTATAAAAGGAAACGTTTAACAGAAAACTTCCCCTTACGATATATACTGAAAACAATATTAATATATTCGATGAACCTTTTAAAAAACGATCGAATGGAGATTAACGGGTTTTCTTACGAAGGGTTATATAATTTATATCTTTAACATAATTTAAAGGCTTAAATGTAATTATCTTCAAATCGAAGATAGTTTATAGAATTAACGGTAAAATTACGAACCGGTTGTATGAAAAGTTATGGCCTATCGCTCAAAGATACAGTAACAAAGATAAAGACTAAATCTTTATCTAATCACTTATAATTTAAGAGATTAAGTAACGTTTAATTGTTGTAATTTTCATTAATTTAAATACCAACTTAAAAGGTTAGTTTATATATAATAGCTGAGATATTACGTAAGAGTATACGTAGTTTGCCACCGATCTTTAGCGGATTGTACTATTGAAATTACTAAAGGAATTAAGGAACATTTTTTCAGCTAGTAAGATAATACGTTATATTAAGTTTTTATACGGATTAGCCGAGGTAAAAGTTTCTTGGTTTCGAATGTATCACACGTATTTTAAAAATAGGATTGTTATAAAGACTTTAATATTTAACTTATACCTGTTCATTCCAAAGGGTTGAGACTTTGATATCATAGGTATATAAATTAAAGATACTCCTCTTTTCGGAGATATTAGATTTGTGGCGGCGAAATAGCGTGTTATTGAAAAATTGGGCTTTTAGAAGTATAAGTTGATTCAAATGTTAACTAAAGGCATATAAATTAACATTAATTAATCGTTAATCAGTGTTTATAATATTAAGGCTTAAAACGGTATTTGTATTAGCTTACGTTAAAAAGAGAAAGCTATAAGCCTAACGATTATCGATAAGACCAACGAGGTAAGATTATAATAACATCTGAAATAAAGGGCCTGTGCGGCTTATATCGCTACTCTATACTAATAGGAGGTATCATAAGACCTTTTTATTACGGTATAGATATAATATCTATAAAATTAAGATTTTAATATGTTGAACCGGCGGATTTAGTAGTAAATAAACTACATAGAAAGAGGAATTAATATTGTTTTTGTAAATCTGACGAAGGAAAAGTTAATAATTTTTACAAATGAGTTATTTGCCAATAATACTAACCTTATATCGTAAATCGGCTTCATAATAATACTCGTTAATAAGGATAAATTTAAAGTGTAATTCATAATTAAAAGAAACTTTATATACTAGATATCCGTTAAGTATAAGCATATAATACAGAATGTGTTAGCTTTCAAAGTATACGGTATAATAGCAAGCTTTAATATTATTATAGTAACTAACGGCACGTTAAGGATTATTACCAAACAGTTAAAATTGCCTTTGATACCTATGGTAGTATATACTAACTTTAAGAGCCTTTACAAATACCTGTTAAAACTGGGTACGGCGAATGAAAAACGTCTAATAATAAACACAATAAATTTAAAAATGTATACAAAGCCCTGGAAATTGGTAAATCAATGTGAATTAACGGCAAAAATAACCCCATTAATACTATAAATAAAGCCACGCCTAATAAGCCCTAAAAGGGTTCATAGATAACAATACGCAAACTATACGAATCGAAGGCTACGTAAACCACCCGGCATATAACGAGAAGGAATAGTGTGACCCTAGTGAACCAAAAGACTGCTGTGGTAGTAATTTTAATAATAATGGTGGTAAAAATATTAATGGAAGTAATTTAAATTACTGGAAAAGGGTATGCAATTAATAGCGTACCTGATTTGCACAAGTTTATAGCGAAAGACCTGTATACAGGAATTATGGAACGAAGGCCTCGAAGGGTTAAAACAAAAGGGTAATAAGGGGCCGTAATTAAAGTCAATTTTAACACATATTAATCATAATTAATAGGGGTCTGGCTTATTATTGGCTTACGAATTAAGAAGTGATTTCAAAGGTTGCCACTAATTGATGGCAAGCCACGCTGGCATACAGGCACAGAACAAAAAGCCGCCAATGTTGAAATATCAATCAAATATAGTATAACAAAGTCAACTTTACTTACAAAAAAATTGATTGTACTAACTGCAAAATTGGCTTCAGTTTATGGGATTGTAATGTAAGTGCAGTGCAGTAGGTGCCCACTTCAAAGTGAGGCACATTCCAAAGCGTTTGACTATACAAATTAGTGTATAGACCGGCTAGCGGTCTGCCAAACTTAGAACAAACACACATTAATCAACAATATCAATGCAGCACCAGTTACTTCGACTTCAGTGATTCTAATTGACTACGTTATAACGATAAAGTCCTACTAATAGTGCTCTTTACTTATGTAAATTAGTAAGGGAGTTACTATTCATTAGGATCCCGAAATAAAATTATGTTTAAATAGATTATTCTTTCATTTTTCGCGAAACCTATTTTCGCCTAATGAAACCCTAAACGAAAGCCCGTTTCAAAAGCTGATTGCTTAAAATTGGTTTTAAAGGGTTACCTATTTTAATGTAACGACTAGTGATCCCTTCATTTTGTAACATATTACTCGCGTTATTCATTGACCTTCGAATATAATTACAAAATTTACGATAAGAAATTTTTACGAATTACAAGTTATATGAAAATATGAAACACGGAGTTCCGTAGCACGGTCTACCTGTTTACCATTTTTACGGATTATAAAAACTTCAAATAATTTATAATAACAAAACAATTTGTAAAACATTAAGTTCATTAATGAAGACATCTGTTCCTAGGCTTCATCTGACATATCTTTAGACGTTGTAATGTTGTCGATTCGAATAGTGCGAAGTAACAATAGTATTGAATTATCAAGTGGTAGATATATTGTTTTAAGTTTGGCAAACCGCTAACCGGTATACATACTAAATTTGTATATCGAATTAATTAGCTTATATCCTACTCCAAAGTAGGTGTATACTATAGTTAACTTTATAGTAAACCCATAAAACAATAAACTTAACTTACAGTTAGTTTAGACAACTTATATTGACTAACTGAGTCGAAATTACTACTACTTCAACACTGGCGGCTTTTCATTTTATACATGAATACCAAAGTAGTTGACCAATTATTTCTGGTTACCCTTAAGTATCTCCTCGTTAACCAACTCGACCACTGTCAATTTCGCATCCAAATTAACCGAAATTACCCTAAAATTCTGAGTTTGAACTTTATCAACTCCTATGAACAAATCTTTCACCACGAACTTATAAAAACCTCCAAAAAGAATATATTATCTACTCATCTATACCAATTAATTCAACTGTCAGATTTAATACCCTACTAGTTTTCTAATTTATCAATGTATCTCTATTTCTTTCTCTTGTTGCTGGCACGTAAATTGACCTTATCAGGTAGCCTTTTAAAGTAACTCTCGATATATATAATTAACAGATTGATGTTTCCAAACTTCTATAAATCCTTATTTTGTATCGATTCCATTATGATATCAGCCGAATTATTGTTGACATTAATCTACCTAAATTTTTCAATCTTTATGCCTTCATAAGCTTCATAGAATACCATCACGTCAATTATCAGGCGTTTTTCGCTAGTTATTCCAAGCTTTGAAAGACATTCGAAGAAGATTGTATGGTCCGTACAAATTATCACTAGGATAGGTAAAATATTTAACTTTTTGTTAACGATATTGAGGGTTTCTTATATCGTTAAACGTACATTAAAACCAACTATTATACCGTGAACCTTCAAAGTTAATACGTTATAAATCAATCTTTTACGTTCATTCAAAGTTTAATAAACTGGGTTTCTAGTAATTTCGAATTATTATTTTCGTAATTCAATCTTAATAATGGTTTTTATAGTACATCCAATCTATAACTACAGGTCGGTGTTATTTGTAAAAAAAACTATCTGCAAAAATTATCAATTTAGCTTTCGATAAGTTAATGTGAACCTTATTTCTCCCTTAGCCCAAATTATTCATTTATTGATCTAACTTTTCACTTAATCGATTGTAATTTTCGATTTTTAAGTTTCGTACTTTTATTGTAATTGAGAGATTATAAGAAGCCTCCGATTAGCATAAAGTAGCAATGTAACTACTATGATCACGTTACTTCAAATAACTTTTAGCCCTAGATATGTTAGTTTTGTTAATTATAGCTAATTTAACATCTTGATCTTTCCAATAGAAGGTTAGGTAAATATTAATAACGTTAACATTATCTTCACGAATTAAAGATTCGTTGAAATTAAAATATATGTATTTTATTAAAGTTACAACCGATTTACAATTCCAAAACTTTGAATTATTAATTGCTTGTTATTTCGATGTCATAAAACTAGCTTTTCCGACGAAAAAGTTATCGTCAATTTGTATACCGATTAAAACTAAATATTTATCCTACAAAATTAGAAAATATGGGTTGTAAATTGAAAAATTTATATCTAGCCTCGACTTAAAGTGCAATTGATACGTAAGGAACCAATAAACGATTATTTTAACTAGCCCGTATAGTAGTTTAATATATAGTATAACTGTTTCCGGTGGGTATTTATAACGGAGGTTTTGGATTAGTTTTAGCAAAACTATGTTTTTTTAAATTAATTGTTTATTATGTATACGTTTGGGTTCTATCATGACTATTTAGTGTAAACTTTCCATTAACGTTAACTAGTCAACGTGTTGCCAATAATATTAACAAACTTTGTATGATCTTTGAAATTGTTAGCGATTGCATAAAAATTCAGCTTTTATCTCTATTACTATAGTCTTAAACAATTAGGCGTAAATTTTTATACAGCCTCTTCATAGTTCTATTCTTAGATTCGTATATGATCCTCGACCTGAAAAATTTAATATTTGGGCCTTAGAGGTTAAAGTCAACTTCAAATTCAAATTATATGACTTTTCGAGTAAGGAGTCTATTAATTTTAACTATATAGTTTTCTTGAAAAAGCTTAGCAGAGGTTTTAACAATTCTTCATGCTTAGATTTTAATGATCAAGTCTTCGTTATATTTTTCTTTCCCAATAACCCAAATAATATAATAGTTTTGGTCTGGTCTGTATTCCTCATCTTTAGTATTTATTGTCTTTAATGATCGACTACACTATCAACATTTTATCGGCTTATCAATTATAGAAATGTTAGGATTATATTAACTCATTCGTTTGGTTTGAGAATATTTATTGTCATACTCATCGTTACCTTCATTTTCTATAACCTAAAGTTGAACCTAAGTTATGCAAAGCGTTGTGAAACCGTTAATAGTTCAACAACCACTTTAGAATTAATAATACTTAAGATCTTAAATAGGCCATCCAATTTACCTATCTCTCGCCATACGAAACTTTCCTTCATAACGTCAAAGATAGCACGTCGATTATCGTAAGGCTATTTCTAGTATTAAATTATCATTTATTTAACCTTGTACTAATTCCTTCCGTATTTTTTTTTGAAGCTTTACCGTACGCCACAACCTTTTTTTGAGTGTTTGCTAATAACATAAATTTTCTCGTTAGACGAGAATATACTCTGATGACTATCAACATTGAAACCAAGCTATTAAGTCCCATAATATCGTTGAAACCCTTTACTGATATTTAAAAACGAACCTCTGAATTCGTAGAGCGTCTAATTTCTAACATGAAAATATTATATGCCTTGTGGAGTAATAAGTGTAAACTTTCAAACTTTCCAGTATTTTAATAAAACTTAATAGATACATATTCATACTAAATACCTATTATTTTGGTATTCACCTAAAACTTCGCTGCCGCAAAGTTAGTATCGGTATTGTAAACAACGATATTTAGTAAGCTTAAGTATATATGGATCCATAACATTTTGAATGATTTCTACGTGTTGTTTGCCGATGGGACTTAAGGAATTTGACTTCGTAAAAAAAGCTACAGAGTTTACAACATGAAAAACAGGTTTGTTTTTTAAGTAAAATATGTTAACGAAGATTTCATAATTGAAATCCTGATTTTTCTTTGTGTAAATTTAAATATTCGGGTTTTTTTTTATATATGTTTTGTAATAATATTAGAAATTTTCAATAGCGTTTGAAGTAGAGTATTTCATATTGTTATACCTTACGTATTTTAGAACTTCATAAAACCTGTCTACGGATAGGTAATTGAAATTCCGGTGCAAATAACGCATCTATAACTTTGTCGGATTTAGCACCATTGCCTTTAAGCCTTGAATATAGAACCAAAGGAATCCCCAATTAGAGTCTAAAGGAAATCTCCGGCCGTTTTTGATCAATTCTTTAATGTTAATATTGGTGGGCCTTTATCGTTGCAATGTAGTCGATTCGAATTACTGTGGTCGAAGTAACTGGTGCTGTATTTAAATTAGTTTATAATCTTCCAAGTTCTAAGTTCGGCAGACTGTTAGTTGGTCTATAAGCTAATCTGTATGTCTAAATGCTTTGGCCTGTAACCTACTTTGAAGTAAGCACCTACTACGCTGCACTTGTAGTATGGTCCCATAAACTGTATCTAATTTTTAATTAGTACAATCAACTAAACTGACAGTTTAGTTAACTTAAATTTACTGAATTTGACTGATATTACAATACTAACGTAATTTTTTTGTGTCTGTACGCTAACTTAAATTGTTATCGATTGGTTGCAATCTTTGAAATCCTCTCTTTATTAAAAAACCAAACACTTGTTAATTCCGATTAATTTTTACTATAACTGACATTAATTATGGATTTTTGTAGCCCTTGTATCCCCCTCTCTAAGCCCTTTATTCCTCAACTCTCCTATACAGGTCTTTCATTATAAACTTATATATATTATATACTTCACTATTTAAGTACATTTTACTAATAGTTTAACCTACCAGTATTGCTACCATCACTATTATTATCGTTGCCACTACCAAAGTAATCTTTAAGTTTACTAACTTATCCTTATTTTTCCACGTTATGTGCCAAACGATCCACGTAAATTTCGTTCTTTACGCTTAGCGTATTACTATTTACAAACCATTTTAGGGCTTTATTAAGCGTAATCTTAGTTATAACGTTGACGGGATTATTTCTACCATTAATTTACCAGAACGTACCGATTTCTCAAGTTCTATATACTTTTTTAAAAAATTATTATGTATCTTATCAAACCTTCTTTATTAGTTGTGGCTAAGTTTAATATATATTCGTAAGGATTTTCGGAGTTTATGTATATCATTATAGGTATCGGAGGTAGTTTTAGTTACTCGATAACTATTCTTAATATACTGTCAATTATTATACCGATATTAAATCTTTTTATTATATGGTAAACTTTTAACGCTAACACGTTTTGTATTGCACGTTTACATTTAATAAATTTATGATATACAAGGTTTCCGCTAATCATAAATTTCCCTTCAAACCTTTTCTTGTTAACAAGTATTATAAGGAATCTAATTTTCAATATAAGATTAATATCATTAATAAATAACCTGTTCTTAAAAATTATTAACTTCACTTTTATTCAGTTTACTAAAACTATAAAAATTTCTTTTTTCACATAGTCCAATTATTATTGAATCTCATTCTTTAATTTATTAAAGTTGTTGTCTTATAGATTTTATACTTATATTGTAATAAATCGATTATACGATGTTTATGATTACTATAACGTAATAAGATAAATTGTACAGACCTTTCATTCGAGGTATTTTTGTAATTTTACCTCGTCGGCCTTATCGATAGTATTTAGGCTTGTGGACAACTCTTTTAAACTCAGGTTAAAATAAGTATCGGTTTCAGCTTTAACATTGTAAATACGGATTAACTATTTATTACAATTAAGTTATACATCCTTAAGTAACGTTTCGATTGGTTTATATTTTTCAAGGCGTAACTTTTCGATAATACGTTTCTTTCATTGTTAAAAACTTAATGTTTTCAAAGAAAAAAATATCTTTAATTTATATACTTATGATACCGAAGTCTTTTCCTTTTGTAATTAGTAAACACAAGTTCAACTTTAAAGTCTTTATATCCAACTTATTTTTAAAAGAGGTTTGGTACGTTAAAAATTAATCAACATTCATTTCGGTTAATCCGTATAAAGGTTTAATACAACGCATTACCATATCGGCTGAAAACTTATTCTTCTGTTTTTTCGACTTATTTAATAGTATAATTAGTTAAGAATTAGTAGTAAATGATATATACGTCTATTTTCTATCAGAACCATGAAGTATAAACTAATCTTTTACTTCAATATTCAAAAAAAAATAGTAATTATAACGATTAAACATGAATTAATATTCTAAATTATAGGCAATTAAGTAAGGATTTAATTATCACCTTTATTACTGTATTTTTTAAACAATTGACCGTGATTTGTTATACAGTATGTCTGTGGTTTCAGATTTAACCTCGTAGAATATTTTGAAATTAAAAATATCAAAGATTCAGATTGAGAATTACTTTAATGATATAAGTTAAATAACACTTTATATATAAAAACCATTAATGTTTAATTAATCTCTTTTTGAAGGGTTTACCTAGTATATTAATAATGCCTTTAACATGTAACTTAATGGTAGGTTTTCTATGAAACTACATCATTAAAAACCATACATCGTTTTATATAGTTTTTTAGGTTTGTAATCTTTATCTCCGTCACTCGTTTTTATATATCTCTCTATTTAAAGTAAGTTTTCACACATTCGACGTTTTATTCACTTATTAAGAATTATATTGGGAAGATTATATTAACTAATCCGTTCTATTCAGAGGTTATAGACTTTGGGAATTTTGTTTAACTTAAGGGGTTTAAATACTGTTTAACATATATAATTCGAAAAGTAAGAGGGTTATTGATAATTTCAACTGTTAAGTTTAAGTTAGTAATACTTTAGATTTTATACGGCCTATCTTATTCACCCGGATTTTTTTACGTAAAATTCTTACTTTAAGGAGGGAGGAATATTACATCTTTTATTAATAATCCGTTTTTGATAATAAAGGCTTTATTAACCTAATAGTGTATCTATTTCTTCCATAATTTTCATCATGATTCACTATATATTATGATACGGTTGTTGGTATTTAAAATTAATATTAACTTGGTTCTTCTATGTAAGTAATCCTTAAACACCAGTGAAATTAATAGAAGACCGTTAAAGGTAACAATATCGTTAACACTTTTTACTGCTATTTAAAGCTGTGATCTTTAACTTGTAAAGCTTTCAATTTCTAGAGTAAGGATATTGTAGGTCTTTTTCAAAAAAACGAAAGCTTTTTTAACCTTATTAATACCCTAATAAGTTTCAACAAAACTTTATTCATTTCAAATTACTATCGACTTAATATTTATTTAAAAATTTATTATAATAAATGTAATGATCACACTAAATACCCGTAAGTAAATAGAAGGTGTTAGGGGGTTTATGTTAGCAGTAAGGTAGCAGAGGTAACAAAGGTGCAATATCAGAAGATGTTTGTTCGTACTGTAAAATGATTACTAGCCGTTAGGCTATTCAGGTTTGTAGACTGAATACTTAGATTGACAACTGAAGAGCTATGAAGGAAATACTATCTGTGTAGTGATAACCGTATCCTTATATATCCGTGCCTTCATACCGTCTTCAGTACTGGACCGCTGAAGTCGATGTCGTTTCCTTCGGTCCAAACCCTAACCTTGGGTGCTTACATAAGAGAGATCACTAGCTTGATGTGTTGGACATTAGGGTCCTGATAGCGCAGCAGACCGCTGGCCTATTCCACGACCTGCAGTTGGTCCTTGAGTTATGATAATAAAGTTTGTACCAACGTCGTAAAATAATAAGTTTAATGGCTTCAAGTATATGTTAATCCTCAAAATAAGTATTACCACCCATATTTCCTTTGTCGCAATCGTTTTGAAAAACTTATCACTCTTAAAAGTCGTGGAAAAGTTTATAATATAAAATACTAATTTTCCGTTTGAGTAAAATACGTTTACAAAAACCTCAAAGTTAAAGTTTTTTTTTCAACGTAAACTTGAACTTTAGGGGGGTTTAGAAGTATATTTGGTAACAATTTCACAGCTGTTCGAATACTTTTAACGTTAGTAAATTTATATTTTCGTAAGCAGCCGCTTTGAAAGTTTTGTAAAACTAATTAATTGTTGGGTATTTAAATTTACGAAAAAATTAACGAAGTTCCTATATTATTAGGTTCAATATCATTACCTTTGGCCTTGAAAGATAAAATTCAAGATGACTCTACTAAAAATTATATGCAAACCTCCTATCGCCTTTAACATAAACCAATATATTAATTTTGAAGTTGATGTTAACGTTGAGGTTTTCTATATTTCTCAGGTAAAGAAAGAAATGAGGAGAATGTTTCAAAATATAAAGAACAATAGGACCAACAATAATTGTAATAATCGTCGATCCCAGTTAAAAAATCTCTTTTCCAAGGCTAAGGTCAACCTTAACTTTACTAGCATTCGTATAGTTAAAGTCACGTAGCTATATTTGTATCCTTTTGCAACGCGACGTATTACGAATAACCTCATATTAAGTAACGTACTGGTTTAGTATCCGGAATAATATCCTAAAAAACCTACTTCGCGTAACGATCTTAAATGGTAAAAAGGTGCGTAAAGCCAGAGCCTTTATCGTTATGTTGGCGATAAGGATCTTCACCTATTGAGCAATATAAAAAAGTGTAATCTACGATTTATTACGTTATTTCCGGACCGGTACCAATATCTTTATACCAACTAATAACTTTGGGCTTATTTTGATCCTCTTTGGCCTCATTTACTTTCAAATTTAATACTTATTCGACGTAATCCCAACAAAAGGTAGAGTCGGCAAATTCGCGATATTTCGTTAAAGCTAAGATATAGTCCACCCGGTTAACGCTTATCGTAATAAATTTGACGTGGATCCTTAAGGATACATTAAAACGAAAGTAATTACACTTAACAGTCAAAATATAATTTAATCCACCCGTTTCAACTAATAATATCTTAAACTTAATAATGAATAATACACATAGATCTTTATCGTTTATAAGTAATCCCTCCAATTCCATTAAAGCTTTACCCGCGTAATAAAAGTTACTAAAATTAACCCTGATATAATCAAAAAAACTTACCTATATCGTATGTACCCTTATATCCGCCGACTTTGTAATACGTCGTAATAACTTGCCTCACTGTCGCCATATAACAACCTTATATGTGAAGAAACGTATACCGACACTTTTTAATTTATATCGTATTTACTTTCAATATAAATTCGATCGTTCAACGCGTCACCATTTTCATAAAAGTAAATCCGTTTAATTAAGGTTAGTTATATCGTTTTCACATACCTTAATTCTGTAAAAAGCTAATACGAATTACCGTTAAGTTGATTTGAATTATTAAATTTTAACTACGACCTAAATAAAGTCGGATGTAAGGTTTAAAATAAAATTTCATTAATCATATTGTTATAATTACTTTACAATAAACGTTACATAACCTATAGTGTTTTATAAACGAGAAATGTCGGTTTAAATTAACTTCGAAAAGGTAGGAAATGTTTTATGAAGGTAGAAAACTAAATATTGGCTAACGGCTTATTCTCTTCAATAACTTTAAAATATAAAGTAAAATTATTAATATTTGTTATCTATTTGTCTATTATGAGTAATGTTTTCTTAAAATATAAAAAAAACTTAATAATATGTTATAATTTGACCTATAATAATAAGCTAAGTAAATATAAAATAGAGTTTAGCATTAAGATATAGAGGAAACTAAAAGAGGTTACTGTAATCTATCGTATAAGACCTATAGGCATAGCCAGTACCTAGCCCTTTATGTGCCCTTACACGTACCGTACACGGACTGCGCCCGGTTCGCGCCCGGACCGGACCCGAACCGGGTATTGTACATCCTATTACGTGCACAGTTACGTAACCTATAGACTCAACATTCAATGGCCTAAGTTCATAACAGATTTTTCGAATGAATTATTCTTTCTTTTAGCCTTTTTAATCCGTTAACTACCTTTTAATGATATATTAAGAACTTATTACGCTTTTTCCTCAATATTTTTCTTTTTGTTTACCTCGACAATATTTTCCTTTATTTAAATGGTACCCTTAAAAATCATAATATTAAGGTTGAGTAAGTCTTTAACGTCTTAAGCGCCGTAGGATTTAACCTTTATATGTTTAAATACGAATTCGGCGTTTAAAAAAACAAGTGATTTGAATTCGTTATCGAACTTAATATCGTAATTTAAATAAACCCCAAAAAGCTATCCGTTATCCAGGAATAGATAGTTTTCACGTTAGGTTCAAAAGTACGGGTTTTTTTTTAAATTCGCGAATTTTTATCGGTATTTCATCCGCGATTATTTAACGATTATTAGGCTATTATCTCGACCCATCCGTCAAGGCACTCCTTTTCTTTAAAGTTCTAAGGAAAAAGTTACTTTCGAATGGTTTAAGTTTAGTTTGCTTTTCGAACCTATATTCTCCTAATGGAACTCCGACTTTAATACCTTTTTAAAAGCCGATTGTTTCAGTTAGACTTTGGGCAATTTTCTTTTTCAACGCGACGACCATGGTAATCTACTATAAATAACGTATTAACTTTGATATTTATATTCTGCTAAATATAATTACTAAATTTACGATGAGGAGTTATTCGGGATCATAAGTTATTTAAAAGCATGGAATGCGGGGTTTCGGGGTACAACACGTCTAATTACAATTCTGATAAATTATAAAAATTAAGATGATTTATAACTATATAATGGCTTTTTAAACGATAGATCTACTTTTTTAAACGGTTTTCCTAATTTCGGTTTCAATTGGTTTATAATAAGGCGGAAAATTATATACGGATTAACGCATTATTACAGTGAGATTAAAATATCCCAAAAGGCTTTTTTGATATACGTTTTTTAAGTTGAAAACTTTTATTGTTACGCACCGAATAGGATACTTTCGAACCTCTCTCGTATATATATGTCTTTTAATTAACCATCCTTAGCGAATTTATCCTCAAAAGTCGAGAACGTTTTAATAATGTCAACTTTTAAAATTATTAAGATGTCGCTATTATACGTAATATTACCTACCCCCAATTAGTTCGTATAATATGTATAAGCGATCAATATTTCTTTACTGATATTCGTATTAATGAATATTAAATATTAAGAGTTTTGATTTCGAAATATTTAGTGAATGATAATAAGGTTTTTCGATTTTGCAACCGTGTTTTTATACTTGTTTATAAGTTATTTACTATAGCGTTGATTTAAATTACTTACTATTTACTCTTTATCGGTTACACGAGTCGCGATGTTATTATTGCTATCCTTTTTAAATCGAACTTTTGGTTCAGCTTATATGGCTTAATTCTTCGTTTTTGCCGAAATCACGACGTTTATAGGCGTATAACGTATTGGGGATTCCTTCGAAAAGATTTTTTTTAAACGTTTCCGGTTTTCAAGTGATTTTAAAACAAGCTTTTTATCGACTTTATAATTAAAATACCCTAAAAATATACCGATGACTTATATTACCTTATAGTCGTTATAAAGCGCTTAAATAAAGCCGTTATATTCGAGGCTATAATTATTATAAACATCGAAACTTATATAAAATGGTTTTCAAATTATTATTAACGATTTTACAGATTTTCCCGTACATTCGTTAATAACCATAGTTTAAATTGGACAAGTGGATTTCAAAAGCGACATTACGACTTAACCGGGGTAAAACAACGCATTAACATTACCTTTTACCTTGAAATCGACGATATAACCGAATATACTAACTAAAAAGTCTTAACGTATTTACTTTTTTCGTTGTTTATACCTAATTTAATTAAAACCATTTATTACTTGATT
Organism: Anisogramma anomala; assembly: GCA_038502455.1. Taxonomy (NCBI): domain Eukaryota; kingdom Fungi; phylum Ascomycota; class Sordariomycetes; order Diaporthales; family Gnomoniaceae; genus Anisogramma; species Anisogramma anomala. Next base: position 1,623,992 of record JASMMZ010000008.1, on the reverse strand, counting down.
ATTCATTAGAATAAAATAATGAAAATACGATTACTATCGGTATTAACCCGTTTTATATAACATACGGTTATTATATCAACTTTATATAACCGGTATAACGTTTTTTCGTTTTTGTTAAACTACTACGCATATAAGCCGAAAATTTTGTTTAACGTATTTACGAGGTTACAAAATTTGTATAAGTTGTAATAACGACTTCGTAACAACGTATAGAGGAAGTTGTTAATAAATAACGCTTCCTTTCGGATTTTTTTCGGGTCGGTAACGACGTTTAACTTTTTTTCTAAAAAAATAATACGTTGAACGAATTTTTAAATAAGTTAAATAAACTTCATAATAAATACGGTATAATACATGTAATCAACTTCTATATTATTAAATTTTACGTACTAGATAAAAAACACCCTTAATTTTATATGAATTAATGTTGGTAGGTTTTTAGATATTGCAATGTTGTCGATTCGAATCGTAATCGAAGTAACAGTAGTATTGCGTGGTCAGATGGTGAATGTATTTTTTTAGGTTTGTTAGACCGCTAGTAGGTCTGAACTATAGTTTGTATGACCAACTACTTAGTCTGTGCCCTAGAGTAAAATGCAGGGTACTGTACTCGACTTATACCTAATACGGTAAGTCCACAAAGCAATACACTCAACTTACAGTATAGTTAACTTTACTGCAAGTAAAGTTGACCTACTGTACTTCATGTAGTACTATTCCAACACTGGCGGCTTTTTAGTTTGTATGCGCGCGTTAGTGCGGTTAACCAATCTTTTCCGGTTAACGTTAAACAGCAACCTCGTACCCTCTATCAATTTCAATTGACTTCTATACTACATTACACCCGATTACGCGCAAATTGACCCTATTGACCTCAATTTCTCCGTTTCCCTAAGGTCCGAATTTATTAATTCCTACAAAAAGTTCTTCCGCCACAAATCTTTATAGGCCTCTACTTTCTACTTTAACTTTTATAATTAAACAGGTCCGTATCATTAATTCCCTAGTAGTTTTCTAATTTGCTAGCACATCCCTGTCCGCCGTTACGTAATTTTGGATTTCCAGGCGGCTTATTAACGTCGCTCTTAATGCGTATAGTTAGCTTATTACTATTTACAAATCTTTCTAAAGCCTTTTTTGGCGCCGCCTTCATTATGGCATCTGCGGGATTATCTTTGCTATCGATCTATCGGAAATCCTCAATCTCACTCCCTTTATAGGCTTTAAAAAGTTGCTATTACATCGATTATCAGACGTTTTTCGCTGGTGGTTCCAAGCTTTAAAAGGTACTCGAAAAGGCTCTTCAAATCGATACAGATTATCACTGGGATAGGAGGAATCTTTAACTGCCTGTTAATAAGGTTAAGGGTCTTTTACAATACTATATTATATTAAAGCCCGCCATCATGCCGTAGACCTTCGATACCAACACGCTTCATATAATCTTTTTACACTTAATGAAAGTCTAGTAAATTAAACTACCGATAATACTAAACTGATCTTCCCGCCTATCTTTATTAACTAGGGTTATTGGGAAGCCAATATGTAAAGATAAGTTGATACTATATATAAAAGACCTGGCCAAAAAAATTATCAACTTCTTAATAGGTCGATTAAAACCATATTAATTCCACGATCCAAATTCCGTATTTACTACTGGAGCCTTTTATTTAGCCGGTAAAAATCCTTATCCATTGGCTTTTGTAATTAAGCTATGATAAACAGGTCGTAAAAGGCTTCCGGTTAGCATAAGATAACAATATAGCCGTCTCGAACACGCTATTCTAAATAACATTAAGCCCTTACTTCGTTAATATTGTCAATTATGGCCAAAACAACGTCCTGGCTTTTTTGGAAAAAGATAAAGCCAGCATTAACACCAAAAATAAGGATTAACGATTCATTAAAATCAAGTTAACTTCCCTGTGTCAACGTAGTCACCAGCTTACAATTCCAAAACTTAGAGTATTTAATCGCTTACTATTCCAGTGCTATAAAGCTAGCCGTTCCGACGAAAATGGTATCGTCAATTTACATATCCACCACGCAGAAATTATTTTCTTACGTTACCAACAAATATGGGTCATATATTAAAAACTTTATCACCAGTCATAATTTCAAGTGCGATTAGTAAATTTATACCAGTAAACTCTTATTTTGGACAATTCGTATAATGGCTTAATATAATGTATTATCGTGTCTAAAAATAGACAATACGGAGTTTTTATAATGGTTTCAATAATATAATACGCCTTAAATTCTTTACCAACTATGTATAGGCTTACATTAAATTACAGCTATTAAACATAAATTTACCTTTAGTCTTAACTAACAAACTTGTTGCCAAAACGATCACCGAACGTCAACTGATCTTATTAATCGTTAGAGACTATATAAAGATTCAGTCTTTACCTTTATCACTGTATCCTTAAGCGATTGAACGTGATTTTTCATACGGCCGCCCCATGGTCTTACCTTTAACCTCGTAAATAATCTTCTACTTAAAGATCGTAATATTCTAATCTTAAAAGTTAAAATCAGTCTTCGATACGAATTATATAACTTTTCGAATTAGCAGGCCATTAATCTCAACCTCATAGCTTTTTTTTTTTCAAAGATTTGCCAAAGGTTTTGATAATACCTTATACTCGAAGCTTTAATACTAAGTCTTCGTTATCCTTCTTTTTCTTTCCTACCTAAATAGTATTATAAATACGGCTCTATATGTATTCTTTTTCTTTAACGGTTTTCTTCTTCAAGGGTTATCCGCGTCGACGGCGTTCCATCGGCTTATTGATAACGGATAAAGGAGGTTCGTATTGTCTCGGTTGTTTAATTTAAGGGTCATCATCATTAGTGGCCCTAATGTAAAACTTATCTTAGGTAATTCGAAAAGATACAAAACCGTTAGCAGTTTCAACAACCACTTTAGAGTTCGCGATACTTAATATCTTGTATAAGCCATTTCATTTGCCCGCTCCCGTTACATGAAGACTTTACTTTACAACGGCAAATCAAGTACATTAATTATTATAGGGCTGTTCCTGATATTAAAAACATTATTAACCTAACGAAGTACTGATTCCTTCCTTAATTCCCTTAAGGCTTTACCGTAAGCTGCGGTACGCTTCTAAGTATTTACTGATAGTGGAAATTCACTTGTTAAACGTAGGTACACTTCAAAAACCAGCAGTGTTAACACCAGGCTGTTAAGGCCTACAGTGTCATCCAGGCCTTTCACTACCATTTGTAAACGTGCCTCCGAATCCGTAAAACTTTCGATTTCCAACGTAAGGATATTATACGCTCGACGAAGTAAGGGGCATACTCTTTTAACCTTTTCAAAACCACAGTGAGCTTTTATAAGTACCTGTTTACACTAAATATCCATTTTCTTAACATTTTCTTAAAACTCTACCGCGGTAAAGTTTATACCAGTATCATAAACAACGACGTTAGGTGGGCCCATATAAGTGTTAATTTATAATATCCTTAACGTTTTCCACGTATCCTTTTCTGAAAGAAACTTTAAAAACTTAGCCCTGTGAAAAGAGGTTGCGGAATTAATGACGTAAAAGATAGGAGTATTATCCAAGTAAAATATATCGATGAAAATCTCGCAATTGAAATCCTTATTATCTTTCAACGTAAACTTAAATATCTGAAAGTCTTAAATATACGTTTGACAGTAATAGCAAAGACTTTTAATAGTTTCCAAGGCAAATTATTCCATATATTTATGCCCTGTGGACTTTAGGACTTCATATAGTCTGTTAACGGCTGCATGGTTAAAACGCCGGTGTAATTAACTTATTGCTAGCTTTGTCGAATCCAATACCACTGCTTCTGAACCTTAAATATAAAACTATAAGTTCCCTCACTTAAAGGCGAGTAAAAACCTCTAGCCGTTTTCAATCAATTCGTTTACGTTAATGTCAACGTTAATGCCGAGGGTTTTAATATCCTTGAAGCAAAGTAAGAAAAGGATAAGTAACTTAGGGATGTAAAACGTAATTACACCTACAACAGTTTAAATTACTGTTATTACTTGTAACGATAATTATTCGCCTAAGCCAAAACCAATTTTTAGCATTATTAGCATCAAAACAATTAATCTTGGTAATTATAGTACTTTTCCCCCTAGTTCTACATATTACGAATAGCTTCCTATTAAGTACCTTATTACCCCTATATCTGGCATAATACCTTAAAACATATGGTCCGCGTAACTATCACGAAGCTTAAAAGTATGTAAAGTGTTAGAGGCTTAATTAGGGTAAAATTAAGGGTCTTTAATACCAAGATGGTATAAGAAGGCATAGTCAGCTAGTTACTAAGCCTTACTAGGAGCAGTATCTTATTTGTACCACTTGATTTACTTAAGGTTGTTGGCGTTATTAATTGGCTCTTCGCCCTCGAAATCTGCGATTTAATCCAAGTAATCCTATTTAAAAGTAATAGGGTATTAAGTGTAGTATATTGCTTTTCCATTTGTATGTTTAGCGGGGGGTTATCGAATTAACAAGTAGCCAGAATTATCACAAATCCAACATTTTTTTGCTATTATTATGACGATAGTGCTAACGGTTAATAGATCCGCCTAAAGTCTAGCCTTATTAGGGCCAAAGTAGCTATTACCTCCAGTTTATAACCGGTGGGCCAGACCTTAGGTGTTGTGGGCATCCGTACTTGCGGTCGACGTAATTAATCACCGTAAAGTCTTCTTTATCTACGTTAAGGAAGTTGCCGGCTTGGGAGTACATATCAAGCGAGTTTGGTATACTTACTATTACGGTGGTAAGCGAAAAACGCAACTGGCTTAAAAAGTCTTTATAAGTAGCGTCTGGTTGTTATAGAGCGTATTCAAACTCGTTAACGCCCGTAACTGCTACTCGTACCTTTTTACGAAGTGTAGTTTCGCTAGTGTGGACTTTCCCCATTACCTTTTAACATAATATCAACTTGTTAATTATTTGATTAAACGCATCTATTGTTATTTACTCCTCTTTTTTTCCAGCTATTATCGTTATCTACCTTGTGGTAACCTAATTTTCATAGTATTACATAAGGTTAACGCCGTATTAGAAGTAGCCCTTTATATCTTTTGAAACTTCACGAAACGTAATTGCTTAGGTTAGAAAGTTTAGGTAATAGTTTTTAGCGTATTTTATAAAGATTTCTAAAAACAGTAAGTGAAAACCAAAATGTGAAACTTTTATCCACTTGCAGATATTTAAAAAGGGAATCATCTTAGTATCGAGAAGGTTATAGGGCTTTTCATTATACTTCTTTATGTTGTCCCAAATTTTAAAGAAGTCCGTAAGGACTTTGTAATTAATGTTAACCATTTGTATAGGTTTTAAAAGAAAGTTACTATAGTTACCCCAGCTTTAAATGATGTTTCCTAACAGTTTAAATCTCAAAGCCTCCGAGGCATAGTAATAAAGGTAGTTGCTAGTCGCTTGACTCGAAAAGTAAAGTCCTATAGTAGGACTTATGGTGGGTTTTCGTGCGTAGGAAAATTTAAAGGAGGAATGTTTTTAAAGAGCTTAGCGGTTAGATTGCTAAGTGGCGATAGGTACTTAAAGGTTTTAGGAGGCTTGATGATCTTGCTTAATCAATTGGTGTAGAGCACTAACGTCTATATCTTTTACCGCATTAACGGCCGCTACTTTACGTACCATATTACCGCTAAGGGCATACTCCGCGCTATTACGTAAAGGTATCAAACTACCGAACAGATCTATATATTCCTCGTTTTCAGCGTATGAAAAGGCTTAACTTAACTGGGAAGGGTGAAGGAGGGGTCCTTTAAATCGCATATAATGACGGTAATACTCCTTAACATCCTTTTCTTTTGAACGTGGTTTTTAAGGGTGTTTCTGAAGTTAAGCTAAGTAGATAAGCTTTTACGCCAGCTTTATAATGCCCCTTAACATTACATAAACTCCTTACTATTTAAATTCTACCTTAACCCTAAACTTAACCCCTTTTTAAACTAGGGTCCACATATTAATGGTTTAGTCGCCGAAAAAGTCATAAAAGTTGCTAAAAGCATGGTCAAGGTCTGTAGTATTGTTATTATTAACGATGTAATAGTCGACGAAGTTGGTAAGGTGTTTTTACGTTGATTTTTCGTTAATATTTTGTCTCTAAACGTTTTCGTCGTAAAACTTTGTAAAAGGGGTTCCTAGAGCGTTAATTCATTTTTAAATCTTTTAAGTGGTTGTCATCTTAAGGTTCACGGCGATGGAGGACTTGGTGGAGCGTATATAGCGAAGAACTTGGTGATTTTTAGGCGTAGAGACTTGGTGTTTTTAACGTAAAGTCGCGTGGGAACTTAGCGATTTGGCGACTTAGTAACTTAGCGTAAGCTCATATAACGTAGATTTTTTAGCGTGACTTAATGTTTTGGCTTAAATTAACGAAATTGATGATTAAAGTGACGTGGGGAATAAAAAGAGTAAAGTAGAGCAAAGGTTTAATATAAAGAGTATAGTCGAAGGTCGTTTGTTATTAAAGGTTGTAGGCAAAGAGCGAAGGTTGTTTATTATTATAGGCTGTTAGAGTTGGTCGTTTTTCTTACAGTGGTAGCACCCGTAATAGTACTGATTTAGCCGTTTGCCAACTTGTCGAACTTTGAGACTTCCGATAGTTAATTTCAACGTTTTTCTTCAAAAAGGATCTGGTGAAGATTTCTTGGTGTTTTCAGTAGCGATACCGCTGCTAACTTCCAGATTTCCGTTATGAGACAGACACAACCCAGAATTTTTCTCTGTTTTCCTGCCGTTATGAGACTGAAACAGTACTAATGGAGGTCTTTCGCAAGAATATTTCCTCTAACCTAGCCATCATAGCTGTAGAGCGTAACCGGAAAGTAGTTTCTTCTTCTACTTAGTTAATCTGTGCTTAACCCAATTGTTGGTAGAGCTTTAGACGTTGCAACGTTGTCGATTCGATTGGTCGAAGTAATAGTAGTATTGCGTGGTCAGATGGTGGATGTGTTGTTATAGGTTTGGCAGACTGATAGCCGGTCTGCACTATAATTTGTATGGATAACTGCTTAGCCCATGCCCTAGAGTGAAGTGCAGGGTACTGCACTCGACTTACACCCAATATGGTAAGTCCACAAAGCAATACACTCAACTTGCATTACAGTTAACTTTACTGTAAGTAAAGTTGACCTACTACACTTCATATAGTACTATTCCAACAATTAACTAATTTAAGCCGTTTTAGATTCGCTCCTAAATCAATAAATTCGCGACTTTGAACCGTAAGTTCTCAATATTATTAATGACAACGGTGAAACAAAACCGGAATACCACGTCGAAATTATATTACGGGACCGTAATAAACCTTAAACCGGATATACCTAGTTTAATGATTTATACGAACGGTAGGTATTAGTTCAGCAAGTAGGTTACATATACTTAACGTAAAAGTTATATTTAAATTTTTCAATATCGTAATACATAACGTTTTCGAATTACGTTAATAATTAGCCGAATATAATGACGAGTATTTACAGCCGGTTAATAAACGAGTTTAATGTGTTATACTTTATATTATAAAAAGGAACGACGTATTAACCGTTAATTTACGAGTATCGAATAAATACAATATAGTATTAATAAAAATCCATGTCCCAATTTTTACCTAAAAATTTCTTATTCATTTGGACCAGTTCGCTAAGTTTTGCGTTTATACGTCCCAATTTTACGTTAATACGTTCGAAAAACTCGACGAGTTTTTTAATCGCCTTTAGCTATACTTCCTAACAATTCGTTAGTTATATTTTCTAAGTTTCCGCTGAATTGTAAAAAACTTCTTTAGGTATTACGTTTCTAGTTTATAAGTTATACAGCCCGAAAGCCGTTAGACCGTATAAGGATAGGAGTTATAGAGCCCGCTTCGCCTCAAGTATTCACCTTTATTTATATAGCGCGTTGAACTTTGATAGTTTTTTTTGGCGGTGATAATCTAAGTCTATGCGTTTTTCAACCGCTCGTTAATATTAAAGGAACGGCTTACAAATATGTCGATTTACTCCAGTAATGAGTATTAAACTTTAAATAAGCCTTGAATTATTTTTTCAACAACCTTATTTATATTAATGTTCAAATTCAAAGGCGTATATAAATAACCCAAATTAAGAACCGTGATATCAACAAAATAAAGGCGATATCAAGCACTAATATTCAGCCGCTTATTAACGATTTTTTCGCGGTTATATAAGTTACTAACCTTCCTCTTTTTAATAAAACTTTCACGGATTATACGCTATTTAGTAAATATACTTAAAGTATATTTATTTATAAGTTCCGTTAGAGTATATTTCAATAGACCGTGAGGCCAGTAATTACCTGCTTGTTAAAAGCGATTAAGTAAGTTCCGAATAAGGAAACTTACTTTTCTAATTACTTTATAAACCTTTATAGCTTATTAATAGTTCATTATGAGAAAGGATTACCGAGGAAAATATAGAAAAACAATATTTTAATTGGAACTTACCATCTACCATATTACAATACCAATAGTATTATAAGAAGAAAGTTTTGAAATTTTCAGAAAAGGAATTTTAGAGTTATTTATAAGGGGAAATGTTGTTGGAGCATATTTTACATAACATAAAAAATTGTTTGACTTGACACCTTTTACACGAAATTACGACATTTTGAACGGCTTCGAAACGGCTATTTCGCATGTACTATCTCGCGCACTTTTCGTACATCGCGTACCGCCTCGTAGGAAAAAAAAAAGGGGGGGGGTCCTTCGAGGTATTTTTCGGGGTAATATTATAGGCTAATGCATGGCTAGTATTACCAAGGATCTAACCCTGGTATTTCTACACGTTCCTACAATGTTTTTAGCAGGGAGAAACCTACATAGGAACACACTTCCACACGTCACATGTCTAGGTTACACCATCTTCCCAGCTCTGCAACAGCTTCCTAGCAGGTATTTCTCCTCTCTTTCTTTATCGAGGTTTATAGACAGAATCCAACCACCCTAAGCAACAGCTCCGGCCTCATTCCCTTTACAAATACCTCATTATATATTAATAGGCGGTCGGCGAAGACTGTTATCGTCATTACCACATGGCGTATAGGCTTACGCTTATATTATGTAAGAAAATTTGACGACGTTTTCATATAGCGTCGTGAGAAGAACAACTCCACTTATTGCCCTTTACCTAAGGGTATATCACTCAAGGCGCAGAGAGCACCTAGCCCTTTTTAAGTTGACGACGCCAACAGCGGTGCTAACAATGACAAGGACTATAACTATGGCGATTTTAATGATAACAATGACGACTACGATAATATTAATTGTTCCCTATCCCCCTCTCCGTTTGGAAATTTTTGGTTACCCTATTTTTATCATTTTACCAGTATAAATCGGCTTATATATAGAATACTATATAATAAAAAAATATTTCAAAATGATCCTTACGCAAGTTATAAACACTAAATGTGAAAGATAAAACATTACATCATTAACATCGCAAATGAATCATTCAAAGAGTGAAATATATAACGTAAGGGGTTAATAATGAATTCAAAGCGTGAAATACAAAGCATAACTCGTAAAAAAACACAAATAAATATTGCTTATCGAGGGCTAAATCTTACGATCTTTCTAATAACGCTAATAAAAAGAGTTCTTCTAAATAATAGTATTTTAAATACATTATTTAGAACACTCTTAGTCATTATATTCGCTAGGATTAACTTTTCGTCGATCTATATGGGGGTTTTTTTTTTTTTCATTTTCGTAACGTTTTGACGATTTGTATAAACTCATAATATTGATTATAAAATAATTTCAATTTGTAGTGCCGAATTTCATAATGCGTTAATAAAGAGAAAATGAGTTATTGAAAACTACCAAAAGAAGAGGTTTCATTTCAAGGTTCAACATTATTATATGAATCGTAATAGTTATAGTAATGTCAGAATTGAACCTTTTAACTATTTCTTATTTTTTAAGACAAAAACGCTGCATATAATTCGTTTACATTTATTTTAAATTTTATTAACAATTTTTTTTTTATAAAATGAATAGGTTTTAACCTTCTATCTTATTATCGATAATAAATATAAAGCCTAATGTAAGCTATCTTCTTTATTATTCGTAAATAAGATATTAGTAGGAAAGGATATCCGTATAATAAAAGGTATTGAAAGTAAACCATGATTTAGGTACCGGATTTATCATTCGAATCGCTTATTTAGAGCCCAATACTCGTTATCCGACAGTTTTATTTAACATTACATAACGATGAACAGGTTAAACACAGCTGCCAATTATATATCTAATGTAACCCAAGCTTTAGGTATACATTAATATTGGTATTCGTTGATGTACTTTATGTTGATCACATCAATAAACGCAACTCTTTCCAATTACCTCTTTTTTATAAATTTGAGGATGTAATTTAAATACGTAATCGTCATACAATTCAAGTTAATTAAACAGTCTTTCGTTCAATATATTCTCTAATTTGCTTTGAAATTAACTATTTACAGTTTTCTCTTTTTTAAGACGAAAAACGACGTATCATATAAGATACAAATATCATTAGTATTGAAATAGTAGTAGTTGCAGTGCAGTAAGTCAACTTTGTTGACAATAAAGTTGACTATACTGACTGCAAATTGAGTGTATTGTTTTGTATAAGCCTACTGTATTAGCTGTAAGGCAAGTACAGTATACGCCTACTTTATACTAGGGTACGGGCTAAGAAATTGACCATACAAATTACTGTGCAGACCGGCTAGCGGTCTGTCAAACCTAAAACAATACATACACTACTTGACAACGCAATACTACTGTTACTTCAACCAATTGAATCGATAACATTGCAACGTCTAAAGCCCTACTAACAATTAGTTTATATTCTGATTGTTTGTAGGTTTTTATCGTCGCAACGTAGTCGATTCGAATCACTGTAGTCGAAGTGACCGCTTCTGCATTGAAATTGATTGTGGTGATGTAAGTTCTCAGTCCGGCAAACCGCTAGCCAGTCTGCACGCTAATTTGTATGGCCAAATGCTTTGACTTGTGCCACACTTTAAAGTGGGCACCTACTGTACTACACTTGCAGTGCAGTCTCACAAACTTTAGTCAATTTGAATTCATTACAATCAACTAAATTGACAGTTTGGTTGACTTCACTTTACTGCATTTTACTGATATTCCAATACCGATAATTATAGAACCTTTTAAATACTTTATAAAAACCAACAAGTAAAAATCGAAGATAAACTTTTTACCTGCAAACGTTCCTTCTAATACCTTTAATACGTATCAAATTAGTACATATCAGCTTTTGAAAAGCCGTAAAATTACTTAAAAATATATAATATTGTTTCATGCGAGTGATACATTGTGAGTTCTATAGATAGGTGGATATTAATATGTTATTATCGATGTTTTTCTCATTATATATATACCTACATAATATCTTAGAACACAAAATATAAGTTTTAGGGAATAAATAGGAAGGTATCAAATGCTAAGATTAAACGGTGGGTCATCTGTTATAAGGTAGGGATTTAAATTATTATGTTTTGTTTCGACATCATCGTACTTGTTTACTTTAAAGCGCCTTTTCTCATTATATTTCCCTGTTTTATCCTTCACGTCATAAATAAGTCTTATAACAAATATTATATAGTGGCTGTTAATTGCTATATCAAATTTTTCAAATTGAAAAACTTTTTACTCGATTAATATAATATCTTCCTTCCAGGTCAACGTTTTAAAAAGTCTATCCGAAGTTATCATAATGCTTTTATAATGAAGCTTGATATTTAACTCGCAATCCGTTACTTTCTTTTAGGTGAGCAAGGAATATGAAACAAAAGTTTTGTAACGCTTTTCATTTTTCGAACCAAGGAAATACCTTTGCTAATATCGTTGTAATTTTATGAATTTGAGGTACTCGTTCAATTAAGGTCTTGAGGGGTATTTTTGGGTATGTGAAAGGTATATCAATATCAACGTAAAGTAGTTTATATTATCATAAAAGTAAAGTGGTTATTACTAGGCGATAAGTGATACTTTAAAAATGGATTTGTTCACCTTTTCCTTCCTATATATCCATACCATTATTTAACTAATGGAATTCGTACCGGTTGGCAAATCAAAGAACATATTGTGTCCCTTAATACCGATAATCTTTAATGGATAATTTACAATTTTTTGGTTTTTCAACTCAGAACCTCGAATTGCAATGGCAGCTTTAAAACGCTTGTTTTCTACGAACCGTTTCTTCTCTATAAATCTCTAAAGACGTCCTTTTTAGCCTTTAAAAACGTAATTATACCAAAGCCTTTATTATAGAATTCGCTTTTTAAATCAGAATTTGTAATGGTACCGAATATGTGTAAACTTTGGAGATAATACCCAATATAAGAAGTGTAGGAATAAGTTTATAAAGATCAAATATGTTATTGAAAACGCTTACAACTATTTTCAAAATAGATTCATTCGAATTATTTCCCTTTAACTTTTTTAAAAATTACATATACGCCATTTTAAATAGTCCATAATATCGCTTACAATTATTGATTCCCTAAAACAACCTCACCGATCTTTTCCTACATTCGCTACCGGCTATTTTAACTTGAGTTCGTTATTTTTCCAAATCGAATAACGTAATAATATAGTAAGTATTACAATACGAAGGCACAAAATAGACGTTTATCTAACAGTTTACAAAAATATTTTAGTATTTTCTTAACAAAGTGTTCCGCGTAAATTAAGCGAAGTGAAAGGATTTTGTAAAGTAGATTACGTAAAGGAGCGGCGATTCATCAAGCGATATAATATTGATAATAACCTCTTAATTGAAGTCAATATCATCTTTAAACGTCAATTCAATCGTTAAATAACTTCTAATTATAGCTAACATTTGTGGAAAAACTTCTTCATAGCTTTTAAAGTTTTTATTTCCACATTAATATAGCCCGCCGCGCAAGAAAAAAAAACTGTAGAAGGCGTATTACAATCGGGTACCCGAACTATTTGTATAATATACGAAGTTCTAGTTATATTAAGTAAACAGCTTCGATTGTTCATATTTTGTGAGAAAAGCTCAAAGATTAATGCTTCAATAAAAAAAAGCAAATACGCTATTTATAATACAGACGAATTCATTTATTGTACTTCTTACTTAAATACCGAGTTTATTTATATTAATTAATGGAAATAGAAACTATATCTAGATATAAATTATATGAAACCTAATCGTTACAAATAGTATATTTACAATTAACATTTCGAGTTCCAAATTCTCATTTTTAGTAAACAAAATTTTGCGATATTGTTTTATTTAGTTGAAGTAAAACTTGAAGAATTTTTCCGCAAAAACTTCGAATTGACGTTTTCCAACAACCGAAATTTCGACTGTACCGGTTTTTAATATAATATTTTAAAATCGACTCCTATACCTATCTAATAGTATAAATTACGACGATGTATAAGCGTTTAGTAGGCTTCCATCTCTATCGGCACCGGCGTTGTAGAAAATTCAAACATTTTATAAACCTATATATATATGTTCATTGGTTTCCTTGTCTTGACCATTATATAAATTTCGTTTTCCTCCAAGTCTTTTTCTTTCAATATTTCATTGTATAGGTAAACACAGATTTTGGTTTTTATATTTTCGTAATCAGCTATATATATTGCAAAGATTTCCTTAATTTAGTATTCAGGTAGGCAATCAATTCATAATTATCGTTTAATACGGATTTTTTAGACAATATTATATATCACTATAGTTAGTATACGTAGTGATCACTTTGTAAAGCATATGACAGTATATTACACTACAAGGTGCACTTTTTCAGAGTGTATGATAACGTGTTACGCTGCAATATGCACTCTTTCAGAGTGCTTAATATCGTGCCACACTCCAAAATAGACGTTAGTAGAGTGCATGTGTTATGACCCAAGCACGTTGGCGGGTCAGGAAACAGGCCAGCATGCAGCTAAGCTACCGGTGATCCTCAGTGAGCACCAGTGAGCCTCAGTGAGTACCGGTAAGACTCAGTGAGCACCGGTGAGCCTCAGTGAGTACCGGTGAGCCTCAGTGAGTACCGGTGAGCCTCAGCACTGAAGATGGTATGAAGGCTATATGATATAAGGATACGTCCATCACCACATAGATAGTATTTCCTTCATAGCTCTTCAGTTGTCAATCTAAGTATTCAGTCTTAGTATATTCTGAATAGCCTCACGGCTTTTGATCATTACTTGCACGGTTGCGATATTGTTCACTCAGCATCTCTGCTACCTTCTTGATAACATAAACCCTCTGACATCTTCTATATACTCACGGGTATTTAGTGTGATCATTACAGCATGATAGAGTACCACGCTCCAAGTGATAGCTTATAATCTCTCACCTGAGGCGTATACTCTATATATGTCTCTTATTCCTTCTAACTATGTATCATTAATATATTACTCATTTTACTATTACTGTTATAATCTTCACGTTCATGGAAATAGATATAAACCTTATCAATCTTAATTAGTGACCAACTTAGTTGACTACAAATTTCTCAGAAAGGAAGAAACGAACTTAAGTTAGATACTTATGACGGGATGCTATAATGATCCCAACTATTGGTACTCAAGCACTATATTTTACAAAAAACAGACGGAAGTATAAAAAGACTATTAAATAAATTAACTTAAAAGAGAAATACTTTAGTACGAAATTATTAATTCAGTGGTGCCGTTTAACTACTAAAAGCTCTATTATGCTATTCGTCAACTCTGTTAGCGTTTTAGACGTATCCAGGTACTTTTGGAAAGCGTCCTATTACGTATTAGCTATACAAGCCATTAAGTTTCGAATCCCTTCGTAAGAACTTATCCGACCAAAACGAAACATTCTAACCGCTTGAACACACTTTAAAAATGATCAAAATAGCTTTTACAAAGTTTCCAAAATCCTGGAAAGCTCCCAAATCTACTTTTGCAACGCTTTCATAAAGCTGGAAAGTTTTTAAATCAACTTTCAAAGCGCTCCTACAAATCTACCAATCCCTAAAAACAATATTGAAAACGCTTATATCGAGACATACCAAGCGTTAATATAGCTTTCGAAACGTTCCAGAATATTTCGTAAGAGTTAAACACAGTATTCGAAACGCTTATCCCACTATTTTAACTTGCCTTTACACGCTATCTTATTCTTTACATACCCTACTTTGTCAAAGTTTCCCTTTATTCATAATCTTTATATTACACCCCTTTTTCAAGATGTTATTTACAAAACTTAAGTTTATAGATCATTTGACAAATGTAACGCTTATAAATATTAAACAACTAATTGAAATCGTTTAACTGGTTTTCAATTACGCCTTATTTATATTTCATTTAAACTAGTAAACGTTAAAAGCTTCATTCAAACCTTTCTAATACATTTTATTTGTATTTTATTTACGTATTTTAAGTTTTCATTTACCTTCATCATCTGAGATATTTCTAAACATAGTATTTTAAATGTATTCCAATCTCGTTTACTATAACATAACAGATTTTATAATGCTTCAACCAACTTTCGAAACGCCTCGATACATTTGGTACTCCTATAATTATAAACTTACTTACAAGCCTAATAAAACTCAAAAATATATTAAATTTCTCTTCCGGTATATATATTTTTCGAAAAATGTTTCAAATCTTATGAATTTATTTTCAAAATATTCAAGGCCTTAAAAAGCGCGAACCAGAGGATTATAAATACGTATATTATAACCGTTATTTTACGATATTTATATAAAAGGGCTTAATGGTTTGAACTTTTTAATAATTTCTGTAACGAGTTTTCGAATTGGACGCTAATAATGTAACATATAGTAAGCCACTTTATTTCTAAAATGTTGTAAAAACAACCATATAACAAAAGAATCAACACACTCAATGTTAAAAACGTACTCATTATAAAAGCGTTAATCGTAATGACTCGATTCAAATTGTTATAGACTTAGGCTATTTGCCGTTGGGTATATAGGTTACATGACTGTGCATATAACAGGATATACAGTATATGGCCTGGGCGCGGCTCAGGCGCAGTCTGCAGGAATCATTTTAAGGGCACGTAATGAGTTGTATACGGACCAGATCCAAAATTCCTACAAAAAAGACCACTAAAATCTCTTTTAGTTTTTCACTTATACCTTAATATTAAACTCCAATTAGCACCTAGTTAGTTTACTACCATAGTTCTAATTATAATATACTATTAGGGTTTCTTTTTATCTTTCTTAAGAGATATTATTTATAATGGATAAATCGATAACAAATGTTAATAATTTTGCGCTATACTCTAACGTTATTGGAAAAGATAAACTGTTGGAGAATACATAGTCTTTTAACTTTGTAAACACTCCTCTTACCTCTTCAGAGTCGAATTACGCTGATGTATCTCATTTATAATATAATCTAGGCTATATTGCATTTTTTATAAAGTTAATATAATAGTCTCATTAAAAGACTTTTGTTTTCGACATTACGTTTAACTTCTCACAAGTTGTTGATAGGATTTAATAATTCAAAGCCGAATTAACAGTAATTCTTGTTAGTTTTTTAATGTTTAAGGGTAACCGAAAACGATACAATGAACCGCAATTCAATAAATTCGCCTTTACGTAGGTGGCGATGCGTAAAACAATCGAATTAATACTAGAAGAGGATAAAATATCAATTAGGGGAATTCGATATACTTTCCTTTACTTATAGGCTATTACACGCCGGCGATAAAAAAAAGTTGTTACAGTATATTATGAAACTAGAGAATACAAGAAATATACGATACGAGTAAATTTTTCGATTATATTAAGGCTGTTTCTAGCAATCTTTATCGGATGAACAAGCCTTTAATTAAAATAAAAGGATTACTTATAAGCAATAAGAACCTATAGATACCTTTCGTTATTAGGTTCTAAATATTAATAATTTAAGCGGGCGGGTTAAATTAGCACTCGGCTGTCAAATATTATTACGTATATTACTACGAATTCGAGATAAATCCATTACGATATTCATTAACTGTATCGAATATATCGCGACTTTGACGAAGTATTACGAGTTCGTAAACGGATTCAATTCCTTGGATTTAAAGCGAAGTTTTGGTAGATAACTATTGGGATCCGTATAAGTATAACAACTGGATCAAAATACAATTATAATCAACTTTTATATCTTGAAGTATTTTTGTGAAGAGGCCTGGGTAATTATAGATAGTTATTTTCATAAACTCGTTCGATATATATTTAAAACCATGCATGCCTATTAAAATAAATTATTGGGAAGACGCTAGGATAAATAGGTTATGGGTTGTTACCTACATTATAATTCGACAATGAACTATTAATGTAGTTACAAACCCCTACCTACCTTTCCTCCGATATACATATATATTGTTCAAATTAAAAAGGAAGAAAAAAATTACCTATTAACAGCGATGGGGAAATACTAACTCCTCAATACAATTTCGTTTCAAAATTACGTAACATTAACAACCCAATTGTAAAATCGATTAAAAAAGCTTTAAATTTAATTAAAATACCTATAAACGATGGTTTGTTTCTCATTCTCATACCTTTCCACAATACTTACTTTTGAGATATTGAAGTTGATTTTGATTGTAATTATTATCATATTAAAAACAAGGCTTTGGTATAACGGTTCAGGGTATAATGAATTTAATTTTTTTATTTTAGAGATTCAGGTGTAATATTAGGTTTTCTATTGGAATAGCAGTCAAATGCATTATAGTTAAGTCAATTTTACTTGCAGTAAAGTTAATTGTATATACTGAAAATTGACTATAGTTTGTGGGACTGCACTGCAAGTGCAGTGTAGTAGGTGCTCACTTCAAAGTGGGGCATAGACTAAAGCGTTTGGCCATACAAATTAGTGTGTAGACCGGCTAGCGGTCTGCCAAACTTGGAAGGTTAACATATCAATCTCAACAATATCAACGAAATACCAGTTACTTCGATCACAGTAATTGGAATCGATTACGTTGTAAAGATAAAGGCCTACCAACACTTATCAGTGATTATTAGGTTAAAGACAGATTGGATAAGTAGAAGAAAAAGTTGCTTTCCAGTTACGCTTTATAATTGCGCAAGGTAAAGGCATGATTTTTACGAAGGGCTCTAAGGCTACGTCTGCTGTTCATAGTTAGCTAAAAAGAAGACTTTCAAATGTGTTTGCTGTTTATAAGTACTTGAAAGTTTCAACGGTAATACTATCATCAAAAATATAAAGAAACCTTCACTAAACCAGTTTTTAAGAAAAGGCGTTAATATTAATCGCCTGAAAGTCTTTAAGGCGGCAAGTTGAAAAAAGACTAAGTTAGTACTATTACGGATTCTATAGCAGATACTACTATTGCAAATCGCAAAAACGATTAAGTACCTCAACTTTTAACCTATACCAATTTTGACGGCAAACCTACGACCCACCACTATACACTACTCCTTTTTCTTCCTACATCTTTTAATATTCGTTACGATAGCTTTAAAGTATGCTGGATTTGACACTATCGACGACCCTGCCAGGAAGAAAGCAATCAAAGCCTTCGGAATCACCCTTATTAAACACTTTGATAACGACCTTAGGATTAAGGAAGTTAAGGAAAACTTTACCCCCGAGCACCTTACCAATTACATCGGCCACTTTATCTTCGACGTCGACCACAACTATTAATATATGAAAGTTAAAGGACTTTTCAATTACATCGAGTTTTTTAAAGACTAAATACTTGTCATATGGAAAAAAAACCGAAAAGTTAGTAAAGCTAAAGTTAAGAGCTAACCAATATAAACGAAGGATTTCACTAACCCTTAAAGGTCGGTAAAAACAGCAACCTCGCCGACGTATTTTACGAATATATTACGAATAAAAACCTAATATGGACCGAAAAAGATAAGGGGAAAAGGATTTCTAATGACAGTAACCCTTAAGCCCATATATACGTTTGTAAGGACTTACCCAACCCCAAATAGGTGTATATAAAAAATCAGTTAACCTACATCCCGTAAGCTTTTAAATCTACCAGTTAATTAAGCAGGAACCTCGCCGAACTCCTTAACACTAAAAGGATTATTACCAAGTTTCCTACGGCGGAAACCCTTAAGCCTATTTCCACCAAGCTTTTTCATAAGTCCAGTTCCAGCAGCCAAATTAAGGGAGGACCGGCTTTACGCACGAGCTTACTATAGGTATAACCACTAGCTTTTTCTCTCCAAACTCAGCTAAAGGTAATTATTCGACTTACTAACAACCTTAATCTTTTCCCTATCTAAAAGATATGAAAGGTCCCTACGACCAGTACATTACCCTTCCCCTTCGACGTGTTTTTATGGTAAATCAGGATTGTACGACGATTACCACATTCGTTAAGATCTGGGGAGAAAAAAAGAAATATAACAGTAAGCTGTATAACCTCCTTAACGTTAAGTTATATCTATTTTTCAATATTTCCCGCTAGATAAGAGTTAAATTGCCAGGTTTTTACTTGTTGTTTCCCAGTATCTGTACCGGCCAAGCCGAAGATTACTACCTTTAGTACCTAATGAACTATTATTCCTTCCGTGAAATCTATTATAGCCTAAAGGGTTATTTCCAATACGATATCAATTTTGTTTAATACTATACCGATTAGAATATTATTAAGTGGTCTCACATGTTAGATTACAAGAAAAGGTCTAAGAGCAAAATAGATCTCCTTAATTAGATGTTTAATAGGCTAACATTTTGTTAACAAGTAATAAGGAATATGGGAATTGGCAAAGGCATACTACGTTAACAGGTCCAGCAAGCAATTACAGGTTATAAAGAGTTTTAATACGCTCTTCAGTACCCCTATACCACTTACGAAGGTTTTTTTTAAATAATTGCGTTCCTCGTTGGCTACCGTAACTACTTGAGTCTTCGGCTCAACTGGTATGTACCCTTAAGCTCCGTAATTCAGTAAAGAGGAAAAAGACCCTCCCTATTCGTACTATATTAATCGATAGTATAGAAGGCTCGGCCAGTACGGTTAACGAAAGGTTCGGACCTTTACCCACGGAAGAAAGTATTCCTCTTTTTCAAGGTTTTTAAGTCGGCTAAGCAATTTTACATTAAGCGTTGAGAAATATGGGATTTATAGTAAACAAGGTTGCGAATTTATACGTTATACTATCGCCGAACGTAAAGTAAAGCAGGTAATATATTGCACGTAGTTCCCCTTTACTTTTAACTAAGATTACATTGAATAAGTCATATAGTTTAAAAGAAGAAAAAAAAAGGAAAAAAAAAGCTAAAAGTTATCGACTAATACGAAGATAATAGTACTTGTATTTATACTGGCCTGAAAGTAATGTAATGATTAGCCGACTACGCCTTTTTATACCGCTTTACAGGTAATGATCCCTATCGCCGACATAACGATAAAGACCCGAGCTCTATACACTTCTTTACCATTTGAAATCGTTATACGAAACAAGTCTTTTAGGTAATTATTCCAAATATGGGGGCGACAAGGTATTTAATAGGAGGCTATTCGTAATATATCGCGTTACTAAACTTAACTACGCGGATGATGGCAAAGCTAAGGTTAGCTTTAACCTTGTAAAAAAGTTTTCTTTACTAGAATCGACGATGGTTAAGATTATTATTAGTATTATTATATTCCATATCGCAAAATCATTTCCCACTTTTTTCCTTTACTTCAAAGATAAAAAAAACCTCGGCGTTAACGTCAATATTTATATTAACGAATTAATACAATTTAAGGACAGCAAGAGATTTTCATTCAGCCTTAAGTGAGGGCACCTTTGGGTTTATGTTTAAGGGTTAAAGATAATGATATTAAACTCAAAGAAGGCAAAACTTTGTCAAAAAAATCGTAGCTTAAACTACCTGGTAATTAACAGGTTTCATAAGATTTTAAAAGTAGTTAGTTATAAAGATGTAGATTTATTAGCGTTAAAAATAATCATACGGATTTATCACTACTATTAAACATATAACCAAACCCTTTTAAGCTTTAAATTTACGTTAAAAAGAGATTAAAACTTCAAGTCGAAAGTTTTCGTAAATGTATTTTACCTAAACGGTAAACTAATATTATATGTTATAGATTCTGCCACGAATTTTAACGGCGTTAAGTTCCTTAAAACCATAACGGCAAAGGAAACATAAAGGGCATTACGTATTTTATGGATTAACACGTACCTTGGCCCAATAAACGTAATAGTTTACGATACCAGTACTAACTTTACTACGATTGAATTTTAAGTTAATATAAAGTTAATAGGGGTTTAGTATAAATATGTTTCCGTTAAAGTTTACTAGGGTATTAGTCAGGTCGAAAAGGTATACACCTTTTTACAAAAGGCTTGCGATATTTTTACATTGAAAATCGGAAGTTTTAGAAGTCAAAAAGCATGGCTTTAAATAATGCTAAAAGGCTTTGACGATATTGTTAATCCTAACGGACTTGTATTAACTTTACTAGTATTTAGGACCTACCCACATATAACTACTAAGTCACTACCATCGTTAAATACTTAGAAATGTGTTATGGTATATAGTAAAACTTTAAAAAAATCTAGAGAAGGAATCGGTACGCTGCCAGATTAATAATGTCCTTAATACCAAAGACGGATCTTTAACAGCAAACGTATTATTACTTCCCCTTTAAATTCAAGTCTTTACGTAACGAGAATTAGGCAAAGTAGATAAGCTGTATAATATTTTAAGTATTACTATTTTCAATGTAATAGTTAAAACTGTTAACGGCCCTTTAACTTTTCGAGTTATACAAGTTAAGCTGTACCGAAAACCCTTTGGGCTTTCCAAGTTTAATAAAACTCTTAACGTCGATAACCTCTGAGCCGAGCTAATTAATCAACACAACCCTGCCGAGCTGATTATTAACAAGTTAATGGAACGTTAGCGGCGTAAAATACTTTCTAAAAGGAGGATATATACTAAAAAGGTGGACGGCGATAGAGAATATAAGCCCGAAAGGGTGTATACAGCAGTGTAGTTGTTCTAAAAGGATAAGTCTAACAAAGAACTTACCCTTAAATTACGTGTCGAAGGTAGTATAAACATATTAGGCAAGCTCTTTAAGGAAGGTGAAAAATTAAAAATTAACGGCTTTTGATTACAGAGAGTTATACAATTTATACTATTAACGTAATTTAAAGGCCAAGATCTTATTATATTTAAGTCGAAGATAGTTTACGAGGTTAAAGATAAAACCACGAACCGGCCGTGCGAAAAGTTACGGCTAATCGCCTAAGAATATAGTTATAAGGGTAAGGATTGAATCCTTACCTAATCGCTTATAATTTAAAATATTCGTTAGTGTTCAATTGTCGTTATTGTTATTAGTTTCACTATTAGCGTAAAAGGTCAGTTTACACTTAATGGCCGGGACATCACGCAAGCGTTTACATAGTTTGCCTCTGATCCTTAGCGGATTATATTAATAAAGCTGCCAAAAAAAACTAAGGGATAAGTTTCCGGTTAGTACGATAATGCGTTATATTAAACCTTTATACGAACTGGCTAAAACAGGCGTCCACTGGTTTCTAACGTACCAAGCGCACTTTAAAAATAAGTTTAGCATAAAAACTTTAACTTTTAATCCGTGTCTGTTAATTAGAAAAGGCAAGAAAATTGGTATTATAAGTATGTAAACGAACTATATCCCTTTCCTCGGCGATATTGGGTTTGTAACGGAGAAACAACGTGTTATCGAGAAACCAAGCCTTTAAAAGTGTAAGACGGTTAAAACGTTGGCTAAAAACATATAGTTTAACTTTAATAAATCGTTAATCCGTATTTATAGTATTAAAATTGAAAACGACACTTATATTAGCCTACGTTAAAAGGGATAAGCCATAAGCCCAACGATTATCGAAGAAACCGACAAGACAAAATTACGAAAATATTTTAATAAAAGGGCTCATACAGCTTATATTGCTACGTTTTATTGATTAAAAGTATCGTACGACCTTTTCATTATAGTACAAACGTAAGACCCATAAAACGAAACGTTCAACAAGTGAAATAAAAGGATTAAGTGGTAAATGGACCATGTAAAAAAAGGAATTAACATTGTTTTTATAAATATGATGAAAGCGAAGCTAATGATTTTTACGAACGGGTTCTCTGAGAATAATACTTATCTGATACTACAAATGGAATTTCTAATAATACTCGTTAACTAAGATGGGTAAAAAAGGTAATTTAAAATTACCATGAGCTTATGTATTTAATATATGTTTAATATAAACGCGTAACCCGAAATATGCTAGCCTCGGAAACCTACGGTATAATAACAAACTTTAACATCGATATAGTGACTAACGGTATATTAAGGATTATTACTAAACAATTAAGATTATTGCTGATACTTATAGTAGTGTATACCGATTCCTGAAGTCTTTACAAATGCTTATTAAAGTTAGGTATAAATAATAAAAAACGCCTAATAATGAATATAATAGCTTTAAATGAGGCATACAAAGCCTAGGAAATCGATAAATTCCGATGAATTAACGGTAAAAATAACTCTACTCATGTTATAACCAAGGCTACCCCTAATAACACCCTAAAAAGGTTTGTGGATAACAATATGCTAACCATACGAATTGAGGGATACGTAAACCACTCGACACGTAACGTAAAGGAATAGGGTTACCCTTGCAAATTGAAAAACCACCAGGGCAATAGTATCGATGGCAATAGTTTAAACTACTTATAAAAGGTATGCAATTGGTAGCGTACCTGATTTGTACAAGTCTGTGGCAAAGGATCTATGTATAGGATTTGAGGAATGGAGGCGTTGGAAGGGTGGAGCAAAAAGACTACGAAAGGCCGTAATTGGAGTTTATTCTAGTACATATTGGTCGGAATTAACAAGGGTCTAGCTTGTTGTTGGCTTACGGATTGAGGAGGGATTTTAGAGGTTGCCACCAATTGATGGCAAGCTACGCTGGCGTATAGGCACAAAATAAAAAGCTGTTAGTATTGAAATAGCAGTCAAATACAGTACAGTCAAGTCAACTTTACTTGTAGTAAAGTTGATTGTACGTATTGCAAATTCACTGTAGTTTGTGGGACTACATTGAAAGTGCAGTGAACTAGGTGCCCACTTCAAAGTGGAGCAAAGGCCAAAGAGTTTGGCCATACAAATTAGTGTGCAGACCAGCTAGCAGTCGGCCAAACTTAGAAGGTTAACACATCAATCTCAACAATATCAACGCAACACCAGTTACTTCGACCACATTGATTCGAATCGACTACGTTGCAAGGATAAAGACCTACCAACGGTTACGACAAAATACCAGTATTACTCAAAAAGCTAAATTTCGCGTAGATATTAACAAATAATTGAATCCGATATTAATATATATTATTTCGAGAATAACGCGGGATATTCTTTTTGGAATACTATAGGTATAATATTAATAAATACTATTAAACGTTAGCGGTTGTCGTTTAATAGTTTACAATTGAAAAGAATTAGTTGTTAATGTAATAATAATACGCCTTAGGTTAGGGGATATTCGAGGTATTATAAAATCTGTTTTATTAATTTAGTGACCCTATTTTAGCGGAGGATATAACGTACGAAGGATTAGTTATAATCATTCTTTACTATAAATTTTCGTAAAATAATATGGACTTTACAGGCAACGGCGCGGATTACCGTAAAAAGGGAAAAGAATTAGTTACGTCTTTTATCTGAATTATTAAAGTTCCACGATCTATTTGATAAGGAAAAGGTAATTAACTTACCTTTGTACCGGGGAAATATCGATTACCATATTTATATTGAACCGAACGAAAATAAATCTTTATAGAATAAATTATAAAAGTTATTATATTTAATGCCGCGAAATGAAATTTTCGAACTTCAACGTTAAGTAACCTAGTTAATAAATAAAGGTTAGGTTTGCGCAAGGCCTTAATCGGTTACAACTCCATTATTATTCATTTTTGAATTAAAGGAAGGATAAAGGTTTCATATTAATTACCGGGCCTTAAATCAAATTACAGAATATAATCGTTTTGCACTACCTTTAATAAAGGAAATCTTACGCGTATTATCGAAGTTAATATAGCTAATGAAGTTGGATATCTGAACGTCTTTTTATCGTATCCAGGTTATATGCGGATAAAAGGAATTAACGGCTTTTCGTTTACGTTTAGGCTTATTCGAATACTAAATTACTCTTTTAGGGTTGGCGGAAACGTTAAAAACGTTTCAATGATATATTAATTAGAAAATAACGGATGTTTTGAATAATTCTGTTTCTGCTCATTCAAAAAACCTTTTTTCCCTTCCCCTGTTATTAAATAAGATTATATAATTCAAATTCCCTTAGTTTTAAAACGCCTTTATGATACTAAGCTAAACTTGGACTTAAAAAAGTAAGATTTTATAGTTAAAAAGATAAAATACCTTGTGTTTATCGTAACAGTCAGCGTAAGTATCCGGGTTAACTCCGAAAAAGTCCGGGTTATTCGCGAATAAAAGTTTTCGCGTACCGTTGGAAAAATTCGAAGTTTTTTAGGTTTTACCAACTTTAATTGATACTTTATTAATAATTTTTCTAACCTACCTAACTACCCTATTGAGTTGATTAAATGGAAAATTCAATAAACTTAAACGGATCAAGAAAAAGATATATTTTAAACGTTGAAACATATTTGTTACGGCTTCAATTTTAGTATATTTGGATTCAGATTGATTATCAATAATAAAAACCGATTACTTGAGAATCGTTTTAAAATGGTACATATCGTAAAAGGATAAAATAATATTTTAAAACCAGTAACATATTATTTCGTACCATTAACGGATGCGGAACATAATTATACCATTTATGATAGGGGTCGTTTCGCAGTAGTATCCCATTTGAAAACATAATTATCGGAATTATGTAGCATCCGTACTTCGTTCACTATCCTAACAGATTATAAAGGATTGAAGTTTTTTTTTCGTTACGTTTAATTTTAGAATGTGAAGCTCGATAAACCGGGTTTTTTTTTCTTTTTCAATATTATTTACGTCACTGGCCTACAACCACAAACGCTTATTCATATATATAAACCCGTTAATTATAAGATAAACCCGAGGTTAAAAAGCGTCGCGCGTAAGTCTTTTAGCCCATTTCTGTAGCTGTATAGGATACAGTAATAATGAAATTATATATTGTTAAAAAAGTATGTTACACCGGAATATATGGATAATTTTGTTGAAATAAATGCTTAATTACTTCATTATGATAATACATACCTCGTAATAGTATCGAAAAACCCCGAAACGTGGACGGTAATAGGATTGCCCCGGATCCGGCCCGTACCCGTGTCGCCGACTTTAACAACGCCGGGGGATATCAAGGTATCGACAATTATAACACCGCCTTGGGCCTGAAATACATTAGAACCGCCGACTTCGTTAACATCGGACGATTAAATTATTTTCAGTTTCGTCATGTTTACGGAATTGTAAAACTAAAATATATCGAACCACTGGTTATACATAATTTACTTAATAATAGTTACCAAAGGTGTTAAACGTTTTCTAATTAGGATAAACTACTTGGTATAAATCTCAAATTGTAATATCGATCCAAAGGGTATGTTACGCTACCGTAACCACCTATAACTATCGAGTTAAAAACTGTTAACGACAAAATATTATAATAAATTTACGATTCGCCTATTATAATTTACTTAGGTAAATACGTTTTATTTTATATCCTTCAATGGAATTACCATTAAAAGGAGATAGTTGCAAATATTCAATACCTGTATCGAATGTATATGTAATGTAACAGTATAAAGCCTTGTTATACCTTACAATGAGGCTTTTTATCTCATTTTTATTCTAAATCGTTATTAATTTTATATTTTCTTCGATTGTATAGTTGATTGACCGGCTACCAATAACGGCTTTCAATATCCATTCATATTTAAAAGTGACCTTTTAAAATCAATCTCCCAAAAATGATATAATTTATAATTATCGAGGTATATGCGGAGTCTTTCCAGAATATATAGCGGAGATTTCATAGATTTCTAGATTTTATTATTAACGATAGAGATTCAAATTGGATAAATTTATTTTAAACAACTTTATATTTTCAATAAATGTTAAATAATCTTTATCGAAGGTATACTATCCGTAAACGGACGACGGTACCAAACGAGTAAATTAGGAGTTTCGGGAGTATTTACGGATCATCGTCGCCTTTTCGTGATGAAATAGGGTATAATATTTCCTCTCTTATTAATTTATATGTAGTAACCGGGAGTCGATGGTTATCGGGTTCAATATAAACCGGATGGTTAATAAGAACGAAATATTCTCTATTTCAAAGGTAAATAAGGATATTAAGTCGTTAACCAATACGGAAGAGGAAGTCTTTACGTTTTTAATATATTTACGCAAAGGTACAGAACTAATTTATGTGACTATAACATGTATTTAATAATAAAAAGAAATAACGAAGGATTATCGCCGACGCCTGGCTAAATGATGTAAGGTAAGAGACTAGGTTTAACTTAACTTATTCAATATTAAAACCCACTGTTTTTATAAAAAAATGACTAATTCTATCATTAATACCGGGTCATTGGCGATTCAAACCTATTAAACGTTATTTTGAATATTTTGAAAAAAATACTCTATATTTCACATGCATTTAGTTGAACGTATAGTTACGGATTCCTTTTCCTTATAGGTTTCATTTAATATTCACCTAGGAACGGTCTTCATTATAAACGATACAAGGAAAATATATATATTAAATTTAAAGTTTAAGATATTTTCGTTACAAAAACAGGGCGAAACGATATTCGGTATACATGAATTAAATGTAAAGATGATAACAAAACGTAGTAAAATTTATTGGAAAATCACTAATATATAACGGTCTTAAACAAATTTCAAATGAAATAATAAGACGTTCGGTTTTACAATGACCCAGTATTTCGATGCTGGCGCCGTAACTACTCCAAACAACTTATATTGTGTAAATAGCCTTCATTTGGATAATAATATAATATTCATCAAAACGGGTAAAAATCTAATATTACTATACTATAATACGATATATAGGATCAGATATATAATATTCGGTTTTTCCGAATGAATATCTCACTGCGAGGTAACTTTTATCAAAACCCATTAAGTTTTAATTATAAGTTATTGTTATTATTATTCCAATTCTCGGAATAGTAACGTCTAAAACGTTAAAAACCTTATTACAATTGGTTTCGGACGTTAGAAAAGGCCGATAGGAGCAGACGGCGCGGGATAGGGTGGGTATTAAACGATATCGACGAAAATGGTTAACTAGAGGTGTGGTAGGTATTGAAAGAAGCCGACTACAGCGGATAACGTAAAACGGTGCAGGTATTAGGTAAAGCCGACGACGGCGGAAAACGCGAAGTAAAGTGTGGAAAGCAACCCTTTAGCCAGGATATAAAAATTATAATATATTAGCTTATATATAGGTAACGCGATCGATACACGTATAGTCATCAGACGGTTTATAGTTTACCTGATTAGCCCGATTTTATTCAAGGTTAGTAAATAAAAAGCATTTAAATAGATAGTTTTTACGGTGAAACCTTAAACGTTGATTATAATATTTTATAAGTAATAATTGATATTAGTTATAATTGACAATGGTTAAAATTTGTATTAGTTATCAACAAATATAACTTATATTGTTTCATCATTTGTATCATTCGAGTTAAATTTATAAAAGAGTATGCGACGGGTATTAAAAGTGACCGGAGTGAAGACGTTTCGAATTAATATACAATTAGTCGAAAGCGTCCGATTACAGTAAACGGGCTAAATATTTAATAGAGATAGGAGAGTTTTCGAGGACGATGAACCCGGAAAAAAAACCGTAAAATCATATAACTAAAAATATAGAAATTTATATCGTCGAAATGGTAGAAACGCCTGAAACGCGGGTAATATCACGAAGTCAAGTAAATTAATAAATTAATTCAGAAAAAAAGAAAAGTAAAAACGGGGTTAATAACCCAGGATGTTATTTTAGAGGTTAAAAGCAGAAAATAAATTGTAATTACCATTTTTAAAGTCTACAATTATTGCCTGTAGTAAAACTCATAAGTTAAACGAAATTATAAGTAATTCGTCGTTTAAATATACTACGAAAAGAAGTCAATATACGGTCGAGTCTTTTATTAAATTGAATTTTTAGGCTTACCTTACTATATATCTTCCGATAGTCGCATTACGTTTAGGTACAGTAAATGCGAATATAACACAAAAATATTTTAAAATGGAAAGAGCGATTTATAAAAAATATATAAATAATTTTAACTTATAATAAGAGGAATTTACTTTTGGTTTCGCTATTACCAAATACGAAAGGGTTTCTTATAATATTAAAGGGTTATAATATATAGTAAATAAAAGGTCATCTGTGTATACAGGGGCGGTATACCTTATGAGGGGTTTAATCATTATTATCAAGAGCATTAATAATAGTATAACCTAAACCCGTATCGTTATAAATATCGGTTATATTAACAGAGGGAAATCTTATGGGAAAATAAAGGATAATGAGTAAATAAAGGAAATAATAGGGATTTCAAAAAGTAGTTGTAATTCAGGTTATTATAAGGGGCGCGATAAAAACAGGTGGTATAAAGAGGATTGGCGAAATAGGGAAAAAAAGGAAGGAAGTTTTATAATTTACAGTAGTGGTCGTATTTATAAGCGTGGGTGGATCGAAATCGTTAAAGGCTATACGTTATCCGGCGTATTAGGAAACGTGTTATACGGTATAGGTAGCCCGGAACTAATAAGACTTATACGTTATATGGTGTATTAAGGGGCGCGCATTATATAACGTAAGCGGAACAGGGTTAAAACGGATTATATGTTATACGATATATTAATGGGCGCGTTATACAATGCCGGCAGCTAAGAAATAAAATAATATATACGTTATACGGTACGTTAAAAGGCGTGTTATAAGGTGCTAATGACTTAGGGTTTCAAAGGTATATACGTTATACGATACGTTAAAGGGCGCGTTATATGACATCGGTGGCTTAAATTTAAAACGACTTATATGTTATACGGTACGTCAGGAGACATATTATAAACCCGTGTCCAACTCGCGCTCGGCCCGTGTAATAAGCGAATACGGCCTGTGCTTAATGTTTAACCGGTGGGATGCTAGGTTTTTTACAGCTTTTAATAAAAAGGGGGGTATATTATAAACTCAAGCTATTAGCTATTAAGTTTATAGGTTATGTGATATACACGTAACGGGATATGTAATACCCGGACAGGGTGCGGTCTAGGCGCGATCCGCAGGCAACACGTGTAAGGGTACATGACGGGCTGTGCACGAACTAGACCCATAATTCCTGCACGAAGGATCACTGTAGCCTCTTCTAGTCTTCCGCCTATACCTCAATAGTAAACTCCAATTGGTACCAACTTGGCTTACCATTGTAGGTAGGGTCATAACACCAATAAATACTAGACTGGACCGACAAAGAGATATTAAAAGTGGTTTTTGTAAGAGAAAACTAATAGTTATATATCAGGAACGGTTTATCAAAGATATGTTGAAGGTACTACACAAGAAGATATTGTGTAGGCTTGTAGATTCAAGTATTCTACAATCTACATGGAGGACTTGATATATAATTAGGTGCATCTTTATAAATATCTCGATTAAATATCGAGACTTCGTACTAGTAAATACTAACTTAGGTAGTATCTCCGTACTGATTCACCGTATTATTTAATACTAGTACTTATACTAGTAAATACTAGTATACCTTGGAGATATTTACAACTCCAGCGAATTCCTTATCCTTTGGTATTGAGAGGTTTAGTACTTGAAGTTTGTACCAAGTATTAACTGGCTTTGTTGGCCCTGTTTTTAAATACACATTATGTGAATATAACTATTGTATATTTTAACATACCTCCTTAAGAGGTATTATCCACTTAAAAAAGAATTGGAAGTAAAAATAACATGTGAGATATAAAGTAAATGAAATATAGTGCGGAGAAAAAAAAATCCGTATATGTAAAAAAAAAAAAAAAACCCCTGTATAGTCCGATGTAAACCAACAACCTTTTTAGTATTTCCTTTGTTAATATTCCAAAGTTTATACCAAAACCACTCCGCCATTTTATACCTATAATACCACAAGGTAACTTAAACTATAAATCTTTATAAACCATCAATTTATCATAAACCCAAGCTAACTAAGCTAAGATTTTATATTATTACTTCGTATTTTAGCCTCGGAAATATCTTTATTAACTTATTAGTTCATTGGTTATCCGTTGGAACCCCCTTAATTTGTATGGTACCACGCTTTTCTCGATTCCTCTATAAAGTGTTTGAAATGGTATATATTAAATAAGTTGTTGATACTTAGGGTTCCTAAATAATTCAATGCTTTCCTAGTTATTATAATATATCGTAACGATAATAGAAATACATAGCTTTGTAAATAAGTTCCTTATCTATAGGACGTTTTAAGTAACGCTTATTACTTCTACGCTTTTAGTATCTATAGAAAAGAAACATACTTTGGATCTTTTCCTAAATACCTAGTTAACTGTACTGTTGATAATTTAAACTATGTATAAGTATACTTTTTAGTAACCTTATCCCCCTTTTATTCGGAATAGCACCAGCCTTTGATTTAAATCTTTGACGTATCTTTATAGTAATTTTAATTAAAGTTTATAGCGTTCTAATTCAGACTAGCTAATTTTTTTTACCTGTCATGGACTCAAGCCGTTGGCTATTGAGCCTATAGGTTACGTGACTGTGCACATAACGGGATGGGCAGCACCCGGCCTGGACTCAGCCCGAGCGCGGACAGGGAACGGTCCGGGTACAGGCTGGACACGGTCCGTGCACGGCACGTGTGAGGGCACGTGACGGGCTAGGCATTGGCTTTGCCTAAGGGCCCTACACGTTGGGCTACGGTAGACTCTTCTAGTTTTCCTCCGCACCTCAATAGTAAATCCCATTTGGCACCTATTTGGTTTACCATCGTAGGTCGGACTATAATATTACCTTCAAATAATAATATACGGTTTCAATAATACAAAAAAATATTTGAAGGCTTAAATGATAGATATAATGATTTTATGTAAAAGATTATGACAAAACCCTGAAATTTTTAATATAAAGAAGGCGATGTCATGCTTAATTTGGTATATAATATAGCTAAAAGCTCCTATATCTAACTGGTACTTTTTAGTTTGTGATATATTAGTCTAATATCTATGTGGCATGGCATAAACGAATGACCCGGTTGTAATGGGTATATAAGTCGGATGTTTTCTGGATTCTTTTGACTTAAAGCTCAAAACCCTCTAAATATACGTATTTTCTGCTAATATAATCGTATGTACGTCCTTATTTTTAGTAGATTTACCCCTAAAAAGTGCTTCATCTTTCCTAGGTCCTTGTATTTAAAGTGTTTTCAATATTCATTTTAAAGATATTAATGATGTATAAGTTAGTCTTCATTATCGAGAGGTAATTGACATACATATATATAATAAGTTAATGGCGATAATTAATGTATACCACGTTACTAAAAGTTGATCTTTTAAATATAAGTAAATAAAATACTTTTCTCAGCCTTTTAACTATTATTTTAAATCTTGCTTAAGCCCATAAAGTTAGTTGAAGAGCTTGAAGACTTGGTTTACTATAGGATTGAAATCCAAATATTTCTGTATATATACTTTAAGAAAAAATCCTTAATAGTTTTAGAGATTTCTATTAACAACCATTTTTTAAGTTTTCTGTTTAAAAAAGCCGAATAGATTTCGATTTGATCGATATCCTATCTATAAGGAGTCATAAATATAACAAGGATTTCCTACATATAAGATTTTATTATAGTAATCAAGGTTTTAATATAATTAATACTATACCTTTACATAAACTCTTGTATTACTATCCTCACTTTATACCTTTCGATTTAAATTTTCAAGTTAATATTAACCTTAGTTACTTATTTTACGGTTATGTAATGGCGGTTAAAATTCTTTTTCATAGCCTTGAAGACTATAAAGGATAGTAATCTCCGTACCTTACTATAAAATGCCTTTTTCTACTGCTTAGCATTTTTTCCTTTTCAAACTTTCTTTATAGTCAGTTTTTTCTCTTATTTGATATCTGGAAAGATAAAATGAACTTCTTGTTTTATTGATAACATCATATATAAATAAACTTACCGATAGGCTATTTACTGTGTTTTATATTAATTAGCGAATACTCTTTTTTAGTTTGTAGTTTACAGTTGTTGTTGTAATTTTATACGAGATACTAACCTCGATAGTCCTAATATTTTTTTCCTTTATAAAGAAATTAGAAGGTCCCGTAATAGCTTTTTCAAAAACCGCCAGGTTAAAAGTGTGAAAGTTTTTTCTTATCGAGTTTTCCGGCTGGTATGGCAAATAAACCTTAAATATATACTAAGGTGAGGTAGTATTCAAAAACTGCTACAAAAAAAGGATTTTCCCCTTTTCTGTTAAATTATTCATTCAACCCTTCACTTGTTTTATAAAAGCGTATAGAAGATAACAGTAGAACTGGGCGTAAAAGTAAACTTAAAGTTGGATTTATAACCTCTATATCCTTTTACTTCATTGTAAAACCCCTTATAAGACGTAATGTACTAGATCCTGCTCCTGTTATTAACTGTTATGTTAGCTGTAATCACAGCTACTTGGAATAGAAAAGGCTATAATTAATATGACATCTTTTCAGTTACAGTTTAAGTTTCTATCTTTTCTAAAATTACTTTGTTAAAACATTCGGAAATGTTTTTTCAGGGGTGTATAACGAAAAATAATTAAAGGTAAAAGCTTAGTTCACGGATATCTTCCTAACTAAATAGTTAACAAGATGGTTTCCTTCGTTAAAATCAAATAGTTTATGGTACACCTGATACATTTATTTATTTCATTTAATATAAAACAAATAACTTTGTATCCTTCATTAAAGGATATAATAGCTATATTATAAATTCTAAAGCTATATTTAACCTTAATAGATATCGTGTTACAGCTTTCTCCTCTTTGGCTAATAGTTGTTTCCAAGACGTTATTGAGGGTTTAGATAAACCCTCTTTAAAAAGGGGTACTAGATTGGAAGCTTGGTCGTCATTAAATGCTTTGAGAAAATTTTCAAGGCGTATAAATAGGGTCAAACCACTATATTTCCTAATCTTTTTGAAGGCCGTCGAACAACTGGAATAATTCTTTTACTAACTTTAGATTGATGTAACTACATATAATATATCAGAGGAAATTATTGAAAGAATTGGTAAGAGTAGTGACGATAAAGTCGCAATGGAATTATTATATGATTTAGATAATAATATAGTTGCTAATTATAATAACAACTATTTTTAAAATTTATAAGTTGACCAATAACACGTTTTTAACTTTAATATCCCAAGTATGAAGCTTTGATAATATAATTGGGTTTGTAATAAACTGGGGGTTATCAAAACAGTTGTATAAAGTTGGGGTATTAGAACTATAACCTTTTTTAATTCAACTGATGTTTAAACTGTTCCTTTACTAATAGATTAAACAGCACAATTATTTATTTATAAACCGGGGGAGTTTTTACTCTATATTTTCAGATGTAAAAACGATTTATAGTTCTTAGAAATATAGAAATATAGAAATATAGAAATATAAGGCTTAATTAACTCTAATAGAGTCCCGAAACTGGAGTTAATCAACTTCAAAACAATATTATAGTGTAAAAGAAAGAAGAAAGAAGTTAAAACTAAACGTTGAGGTTTGATAACTTAATGTTAAAAGTGGAGCCTACACTAAGGCACTACCCGCTTCTTATACAGCTTTTAATTGGTCGTTTTAGCGGATTGAAATGAAAAGTGGATATCTTAAAACGGGTACACCCGTAAAAGATACAGCCTCTGATTGGCCAAAATTATCCAGTACAGATTCCTGTGTAGAGTTTTGTGCAGTAGACCTGTCAAATTGAATATCTGACTACTCAATTGCAAGAAGCACTATAAAGTTGTAGTGCTGCTTGTAGCAGCCTTTTTTGCTGTTATCAATAACGGAGTCCGCTTTTTCTTCCTTCTTTCTAATAGATTTACCAGAATTGAAAGGTCTTTCAGGCTTGGATGACCGTAAACTTGGATGAAGCACCCACTAGATTTTACCCTAGTGTCTTTTGTGATAGCAGGTAAAGTAGTTCTCTCTAAACTAACCGATACGTTGGTGTTTATCCATATGTTTTGGTTTTTGGAGGATTGAATTCGTTGTTTCTTTTCCTTCTTGACGCTTGTTTTCACCCTGAAAGTCCGATTGTAGCTTACATAACGATAAAGAAACGGCCTTCCTTAATTGACTTTGTATATGGACTATCCAGACTGGATATTTAAGCTTAGTACAGGTCAGAAACTGAAGGTAGTATTTAATATCCTCTATTTAACAACCTTAATAAATAAGGTTTTGAATGATTCCATAAAAAGAGCTAAGGAAGAATAGTATAAAAGATGTAGGTAACGAAGTTTTTTAAGAGATTTTTAATGGTAAATGGGCTCATCACCTTGGTATACGCTAGTTAGCTTTAAAAGAACTTTATATAGGTCTTTAATACTAATAATAATGACCAATAAGTCTGGGGTAATAGAAAAAGTAATTATTTGATAGGGTCAGATCCGGTTATATATATTTTTGAAAGTTTTTACAAAACTATATTAGATAGGGGTAAATAAGTATGTATAATCTCTTTAATGAAAGACTATATTTATCTTAATATTGGAGATACCCTTTAAAATATCAAACTAGTTATTACTAACAGTACATTCTTCAATTGCTATTAACTATATATTGATATTCGTAAAAGTTTAGGTTTTAGGGTTTCTTCTAACGATTATAACTTGAGCCTTAATAATTTTATTTTTATATTATTATTAAAGAAAGTATTTTCAATATCTGTCTCCTTCTTTACTGGTATAATAGTGCCAGTCGATTTATATGGTTCCGATTTTACTTTAAAACATCCCTCAAGCTTAACTAACAATCTTTTATACAAGTGAATAGTTAACTTAAGCTTTTCCGATTCTAAAAGATTTAGGAAAAAGCTGGTAACTCTAGCCTTAGTCTCTGCCTCCTCATTAGTAAGATTATTAGTATTAATAGCTTGAATTTCCTGCTTAAATTTAGTTCTATGGGAATTACGAGCTGTCTTTCGTTATTTACTTAACAGATTTTTAGGTTCTGAGTCTCCTAAAACAAGAGGAATAGCCCTAGAGCGTAGGAAACGAAGGGATAGAGTTTCTGGTGGAGCAAAATGGTCTGCAGATCTTGGGGAGCCAGAAGCAATAACGGTCCTCTGTAAAGAGGGACTATCATTACCGGTACTGCTATGAGGTAGTCCTGGTGGTCGAAATAGTGATCCACGTTCTGGAGATACCTGAAGGGTATCTTTAAAGGTATCAAAAGGTTCAGAAGGACAAGACATTTTCATATGTACCGAAGGAGTTGTATTTGAACTGGATTTAGTAGAATAAAGTAGTAGTGTATAATCTTACTAATAATTTGTTAAAGATACTACACAAAAAGATATTTTATAGGCTTGTAGATTCAAGTATTCTAGAAACTATATGGAGAACTTGATATACGATCAAGTGTATCCTTATGGAGATCTCGATCAAAGGTCGAGACTACGTACTAGTCAATACTAGTGTATACTAGTAAATACTAGTTCCTCCGTGCTAGTAAATACTAGTTCAGGTAGCATCTCCGTTCTGATCCTCCGTAATATTCAATACTAGTACTTGCACTGTAAATACTAGTGTATCTTGGAGATATTTACAACTCTAGTAAATTCCTAATCCATTGGTGTTGAGAGATTCAGTACTTGAAGTTTGTATTAAGTACAAACTAAGCCTGTCGTCCCTATTGTTGATTGTGTGCTGTATGACTGTATTTATAATATATTTCAACAGGACATCCGAAATGAATTGTGGATTCAAAAATTAAACTACCCGGCACTCGGCAACAAGCGCCGTAAGAGTCGTTTGGCGTTTAAATTTAAAAGAAAAAAGAGCTGGAAGGGTTACCTGGCACGTTAGTTTAAAAGAAGAAAGGGCTAAAATCATGATACTTTACTTAGGTATCAAAAAGGGAAAGGCCGTAAGGGTTATCTAGAGCTCAATTTTAAAAGGAGAAAATACTATATTCGTCATCCACTCCTCGGCTTCGAAAGAAAGAAGGGCCGTAAAGGCCATTCGGTACTCGGATTTAGAAAAATAACAGGCCGCTAATGCTATCCGACACTCGAATTTAAAAGGAAAAAATATGAAAAGGGCTATCCTCCGTTTAAGTTTTGAAAAGAGCTAAAAATATCGCTCTTTACTTGAGCTAAAAAAAAGCCGTGTATGTTATCTTCTACTAACTGTATATCAAGCTACCTAACGAGGGAGGAATTCGGCACCTACAAAAACGTTCACTTCTCAAATATAAACGTTAACCCCCCTAACCGCGCGAAAAGCGCTCCGAAAAAAGAATACGACGCTCTCGATATATATATATATATATAGTAATAACGTTCCTGTAGATATTACTAGATATCTATATAGTTAGTAAACGGCTACGCTGCAAGTTGCACCCTTACATAAGTGCACGGTAACGTGCTACTTTGTAGGGTACACTCTTATGAAGTGTATAATAACGTGCCACTGCCTAAAAGGGAGATTATCAAAGTATATGGTAAGGTATCACTGCCCGAGTAGGAGGTTATAAGCTTTTACCTATAGCGTGTACTCTCCGAATACCTCTTTCCCCCTAATCTTACTATCTATCTTCAATATACACTACTAATCTTTAAGATTACTCATCTACTCTTTACAATCACATAAATATCCAAAAACCTTACTGATACTAATTAGTAACCAATTCGGTTGACTGAAAATAGCCTAGTAAAAAAGAAACAAACCTAGGTTAAATACCTATAATAAGATGTTATAACGGTTCCAACT
Source organism: Anisogramma anomala (assembly GCA_038502455.1). NCBI lineage: Eukaryota > Fungi > Ascomycota > Sordariomycetes > Diaporthales > Gnomoniaceae > Anisogramma > Anisogramma anomala. Next base: position 1,585,865 of record JASMMZ010000008.1, on the reverse strand, counting down.
ATTCGTAATTTAACATTACGGCTTGTAAAAACCATAAGAAAGTGTGAAAATACGCGGAAACGCCTTTAAAACCCAAAGCGTAAAAAGATTACAAAAACCGAAATAACTTAATAAAAACCAACTTTAATGCGATATTATTGACTCGGTTAATTCTTTATTCACGAAAGGCTCCGTTAAGCAATCCTTTAACATGTTTTAACGTTTGAAAAGTACTCGGGAAATTTTCGAAAAACGTTCTATAACGCATTAATCCACATAAACCAAAATCAACAAGTTTTGAAACTGTTTGTTAAGACCTATCCTATTTAAGCAATACATTTAACCCGCTCTTAAATTTTGAAAGCGGCTAAAATAAAGTATGTAAACCGCGTACGAACCTCAAAATCAGCCAAGATGCGATATTTGAACCGCCTACTAAATATACATCACGCGTACCAGATATAATATTCGAAACGTGCACTATCCTACCAGGACTTACCAAAACCCTATATACATACCTTTATACATCTTTCTCTCGTTTTTACTACCACGTTCGCTTTCCCCGTTCCCTTTCCCTCGTCCGCCCTAAATAAAACTGTTTATTAAAGTTTATTACTTACGATGCTTAAGTTTACTAGCTGCTTAGTTAGTATAAAGTTTGTAAAGAGTTAAAATTGCTAATTTAAAACACCTATCTAATATTTGGTTACGCTTCATTTATATTTTATTCAAATTCCGGTAAAGGAAACCAACGTTGAACAACTTCATATGAACGCTTTACTAAACTTATTTACCTTTATTATATATATCATAAGCTTTCATTTCAACGAAATGCTTTTCAAAGTTGTATTTCAAGCGTACTTAAATACCATTTACTACGTAAAATTACATTTTATACCGCTTTGAAATTGCCGATAGACATAAAAACGAGCCTCATAACTGTTTTAATACACTTCGAGCTTTCACAACCATAATTTTACTAATAACGAACCAGGAAAAAGCTGGCTAATATATAAAATATTTGTTTAAAAACATATCGTTTCATAAAATCATTTCTTAATACTAAGGCCTCAACTTATAGGATTATGAAATCAAAATTTCCAAAAAAAATTTAAAACCTTTTGCGATGAATATATAAATTATAAACATGATAATTTCAGTATCATAATGGAAACATGAAAAATCTCGACTTCTTTGATAATTTCTAGAACGAATTTTACGGATTGTATGCCAAAAATATAATGTATACTAAAGGGTACAATTTGAAAAATACTACGAAGGTAACTAAGAAAGAAAGGCATTAATACGACCAGTAATAATAATAGCCACATTATAAAATCTTTATCGGTAATGATCTGGTTAACCTGAATACAAAGATAAATTAACGATAAATTTATAAATATAAAACTCGTAAAAGAAAGTTAATTTGAAAAAGTACCAAAAACCGAATTCTCAAAATAATATATAGATGATTAGAAACAACTCCGCAAATATAAAACGTAAAGCGTTTAACAAGGCTAACCGTACGCCGCAAAATGCAAACAGAATGTAAAAAATGAATTGAGGAGGAAAAAAGGCTATAAAAATAATCCGCTACTCAGGTTGAATACGAAACTTTTTTAAAACGTACTTTTAAATAAAAATATAAAAGAAATCACTCCCTATATACAGATAATAACTCGATTTACCTAAACAAAAGAGATCAGAATAAGAAAAACGGCCTGCTTAGAAATAAAATGAATAGCATAAAACGATAATACGAGTCTTATAAACCAATATCCAATAAGCACAACTTATACCGAAACCTTTTACTATACCTTTTTCTCACTAATAAAAGTGAACTGGGGAAACTTACCAACTTAGCCAAGTAATAATAAAAATATATATATATATAATAACATGCTATACTACAACTTTGACAATAAAATACGTGTAATACAAAACACGTATAAAAAAACGAAATATTAAGCCATTATAAGTATATTTAATTTTACACAGTATATTATTTAGTAAAATCAAATAGTGGTATATTATATTACTTCACGTAGGTAAATATATTTACGAAATACTATAATTACTCAAAAACGTATTTCTATACGGAAATAAATCATTAATTTTACTATGAAAATTAAATTATGATTATTTAGAAATACGTTAGTAATTAGCGTAGGAACGCTTACAAAACCTTATAAGTGCTTTTAACGCCTTGTTAACAAAGTTATGAAAATAATAAACGGATACTAAACCAAAATATAACGGAAACAAATTGTTTATCCAAACAATTACAAAAGCATACCGCGGAAACTCAAACTTTAACCTTACGCTATTTAAACCGAAAGAAAACCTAAAAAAGTTTTATATAAGCCTTAAAACATCGTTTAGAACCTTAATACTTCGATAACTGAGTTTAGAATCAATGTTCATAATCGAAATAACTAAATATAAAGGCTGAATAACAAAAATAAACCTCGTTGTTGGTAGGCCTTTATCGTTGTAACGTAGTTGATTAGAATCACTGTGGTCGAAGTAACTGGTGTTAAATTGATGTTAGTTGATTAATGAGTGTATTTTCTCAGTTTAGTAGACCGCTAACCGCTCTGCACACTAATTTGTATAGCTAAACGCTTTGGCCTGTGCCCTACTTTGAAGTGGGCACCTACTATGTTACACTTTCAATACAGTTTATTTACATCTCACAAATTACAGTCAATTTTCAATATGTGTAATCAAATTTACTATACGTAAATTTAACTTAACTGTACTGCATTTGACCAATATTCCAACATTAGCGGCTTTTTATTTTTTGTTCATACGTTAGCGTAACTTGCTATCAATTGGTGGCAACCTTTAAAATCCCTTCTTAATCAAAAAAATCAATAACAAGCCAGACCCCTGTAAATTCCGATCAATTCATACTGGAATCGACTTCAATTACAGCCTTTTGTAGCTCTTTTACTCCACTCTTCCGAGGCCTTCGTTCCTCAACTCACGTGTACAGGTTTTTCGCTACATACTTGTGTGTATTACATATTCCACGACTTACGTACCTTTTCCTAGTAATTTAAGCTACTTTTATTTTTACCTTTACTACCGTTGTCATCAATATTATTACCCTCGTAATATTTAAGTTTACTTGGACAATCTTGTTCTTTTACATTACATGTCGGGCAGTTTACGTAGCCCTCGATTCGTATAGTTAGTGTATTACTATTTATAAACATTTTTAAGGCGCTATTAGGCGTAGATTTGGTTATCGCGTTAACGGGTTTATTTTTGCAATTCATCCACCAGAACTTATCTATTCTTTAGGCTTTTTTTACTTTCCTTAAAACTATTATATTTATCATTGAACCTTATTTATTGGTTGTGCCTAGTTTTGATAGGTGTTCGTAAAGGCTCCGGGAGTTAATATACACTATAATAGATATTGGAGGCAGTCCTAGCTATTTAGTAATAATCGTTAATATGCTGTTAGTTATTATACCAATATTAAATCCCGCTATTATACCATAAACTATTAAAGTTAATATGTTTCGTATTAAACGTTTATATCTAAAAAATGTCTAATATATAAAGTTTCCAGTATTTATAAACGACCCTTTAAACCTTTCTTGGTTAACGAGCATTATAAGAAAGCAGGTTTTCAATGTAAACATAGTATAATGAGCAAATCACCCTTCCATAAGGATTGTTAACTTTGTTTTCATTAAATCTATATAAACTATATTAATTTCTTTTCCCACGTGATTCAATTACCACTAAATTCCTTCATTTTGCCTATTAGAGTCCTTTTCTTATGAATTCTGTATTTGTATCACGATGGAAAGATCGTTTGATGCCTTCGGTTGGTATAACATAACGATATAAGCCATACGGGCCCTTTATTTTAGGTATGTTTGTAATTTTAACCCATCGGCCTTATCGATAATAGTTAGGCTTGTGGCTTACCCTTTTTAGCGTAGGCTGATGTAAATGTCGTTTTTAGCCTTCATACTATGAATACGTATCAACGATTTAATAAAGTAAACTTATGTGTCCTTAGCCAACGTTTCGATTGATTTCCACCTTTAGAGGCCTGATTTCCCGATAATATACAACTCCAACTTTACAAACATAGCATCTCCAAGGAAAAGAGTTTCGTTAATTTATATACCCACGATATAGAAGTTTTTGTCCTCTATGATTAGTAGGCACGGATTAAACGTTAAAGTTTTTATACTTAGACTGTTTTTAAAGTACTCTTGGTACGTTATGAACTAATAGACGCCTGTCTTGGCTAGTCCGTATAAAGGTTTGATATAACGTATTATCGTACCGTTTGGAAACTTGCCCTTCAGCTCCTTTGGTAATTATAACAGTATAGTCCATGAAAAATTGGTGATAAATTATGTATATGTTTGCGTAATGTCTCGGCTATTAGGTGTAAACCGACTTCTCGTACTAACAGTTAAACTGACAATAATAGTGACAATTAAACGTTAATTAACCTTTTGGGTTATAAGTAATTAAGTAAGGAATTAATCTTTACCTTTATTACCATATATTTAAGCAATTAGCTGTGATTTTTCGTATAGACGGTCCATAATCTTATCTTAACCCTTGTAAAATATTCTCGACTTCAAAATAGTAACGTTTTGACCTTTAAATTTTATTAACGACACAAATTATATAACCAGTTGTGAAAAAAAGCTGTTAATTTCTACTCGGTTACTTTCCTTAAAGGGATTGTTTGATATATAAATAATGCCTTCAGCACATAACTTAAAGGCAAATTATCTGTTAAACTTCTCCTTTTAAAATACTTATATCATTATGTATACCTTACTAGGCCTGTAGTCCTTGTTGCCGTCCTTCTTTTTAGTGTATATTCTCCTTTTAGGTAGTCTTTTATGATATCAACGTTTTATTGGCTTATTAATAGTTAGTTTAAAAAGGTTATATTAGTTAATCAATTCGATTCGAAGGTTATTATTATTAAAATCTGTATTGGACTTAAGGATTTTTTTCTACGGCTTAACCTATATAGTTTGAAAAGTGACAAGGCCATTGAGAGTTTTAACCACTATATTTATATTGGTGATACTTAAAATTTATATGGCATATCTTATTTTCGTAGCTTTCGCTACGTAAGAACTTTATTTTAAAGGGATAGAGATAGAACGTTTATTATTAATGGTCCATTCCTGGTATTAAAGGCTTCGTTAACCTAACGGCGTATTGGTTTTTCCTCTAGTTCTTTTAGGGATTTGTTATATAACATAACGCGTTTTTGGATATTGAACGATAGTAGCAACTTAGTAGTTATATGTAGGTAGACTCCAAATACCAGTAAAGTAAGTATAAGGATGTTAAGGTCAACAATATCGTTAAAACCCTTTACCGCTATTGAAAACCGTGTTTTTTAACTTGTAAAGCTTTTGATATCTAATATAAAGATATCGTAGGCCCTTTATAGAAGGGCGTATGCCCCTTCGACCTTACCGATACCCCATTAGACCTTAACGGAAACCTATTTACACTAAATCCCTATCGACTTAACATTAACTTAAAACTCTATCGAAATAAAGTTGGTACTGGTATCGTAAACCAATACACTTAGTAGCCTAAGGTACGTATTAATTTACAAATTACGCAGTTATTGTTATATTTACTTCGCCGTAATAAGTTTAAGGAACATAGCGCCCTGTAAAGTTGTAGCGGAATCTATAACGTAAATAACTGGCTTGCTATCTAAATAAAACCCATCTACAAAAGCCTTAAAGTTAAAGTATTAATTTTCTTTTAATGTAAACTTAAAACTTAGGTGTGGTTAGGAGTATTTTCAATAATAATAGCAAAGCCTTTCATTATCTTTAATATCGGTAAGATCATATCTTTATAACCAGCCGCCTTTAGGATTTTATAAATCCTGTTAGTTGCCAAGTAGTTAAATATAAGGTATGTTTAACGAAGTTCCGCTTTTATCAGGTTTAAAATTATTACCTTAAGCTCTCGAATATAAAATCAAAGGTATCTCTATTTAAATTTAAGTGGAAATCTTCTACGACATTTAACTTATATTAGTTTATTAATCTAAACGTTAATGTTAACGCCGAGGTTTTTCATATTCTTAAAGTAAAGAAGAAAATGTGTAGGGGATTTTAAGATATAGAAAATGATAGGGCTAATGAAAGTTTTAACTGTCGTTAATATAAATAAATATAACTCTGTTTAAAGGCCAAAGCTAACTATAGCTTCACAAGCATCCTTACGATCAAGTTCCACAACAGTATTAATATCCATCAGCAACGCAATGTATTACGAATAGTCTTTTATTGAGTACTGTACTGTTCCCATACCCTACATAATACTTTAAAAGACCTGTTTGACGTAACAATCTTAAGTAGTAAAAAGGTATATGTGGGCGGGGTTTTTATCGCTATGTTAGCAATAGGGGTTTTTACCTGTTAGGTGGTATAGAAAGGCGTATTCGGCGAATTATTGCGTTGCTTTTAAACTAGTGTCAGTATCTTTATACCAGCCGATTGCCTTAGGTTTATTCTCCTCCTTTTCAGCATAAATACTTTTAAACTTTATAAACCATAACATATAATTTGAATCCAAAGTAAATAAGAAGTGTATATTATATGTTACTTATTTGGATTCGTATTTGGCAATGATGTAGCGTATTAACCAATAGCTTTACTCACTGTAAATCCAGTATCTTTCAATGTTTAAAGTAAATTTATTTGTTCAATTTTAAAACCTCAAAAATAACCCTTTCTATGAATGGTTTGGTTAAGTTCCTAGTTTCTGGTCTTTCATTTGCCGTATTAGTTCGGCCTTCTATACTTACAGTCGATGTAATACGTATAAAAGGGTTTTTTTTCGTCGTTATTGAATTTAGGGACTTAAATATATATACTGGTTGAGTCGGAAACTAAAGTTGTCACAGTAGTTAACGAGGAACTTAACTGGTTAAGAAACTCCCTCTATAGGATATTAAAAAATTAAAAGACATATTAGAACTCTTTATAATTAGTAATGACTTACTGAATCTACTGACGTAAAGTGTCCTCACCAACTCCTAAGTTCCCCATTCTTTATTAGCAAAGCATAAGTCTGTTAAGCATTTGATTAAGAAGATCTATTTTAATTTCCCACTCTTTTTTGTAATGTGATATATATAATTATTTACTAGTGTTTTAATCGGTGTAGCATTGGGTAAAATTAACATCGTTCTTCAAATAACCGTTTAACCTATCATAGATTTCGCGAAAGGAGAAATAATTCCTTAGGTATCAGAGGTAGTAATCCTCGGCTTAAACGGTAAATATATTAGGAAATAGCGAATAAAAACCTGGTAATTCAAACCTTATCTGGAGATAAATTTCAAAAAACGGGCTTAACTTAACGTCGAGGAGGTTATATTTCTTTCCATTATACTTCTTCTCTTCCCCCCTAAATTTTAACGAATGTAGTAATTACTACGTAATCTTTATTTACTATGGGAACACGTTGAGGGGGAAGGGTAATCTAATAGTCGTAGGGACTTTTCGGATTCTTTGACTGGTAGTAGGGAAAAAGCTAAGGTTGTTAGTATTAGTGGAAAGGATAGTTACCTTTGGCGAAACTTAAAGATAAAAAGCCAATAGTTATACTTACAGTGTAGTTACATGTAAATCTAGTTTTTACTTAATTTATTTATTAAAACTGGACATTCTAAGGAACTTTGAGAAAATGAACCCCGAGGTTTTCGCCGCGGGGAACTTAGTAATAATCCTTTTGATATTGAGGAGTACGTTGAAGTGTTTACTCAATTAACTAATGTAATTAAGGACTTACGGCGTATAAGTTAATTAACTCTCTACGGATAATAGTATTAAACCGTGAATATTATATAAACATGTCTAAAGAACTTATTTAGGTTTGGGTAGGTTTTTACAAACGTGTATAGGGGCGTTAAAGGATACTATTGTTAGCAATATATTTGTACTTTACTTCAAAAAGCTATTAGGGATCTCTATCGGTAACGTATTTGTAAATTATATTGGCTAAATTTCCCTAATTTTCTTTTCTTAGTAGGAGTTTAATATTTCGATCAGCGAGATTATTTTTTATCCCAAGTTTAACGTGTTTTTTTCACCATCGTTTACATGTCAAGAATTAATTCTTTGAAGTATTTTTAAAATTATTTAAGCGGTTTTAGGCCTTAAACGGTTCTGGTAGAGTTTCAATTAATAATATAGGGGTTAATCGCGTTAGTAGAGTATTTGCTGGTAGGCCTTAGATGTTGCAACATTGTCGATTCGATTGGTCTTCGAAGTAACAGTAGTATTGCAGTAGTCAGATGGTAGATGTATTGTTTTAGGTTTGGCATACCGCTAGCCGGTCTACACTATAATTTGTATGGCCAACTGTTTGACCCGTGCCCTAGAGTGAAGTTCAGTGTACTGCACTCGACTTACACCTAATGCGGTAAGTCTGTACAATGTAATACACTCAAATTGCATTTTAGTATAGTTAACTTTACTGTAAATAAAGTTAATCTATTGCACTGTATGTAATATTATTCCAACACTGGTAGCTTTTTAGTTTGTACGCGTGCCCGCCAGTGTGGCTGATCAATCTTTTCCGGTTACTACAGAATTATCTCTTTGTCAACTGGCTAGACCCCTGTCAATTCCAGTTGACTTCTATACTGAACTGCATGCAATTGTATGGAGATTAAGCCCGTTTAGTTTTAATCGCTCCACCGCTCCAAGATCCGAGTTTATTAACCCCCACAAAAAGTTCTTTCGCCATAGATCTTTACACACTTTTACTTTAACTATGCCACTTAAATAGATTACCGTTATTAATCTCCTAGCAATTTTCCAATTTGCTAATATACCCTTATCCGTCGTTGCGTGACTTGTGTTTTCCGGGAGGCCTATTTACGTAGCCCTCAATTCGTATAGTTAGCCTGTTGCTATTTACAAACCTTTTTAAGGCTTTATTTAGCGATAATTTTGTCATGGTATTAGCAAGGTTTTTTTTACTATCGATTTATCAGAACTTTTCGATTTCCTTCCCTTCCTAGGCTTCATGGAATACCATTACATCTATTATCAGACGTTTTTTACTAGTAGTTCCAAGCTTTGAAAGGTATTTGAAAAGGAATTTTAAGTTGATATAAATTAATACCGGAATAGGAGAAATCCGTAACTGTTTGGTATATGGTTAAAGGTTTACTATAGTGTTATGCCCACGTTAAATCCCGCTATTATATCGTAAACCTCCGAAACTAATACGTTTCATGTAATTCTTTTACATTTGATGAAGGTCTAATAAATCAGGGTACCGATAATATTAAACTAGTCTTCCCGTCTATTTTCGTTAACCAGAGTTATCAAAAATCCGATTTGTAAAAATAAGTCGATATTATTTGTAAAAAGCCTGTTTGTAAATATTATTGACTTGGTCTTTAAAAGGTTAATTGGTAACATATTAACTTTACGATTTAGGTTCCGTATCTACCACTCTAATCTCTTATTTAGTCGATTAAAATTTTTATTCATTGGTATTTGTATTTGTATCGTAATGGATAAATCGCATAAGGCTTCCGGTTGGCATAGAGTGGTAATATAGCTACCCCATATACATTATTTCAAGTACCGTTGAACTTTGGTCTCATTAGTTATGTTAATTGTGGTGAACATAATGTTTTAACCCTTTTAGCTAAAGCTTAGGCCAGCATTAATATTAAATATACGAATCAACTATTCATTAAATTTAAGTTAATTTTTTTCCGTTAACTTCGTTACCGGCTTATAATTTTATAATTTCAAGTCTTCGAATGTTTGTTATTTCAATATTATAAAACTAGTCGTTCCAATAAAAAGGGTGTCATCAGTTTGTATATCTATTATACCGAAGTCTCTTTTCACGTTATTAACAAATACAGATCGTATATTAAAGACTTTATCGCTAGCAGGGATTTAAAATACGATTGGTAGGTTAGAAATTAGTAAACTTTTACTTTAGCCAATTTTTATGGTCGTTCAATATACTGTATTACCGTTCCTAGTAAATAGATGGAACGTAGCTCCTACGGCAATTTTAGTAGTATAATCCTTTACAGGTCCGTTACTAACTGTGTATAGGCTTATATAATACTACAGCCATTAAGTGTAAACTTAACTTTAAACCTAATTAATAAACTTGCTGTTAAGATAACTACCAAACAATAACTGATTTTTTTAATCGTTGGCAATTACGTGCGAATTTAGTCCTTGCCTTTATGTTATGATTACACTAAATACCCGTGAGTGTATAGAAGATGTCAGAGGGTTTATGTTAGTAGTAAAGTAGCAGAGGTAACAAAGGATACAATATCAAGACTGTGTTCGTGCGAGTGATGATCAGAAGCCGTGAGGCTATTCAGGGTAGACTGAATACTTAGATTGACAACTGAAGAGCTATGAAGGAAATAATATCTATATGGTGCTGACCGTGTCCTTATATTCCTATACTTCATACCGTCTTCAGTACTGGACCGCTGGAGTCGCTGTCGGTCCCATCGGTCCTATATAACCGACTGGACCGCTGTCGGTCCTATCGGTCCTTCCCTGTCTGGGGTTGCTGACATAAGAGAAGTTCCCCGCCTGATTCTAGACTTCAGGATTTCTAGTGGAGCAGTATTGCATAATGGCTTGCTTCCTGGCCCAACCTCTGTCTGGGTTATAACACTTTATTTCTGTATCTTTAAGCGATTAGTTGTAACTTTTCGTACGGTTTCCCCGTAGTCTTACCCTTGACTTTATAAATAATCTTCGACTTAAAAATCGTAAAGTTTAGGTTTTAGAGGCTAAAATTGGTTTTTCACACGAATTATATAACTCTTGAGGTTAGTAGACCATCGATTTCGACTTTGTCTTTTTTTTTTAAAAGGTTTACCAGAAGTTTTAATAATCCCTTATACCTTAAACGTTAATACCAAGTTTTCATTATCCTTTTTTTCTCTGCTTATCTAAGTAGTATTGTAGGTATGGCCCGGTATATATTTCTCCTTTTCAATATTCCTTTTTTTCGGGGATCGTTTGCGTTGGCGGCGTTTTATTAGCTTGTGGATAACGGATTGAAGAGATTTGTATTAGTTCAATCATTTATTTCAAGGGTCTTTATTGTTAGTAGCCCTAATATAAAGCTCAATCTAAGTAATTCGAAAGGATATAAGGCCGTTAACAGTTTTAACAATTACCTTAGAGTTTACGATACTTAATATTTTATACAACCCTTTTTATTTGCTCGGCTCCCGTTATATAAGAACTTTACTTCATAATAGTAAAGTAAATACGTCGATTATCATAGGCTTATTTTTAGTGTTAAGGGCGTTATTAACTTAGCTGTGTGCTGATTCTTTTCGTAATTTCCTTAATACTTTATTATAAACCATGATACGGTTTTAAGTATTTGCCGAAGGCGGAGATTTACTCGTCAGGCGTAGGTACGTTTTAAAGACTAGGAGCGTTAGCACTAAGCTGTCAAGGCTCACGATGTCATTAAAGCTTTTTACTACTATTTATAGGCGTGCCTCCGGATATGTAAAACCTTTAATTTTTATTGTAAGGATGCCATACGGTCGGCGAAGTAAAGAGTATGCCTTTTTAACCTTTCTGATGCTTTAATAGGTTTTTATAGGTACCTGTTTACACTAAATACCTATTATTTTAGCATTTTCTTAGAACTCCGTCGTCGTAAAGTTGGTGTTATTATCGTGGACGACGACGTTATGTAAGCCCAGATACGTATTAATCCACAGTATCTTTAACGTTTCTTACGTATTTTTTGCCGAAAGAGACTTTAAAAATTTAGCTCCATAAAAAGAGATTATGGAGTTAAAGATGTGAAAAACAGGTTTACTTTCTAAATAAAATACATTAATAAAGATTTTACAGTTAAAGTTCTTATCATCTTTTAATGTAAACTTAAATTTCCGAAAGACTTAAGCATATGTTTGGCAGTAATGTTTAAACTTTTCAATAGCTTTTAGAATAAAGTATTTTACATCGTTATGCCTTGCGAACTTTAAGACTTTGTATAGCTTATTAACAGTTAGGTGGTTAAAGCGCCGGTGTAGTTAACGTATCTCCGGCTCCGTTAAGTTTAATATCATTACTTCTGGACCTTAAAAGTAAAACCATAACTACCCTTAATTAAAGGCGAGTAAAAACCTTTAATTATTTTTAACGAGCTCGTTTACGTTGACGTCTACGTTAACGTTAAGAGTTTTTATATCTTTCAAGTAAAGTAGGAAAGGGGTAGAGGATGTAATGATCACACTAAATACCCGTGAGTAAATAGAAGGTGTCAGGGGGTTTATGTTAGCAGTAAGGCAGCAGAGGTAACAAAGGTGCAATATCAAGAAGATGTTTATTCGTACTGTAGAGTGATCACTAGCTGTTAGGCTATTCAGGTGTGTAGACTAAATACTTAGATTAACAACTGAAGAGCTATGAAGGAAATACTGTATATGTGGTGATGAACGTGTCCTTATATATTCGTGCCTTCATACCATCTTCAGTACTGGATCGTTTGGATCACCGCACTGATTCCACTGATCTAGTGCTGCCTCACCTTGGATCAGTAACTGATCCATACTGATCCATTACGTAACTTACTTAATTACCTTACTTAAATAAGAGATGTTCCCCCCCTGATGTGTTGGACTACAGGCTCTCCGTGGCTCAGCTGCATGCTGGCCTGTTTCCTGACCCAACCGTTGTCTGGGTTATAATAGAGGTCTTAAGAATATAAAACGTAACTGTTTTTATAATAATTTAAATTATCGTTATCCCTAATAACGATAGTTATTCGCCTATGCTAAAGCCAACTTTGGCCTTATTAGTATTGTAACGATTAATTTTAGTGGCTATAGTGATTTCCTTCCGCAATACTATATACTGCGAATAGCCTCCCGTTAAGTACCTTGCCGCCCCAGTATCCAACATAATACCCTAAAAAGTATAATTCGCGTAACTATCGCAAATGTTAAAGGTATGTAAAGGATCAATAATATAATTAGGGTAAATGTAAAGGTTTTTATTATCCAAGCGATATAAAAAGGTATAGTCGGCTAGTTATCAGGCCGTCGTATTAAAAGTGATATCCTTGTACTACTTAATTTTCTTAAAAGTATTGGCGATGTTATTTAACTTGTCGTCTTTAACGTCTGTAACTTAATTTAAGTAATTTTATTTCGAAGCAGTAAGTTATTGGACGTAGTATGTTATTTTCCTATTGTTAAGTTTGGTGGGGGGGTGGAAAGTTAACTAATAGCCAGCCTTACCATAAATTTAATATCTTTCACCACTATGACGACAATAGTATTTATGGTTAATATGTCTACCTAAATCTTATTAGCGTTAACGTAGGTATTGTCTTTAGTTTAAGGCCGGGGTTAATGGGCCTAACCTTAGGCGTTATGGGTGCCCGTACTTGCAGACGACGTAATTAACTACCATAAGGTCTTCTTTTTTTACGCTAAGGAAGTTACTGGCTTAGAAATACATATCGAGCGAATTTGGTATATATGTTATTACGGTGGTAAACGAAAAACGTAATTGGCTAAAAAAGCTTTTACAAGTGACATTTGGATGTTATGGGGCGTATTCGAACTTATTGATACTAGTAATAGCTGCCCGTACTTACTTGCGAAGTATGTCTTTACTAGCGTAGGTCTTTCCTATTACCTTTTAATATATTATCAATTTATTAAACATTTGATTACAAATATCTATTGGTAATTTTCTCCCTTTTTTCATTACTACTATTTTAGTTTACCGTGTGGTGGCCCAGTCTGTATGGTATAATGTAAGGTGTACATCTTGTTCGAAATAGCACTTTATATTATCGTAAATTTCGCGAAGCGTGGTGGCGCTTGTTAAAAAGGTTAAATAGTAGTCTTTGACGTAACTTGTGAGGATTTCGGGGAATAGTAAGTAAAAACTAAAAGGTAGGACCTCTATTTACTTACAAATATTTTTAAAAAGGCATTATCCTAGTGTCGAAAAGGTTGTAAGGCTTTTCATTATACTTTTTTATATTATTACAGATTTTGGAGAAGTCCGTTATTAATTTGTAATTAATGTTAACCATCTTAACAAGTTTTAGGGAAAGGTTGCGATAGTTATCACAGGCTTAGATAATATTTTCTAGTATTTTAAGCCTTAAAGCTTTCGAAACATATTTCTAAGGGTAATTGCCAGTCGCCTAGCCCGGGAGGTAAAGTTCTGTAATATGACTTGTAGTAAGTTTGCGTACGCAGGCAAATCTAAAGGGGGAAGGTTTTTAAAAGTCTTATTGATTAAATTGCTAGAGGGTAATAGGTATCTGCCGATTTTGGTAAGCCCAACGATCTTGATTAATTAACTGGTTTAGAATACCAACATTAATACCTCTGGCCGCGTAGGTAGCTGTTACTTTACGTACCTTACCGCCGCTAAAAACGTATTCCGCGCTATTACGTAATAGTACTGAACTTTCGAACATATTAACGGGTTCCTTATTATTAAGACGTAAAGAAATTTAATTTAGCTAAGGGTATAAAGAAATCCCCTAAAGTGTATGTGTAGGCGTTAAGGTTCCTTAATGACTTTGTCTTTACCTCGAGGGTTCTGTAGGTATTCCTTAAGTTAAACTAGCTTAAAAAAGGTTTTTACTATTTCTTTTAAAGCCCTGTTTGGTATGTAAATCCCACGCCTCTTGACTTTTATCCTTAACTTAGCCTTAATGTAACGTTAGATCATCTTTCACATATCTGGTGTCTAGTGGTTAAAAAACTCGCGGAAGTTTTAAAAAGCGTTAGTATCGCAGCTAAACTCTTCGCCAGCGTTGGACTCAAGGATGTACTGGCTAACGTAGTTAGTCAGGTGGGCTTTATCAGAGTTCTCGTTAACGTCCGTAATCCATAGTTATTCTTTGTAAAACTTGGTGAAAACAGTTCCGAACGTTTTAATTGCTTCTTTCTTGATGGGATTGGTAATAGCCTCAAATTGAGAGCTGGGGGCAGACATCTTGACAGGCGTATAGGGCGAGGAACTTGGTGATCTTAAGTATATAAACTTTGTGTTTTAGCGTGAAGTCGTGTAGGAATTTGACGACTTGATGACTCGGCCACGTAATGTGGCTTTTTTGGCGTGATTTGGTATTTTCGTTTAGAGTAGCGAATTTAACGATTGAAGTGATGTAGGGAATGAAAAGAGTAAAGTAGGGGCAAAAGTCTGATGTAAAGGGTAAGGTCGAAGATCATTGTAAGTGGTAAAGAGAGAAGGTTGTTTGTTATAGTTGTTTGGCGTAGGAACTTGGTCGTTTTTGTAATAGTAATACCCGTAGTAGTAGTGAATTAGCCGTTTGCCAAATCACCGTACTTTGAGACTTCTTACAGTTAATTTTAACGTTTTTAAGAAGGATTAATAAAGATTTCTTAGTGTTTTCGATAGCGATACCGTCGCTTACTTTCAGATTTCCGTTGGAAGACTGACGTAACCCAAAAGTCTTCTCTATTTTCCTGCCGTTAGAAGACTGTCGTAGTACTAATAGAGGCTTTTCATAAGAATCTTTCCTTTACTCCAACGATAAATGCAGAACGTAACCAGAAAGTAGCCTTTTCTTTTACTTAGATTATCTGTGCTTAACTTAGCAAGCAAGCACTAATTAGTGTTAGTAGGCCTTAGACGTTGCAACGTTGTCGATTCGATTGATCTTCGAAGTAACAGTAGTATTGCAGTAGTCAGATGATGGATGTATTGTTCTAGGTTTAGCAGACCGCTAGCTAGTTTATACTGTAATTTGTATGGTTAACTTCTTGGCTCGTGCCCTAGAGAGGTTTGTTGTAATACCTGATAAATATAATATTGAGGTCTTTAATTGCTCTTTTACAGTCGGAGTCATTAATAGTATTAATTACGGTGTATTTTAAAGTTATCATAACTAATATTGAAAAATATAAGAGAAAAAAAGAGTGGTGAAAAGTGATAAGTTGTAGGTTTACGGTTAAAGTCAATGTAAGTTAAAGATCGTAGGACTTATTCGTTTTTACAATTTAAAATTTGTAATAATAGCGCCCGTAATAATCATAGCCATATAATTACTAACTTTTCCGTTTGCTAATTTGTCGACTTGGTAATCTTCAAGACTTCTAACAGTTAATCTTAACGCTTTTTCTTTAGGACTAGTTTAGCAAAGGTTTTTTTTAGAGTTTTTAATAGCAATACCGACGTTTTCTTCTGAAATTGACGCGATAGCTAACACAATTCAAAGGTCTTTCCTACATACTGCCGCGATAGCTGGCATAGGACTATAAAGACGCTTCGCAAAAACCTTTCCTTTATCCTTAACCGCCATTTAACGTAGAGCGTAACCGGAAAGTAGCTTCTTCTTCTACTTAGTTTATCTGTACTTAACCTAATAAGCACTGATAAGTACTGGTAGGCATTCATCGTTGTAACATATTCGATTCGAATCACTGTAGTCGAAGTAACTGGTGTTATATTAATGTTAGTTGATTGATGAGTGTAGGTTCTAAGTTTAACAGACCGCTAGCTGGTCTGCATACTAATTTGTATAGCTAAACGCTTTAGCCTGTGCCTCATTTTGAAGTGAGAACCTACTGCAATACACTTGCAATGCAGTTTATTCAAATCCCACAAACTACAGTCTATTTATAGTACGTACAATCAATTTTACTGCATTTGACTACTATTATAATAATCGTTGAAATGATATACCACTTCCTTAACCGATGCTTTAAAGTGTACCTAAAACAAGATAAATGTCTTAAATACAGTTACCAAAACGAAAAATACTAATGAAAAAGCCTCGGAAACCGAAAAAAAAATTAGCTACTAACAAAAACAACCTTATAACCAAGTGAAAAATCCACTGTATATATAATAATATTTACGAAAAAGTATACGAAATTTTACAAGTTTATAGAAACATTATATTATATACAGCAAAGTCCGTTATTGATGAATTAATCATTTAGTATACGACTAAATTCGAATTAAAAGTTTATTTTAAGCCGATTATCCACAAAAACATAAACGGAAGCCAATTTTGCAACATAGGTAACCAACTATCAAAACCTAAAGGATAAATTTAACCTTTGCCCCTATAAGTATACCTTTATAAAGGAAAATTTCAAAAAGAATAAAATAAAAATTTACTTCATAGTTCAAGACAAAGAAACCGACGAATTATTTTTTCCAAACTTATAAAATACCTTTTTCTTACATATTATAAACCTAGATTATAAAAATAAAATGACAAACGTTTATATAAAGTCGCAATTCACGTTTTCTAATGGATACAGCAACCTATTGTAATGATCACACTAAATACCCGCGAGTATATAGAAGTTGTCAGAGGGTTTATGTTATCAAGAAGGTAGTGGAAGTGCTGAGTGAACAATATCGCAACCGTGCAAGTAATGATCAAAAGCCGTGAGGCTATTCAGAATACACTGAGACTGAATACTTAGATTGAAAACTGAAGAGTTATGAAGGAAATACTATCTATGTAGTGATGGCCATGTCCTTATATCCTATGGCCTTCATACCATCTTCAGTACTAAGGCTCACCGGTACTCACTGAGGCTCACCGGTACTCACTGAGGCTCACCGGTACTCACTGAGGCTTACCGGTACTCACTGAGACTCACCGGTACTCACTGAGGCTCACCGGTGCTCACTGAGGCTCACCGAGAGATGTTCTCCGCCTGATGTGTTGGATTTCAGGCTCTCGGTAGCTCAGCTATATGCTGGCCTGTTTCTTGACCCGCCAACGTGCTTGGGTCATAACACCTATTTCAGGGCATTATGCTAGATATTAACGTAACTAAAATATCGACCGCCGGGAAACGACAATTCGATGCGCTCGCGGCAAAATTTTCGAAATTCTAATTCGACCAGATAGGCGAACACCTGGAAGTTTTGTTCGGTAAAGGTAAGGCGGCATTATTTGACACAGTTGTTGTAAATATATAATTCGGACCGGTTAAGTTTTTACCTCGGAATTAATGTTCGAAACACGACCAATTGACTTATCCACGCTTCGGATAGCATATTCGTACCACTTTGCCTTAAATTCAGACACCTGCTATTTTTCTCTAAAACACTTATAATTAAAGCCGTTTATCTAACATAACTAAAACTAAGGATATCACACTGCCGGTTTAGATACCTAGTTACGGAACGCCTTTTACGGTTGTTATACGTCTTAAGGCACACTAATATGGAGAAACAAACCATTTAAAACTATTAAAAATTATGCTACAAATGTCAGTTTTATTTGCAAGCCTTAGGACTATTCAAATTCCACCTTGAAAACGATGTAAACTTTAATTAATACGTATTTATAGATATAATATACCTTAATAACCATTTACAATTTTACGTTATCAACGTAATAACATTATTTCAAGTCGCGAAATTTACGCGGAGCGTTTTAGTTACGAATTACTAAAATACTTTGATAAATTATCAATTAATCGTTTACTTATTACCCCCAAATTTGACTGCTTAGGTTATCTTTATGATGTTCGATTCGAAAGAATAACATATTAAGGTAAAAGTCACCAGCAATAAGTGTAAGTAAATACCGGTAAAAGTATTACAGGGTATCAAAAAGTGTAAACAGTATTATAAATCAATTAAAAAATCGTATACTGTATTGTATTAAAATATACAAAGTTTAAATTTGAAGTAATGAATCCTAAAAAATAGAGGTGAATGCCATAAATCATATATCTAGCCCGAGAAAGTTTATTCGAACGCTTTCTTTTTCAATATTTACTACAAAATCCATACAAATTCAATATCGTTGTCAGCTACAATATATAAGGTAAATGTTATAATAAAAGTTATAATAATATTACGTTCTTTATAGGTTAGAAACAATATTTCGAAAACATTAGATATAAATAACAGCCTATATAAGAATGTTATAAATTTACTATTACAATTAAAAGTTGTGATTTTGAAAACGAAAAAAAGATGGATTGTGTGATGGTCTTACTAAGTAAGCTTAAGCCAGTTAGCGTAGCTTCCATCAACTGACCAGAGTTAGCCCCCTTGACTATTGCACCAAATCAAAAGTACTAATAATTCAGACGCTTCTGGATTACGCTAACCACACTATAAGGGGCGGAACATGAAACAATACATCATCGTGCACTACAACATGTCGATCACATGACTCATGACTCAGACTTTACGGACCATAGCCTAAGTCCATAGGAGATTAAGCTTTGGAAAACGAAGTGGTAAATAACAGCAACATGGAAACGTAATGTAAAGAGTAATACTAAAAAAATTACGTATATAACAACGAATTTAAACTGCCCCCAAAACTTATACACCCTTTAGACAACCCCTTATAGCATTTACCACCTTATGAAACCGGTTCGTTCATACTAATGAAAGCAATACCACGCTACTTAGGGCGCCTACTTAACTCTAAAAATAAACGATAATTTAAAACATTTATCACAAAAAAATTTATTACGTAGAAGGAAACGGTAAACCGTAAATTAAGTTGCAAGCTTCGTCGAAAAGGTATTATCACCGCTTCAAATACCCCATTTTAATAGTTTACTTAAACAAAAATCTTTACTTTAATTGAATAAGGTTTTTTTCGTTTTGAAATATTTAAACTAATGATTTATGGCGCCTATAAAATTTTCCTTTTCGTTTACTTTACGAAGTAAAATCCAAAGCTGATAATCCCTATTAAAAATCAGCTATAAATTGAAGGATACGATAACACCGGAAAAAAAAATATTATAACCTAATCTCCTACTTTATAAAGGGTAAGCTATCGTTTGATTTTAACACTCACCGCCTTTTTACGTACGCACTACAACCTTTATGTCGAATTTCGTAATATTATATAAATTTATACATAATCGGAAAAACGGTTTAAATGTTGTATTTACACTTATATACCTGCAAGACTCTAGAAATATTATTTATCCAAAACGATTTTACATATTTAAAACCCGCTTTACGAATTTACTAAGGTTAAGATATATTAGTATAATGCCTATCAAAAACATTACAAAAAGCGACTTGAAATGGCTAACTATACTTTATATATATGCCTTTTAGTCTTAATATTACGTTTGGAGGGCTTTGCATTTATTTGCATATAAACGGACTCTACATTAAAGTTTTGTAATACGTCGTTTTCCGTAGCGGAAGAACGGAAGCTTGTAATAGCCGGCTTAAAGGTGTAACATAAAGTATACGTAATAAAGAACTGTTTAATATACTTTAATAGCGCAACAATTACATTGTGGAACAGCGGTTTAAACGTCGTTTAAATGGGATAATTAGAAAAAATTACCCTTATGAACCCAATTAATACAAAACTATTTAACGAATACAGATATTAGCGTAAATATAAACCCTAAGTCATATTAAAAACATAAATAAAATCGGAGTTTAACCTTTCAACCGCGTTTAATAAGCATTTTTCATAGCATATGATTAATTTAAAACGCATACTGCGGTTTATACCATATGATATACATATTTCCAAACTTTTCATTTTTACTCATAACTTCTTTTCCAACAATATAGACTATAGTTGGTAAATAATATTCGTTTTTATTTTTGGTAACGAAATATCAATTTGAATTGGATTTAACTTGAATCAAAATATTATTAATCAAAGCTTTACTAAGTATAAGCGGGTTATCTAAAGAATTATCACCTTAGAAATTTACGATACAGTTAAAATATTCGACTTAAAAATTATGATGATAATAACGGTCCTGATAATTGTTTCCAACCCTGGTTTACAACCCATTCGTATAATAATTTATATTCATTTGTTTGTTTTCATAAGTACTTTATTAAACTCGGTACCTCGAATGAAAAACGACTTATAATCGACATTCTTGGTAGGCTCTAGATCGTTGCAATATTGTCGATTCGATTGGTCTTTGAAGTCACAGTAGTATTGCATTGGTCAAGTGGTAGATGTATTGTTCTAGGTTTGGCAGACCGCTAGCCGGTCTGCACTGTAATTTGTATAGCCAATTGCTTGGCCCGTGCCCTAGAGTGAAGTGTAGCGTACTGCACTCGACTTACACCCAATGCGTTAAGTCCCCACAAAGTAATACACTCAACTTGCAGTACAGTCAACTTTACTCTAAGTAAAGTTGACCTACTGCACTGTATGTAGTACTATTCAAACAAACATTATAATGTTACGCGAATCGTACGAGTGCCGCAAAATCAAGGAGATAAAATAAATTGACGGAA
The DNA here is from genome assembly GCA_038502455.1 of Anisogramma anomala. Taxonomy (NCBI): domain Eukaryota; kingdom Fungi; phylum Ascomycota; class Sordariomycetes; order Diaporthales; family Gnomoniaceae; genus Anisogramma; species Anisogramma anomala. The sequence continues at coordinate 1,564,596 of JASMMZ010000008.1, read as the reverse complement.
AGTTAAACCTAACAGATATAATAACTAAGGGCGCCCCGAATAGGGTATTGGAAACACTCGTGTTAATTATACACTTTTTGTTAACGTTGTTAAAAAGGTTTTACGACTTCGATCTAGGTAGATATTTTACATTCCACATTTATTACTTTCCCTTTATTTTGCCTATTTGTACCACTATTAACATTTTTTCGTTATTTGGATTTACTATTTTCATCGTTTTTTGTTTTAGATTTTGATAATGTTTATATTTACTATTTGCACCGTTGTTAGTATTTTGTTATTCTTCGGATCCATCATTTGTATCTTTTTTTTTAGATTGTACCGCTGTTTGGATTTACCATTCGCAAGGCTTCTAATATATTGTCACTTTTGTTTTACTATTTACAACTTTATCGTGTACATTTTTTTCTTTTTATTACTAAAACTTGTTAATTACATTACGATTTTTTTGAACAGCAATTTTATTACTATGTAGCTAATTTCATTATAGCTAGGTAAACCGGCGTAACGAAAATGGGCAGCTATTCGTTGCCAAAGGGGGAGGGGAAGGGCGGTACGTCGTCGTTATCCTCGTCTTTCTCCTCCTCTTCGCTGCCCTTATCGCCGCCATTATTTCTGGCGTCGCCGCTATCACTGATATCGACGCCACCACCTACGCCAACGAAGGAGGGGCTCCATACCTTGGGCTATATACCCTTAAGCAGGGGCGCGGGGGGGTTTTTACCCTCCTTATGACGATTTACGATAACGCTGTCGAATTCGCCCACGTAGTATATACGTAGGCTCACTTTTTAAGAAGTAATAGCGGTTGCCATCTTTTTTGGCTGCCGGTTAACGCTTTTTTTTTTTAAAAAAAAAGATTTACTATTACCGGGCAGTACCCACTATATAGCGAGTATAGTGTGACCTTCACTAATGTGAAAATATATACATATACCGGTGGGAAGGCTCGCAACTTGAAGTCCTCACCTTATACACATAATCACCACCCTATTCAGTTCCCCGTTTCTAGGTTATGATCTTTAACCTTGTTAAATAGACTATCATATTCTTCATTTCATACGTATATAAACCGAAAGACGCATCCTCTATACTTGTGGCCAATTTCCGAACCGTTGCGCTATATATACTGTTAAATGCCTGCCGAAGGGGTTTTATATCAACTATATAGGTCCTTGAATCCTAAAGAAACCTTTCCCTCCAACAAATGTGAATCGCATTCGTAAAGGTTTTGTTCAAGTAGTTACGTCGAAAAAGAATACACACTACTAACTGTATTACATATTAGTTTCTAACCTTATACCTATATCATACGAATAAAAACCTTTACCCATAAAACAAAATATTAAATAAAACTTTTGAAGGAAAACCGAACCTTAAGCTAATATTCCAATAAAAACCCTAAAGTACCTTATAGTTTAGAAACTCGTAAGAGCGTAAAAACTATAACCTTAACCGGGTTGTATTGTATAGCCATCTCAGTCCCTACTCGATGCCTACTTGCATTAAAGATCTAACGGCGGTTCTCAAAGAGTAAAGAACCTGTAAAACATATATATCTTAGTTAAAAGCCCGTGGCGGTAAGGAAGATATACTTTACAACTCAATAAAGGATTTCAAAAGTCACGACCAGAGCCACCTTTTTACCACGGACCGTAAGCCTAAAAAGTGTAAAAGAATCGTAAAAAGAATACACCACTAAATGGGTGGCGTGCCGGAGAAAGTATTTTGTAGATAACCAAAAAAAAGGCATTCAAGATATAATCAAAGGCCCCACTAAGCGAGCGGGGCACCGGTATAGGTAGCGATGGCTTGAAGATAAATAAATAAATAAAACCGTTAATTATGAGCGTTTATAATAAAGGTCTTTCTTTAAGATCTTAAAGCGCAAAGGAAATCAAACTTATAATACAGTATAAGTCCAAGTCTAAAAGCTCCGCTGAGTGGACGAGGTGCCGATAAGTGGTGAGGGCTTAAAGATAAATGAATAAATCAATGAATAAATAAATGAATAACTAAATAAATGAATAGATAGATAGATAAATGTATAAACGAATAAATAAATAAGTGAATGAATAAATGAAAGAATGAAAGAATAAATAAATGAATGAATACCTAAATGAATACCTAAATGAATACATAAATGAATACATAAATGAATACCTAAATGAATAACTAAAGAAATAAATAAAATAAATAACAAAATAACGAAATAACGAAATAACGAAATAACGAAATGGAGAAATGGAGAAATGGCGAAATGGAGAAATAGAAATGGAGAAATGAAGAAATGGAGAAATGGAGAAATGAAGAAATGGAGAAAGGAAGAAAGGAAGAAAGGAAGAAAGGAAGAAAGGAAGAAAGGAAGAAAGGAAGAAAGGAAGAAAGGAAGAAAGGAAGAAAGGAAGAAAGG